>OX104118.1:63477647-64077647 GCA_944474755.1 Limnoperna fortunei
CTTAAGAAGCGGATGTGCTATAACGTTTGCTGATATAATGGATAATGTTGGCTTGTTTTCAAAGAGAAGTTTAGATGGGTACACTCTTATGAAGGGTATTACTGATTCTCCTAATATTGCAAGTACTGTCTATGATAAGAAGGGATACTAATGACTTCCTTATGCATTTTAATGGCATATATTTCATTATATACAATTTTTAGCTAGGAGACAATTGTATTTTGCAACTGTATTTTTCAATACATTGTATTTTGTGTTTTGTTTCTTTGTATATTGCAAAGATTTAATAAATTGGGTTTATAATTTAATAGCTGTTATCAATGAGATACTTGATATTGACGATGCGGGAGATTTATAGTTTTTCTCTTAGTTCATCTTTCCGTCCGGCCGTCAGTCTGTCCTCCTGTCTTTCCGACGGCAGTTCTTCAGATTCAGAATAAAATTTGAATTTTCTAGGCAGATTGCTATACTTATTACGTAGTTGTCTATATTTTGGAGTATTTCGGTCGTCTACGACGATGTGCCAGCAGGACCCTGTCTAACATTGTCAGTTTGTCTGTTTTGTTCTCATTGTTGTGGTTTACAACTAGGTGCATTTTGTCGCGTGCCTATCACAAACTTGCCTCTGGTAAAGTCGGTTATTTAATAAAGTATAGAAAACCATCTTGTATATGACTTGATTGAGAAATAAGCAAACACTCGTCCTAAGATGTTCACAACCATGATTTTTAATAGTAAAAAATATGTTAGCTTAACCTTAAGTAAAACAGGGCGGATGAAAAGTGAGGGGGAATTAAATATTTCTAGCAGTTCCCTGACAGTTTTCAACTTTGAAGTGTGTTATTTACGAAGCCCCAGTAAAATTATGCATATGGTTGCACCCCACATTTAATGTAGGCGAACCGATAAACGTTATTCATGGTTCCGTCTTAGCATTTTGTGTCGCATTATTATATTTCGCCATTTTACTTGTATTTTTTGACGATTTGTGGGGGTTGACTGTTAATCGGTGAAGATTTTACGGCTTCGAATACTATTTTGGCGTGGTAGTGCACCAAAACCTTAAACTTCTCAGTTCCTTATGGTGGATATCACTTTGGATTTTTCTAAAAATCATATTGAAGTTATAGATTATTGCAAGGTCATTTCCATATTTACCCTGGTATTAGCCCCAAGAATATCATTTTCAGCCACGAGGCTGATAACACGGTCATATTTGAATATATGTCTCCAAGGCTAATATCGATATTAGTCCTGATGCCTAATAATTTATACCGACCTCCAGCCTTCATTACATGAACAGATTCTCCTATATGTATACTAAATTTATCAGTGATAAAACATATCATTGTCAATCCTTTAGACAATCATGAATAATACAAATATTGATCCAAACAAAATAAGGTATCGTTATCATCACTATATCATTGTCAATCCTAAATAACTCAAAAATATTTAATGATATCAATTGCACAGTAGCTTCTACAAGGATGCAGTTCGATTCTTACTGCAGGCAGGGTGTTCTCGACACCAGTCTTAATTGACAAGGATTGCAAGTTTTCCTATCGCAGGTCGGGGGTTTTCTCCGGGTACTCCGGCTTCCCCTCCCCCCCCCCCCACATAAAAACTGAACGCCATGATCAAGCTGAAAAATTGCTAAAAGTGGCGTTAAACACCATCAAACAAACAAACAAGGATGCAGAGGGCGTGTCAAGATTGTGGTTGTGGAATAGATGTGATGCACATATGCTCGGTTGCAACCAGAATTGACATAATATAATTAAAATTAAATCTTCTTATCGTTTTCCACTTTTTTTACTCTGAGACAATAGAAAAGGGAAATATTTATTTAAATTATATATTATATGGAATTGACTGTGCCTAGTTGCCAGTTGTCTTCTTGAACAGTCGTTCAAAATAAAAACAGATAAAGAAATTTAAATGTTTTAATTTCAACAAAAAAAACAAGACTGCAAAAGTGAAAATTGCAAAACTTGTTAACAAGTCAAGAACAGATGTTGCAAGAAAGTAAAAAAAATCCTTGATCCAGTAAAGATTGCATAGAGAAAGATTGGTTCCAGACAATGAAGTAATGACAAAAGCCCTTTGATTCTCTTTAACTGGTGTTAAACCCCCTTTTGGTAATTTTTCAGCTATGTCGCGAGCTCCGGTTTCTATTTGGGAAACCGGAGTACCCAGCGAAAACCCCAATCTACAATAGCTTGTCAAAAAAGATTGAAGTCGAGAACACGCTACCCGCTGTGAGACTCGAACCCGCAACCTTGGTGTTGTCAGACCACGTGATCAAAAATAGATGACTCACTACCTTAACCACTCGGCCACCGAGACCCCAAAATTACTAGTACAACGATTATATCAGCTTAAGTTGTGTGTTGTCGTTTCTATGGTGACATTAAGGTTAATCGTTGTGTGTCTAGTTGTAACGCTGTGTGGCACAGTTGTTATATTCATGTGCATTGTGGTCAAATTTAAGGGCATAACTGTTGTCATATTTGAATGCATGGTTTTCATATTGGGCTGCAACGTTGTCATATTTGAATGCATGGTTGTCATAATGGGATTCATCGTTGTCATATTGGAGTGCATGGTTGTCATGTTAACACCTGTTGCTGTTGTTACCATCATTGTCATATTATGGCTTGTTGTTATTTCGTTGGAAGCGGTGAAATTAATGGGTTCATCTGAATAAAATAATAAATTACCATGTTATTCGTTCTGAATACGATATTTTAGGCGGTAATCATCTCCGTGTCATATTTTGCCTATTTGAACTGAGGGGGAGTGTGTCATTCCTGTTTGGGTCAAATGAAACATTAATATCCCAAACTTTCGTTTCCAGTAAGCGCATTGGAGAAAAGTTGACTTGTAAGATAAATAAGTCTACTTGTCAGATAATTAAGTTCACATGCCAGATAAATAAGTCAACTTGACAGATACACAAGTCTACAGATAATTATGTCAACTTATGTATAGCATGTTTACGACAAAAACGCAAAATACGGTTTATTTTTCTTTAAAATGTTATAACTTTATTATCTGACAAATTTACTTAAACATGTGACATGTTTCCTTAAACATGTGACAAGTTTACTTAAAGATGTGATAAGTAGACTTAATTAAGTGGCAAGTCGACTTTTTTCACAAATTATGTTGACTTAATTATGTGACAAGTTGGCTAAAAATATGCCACCATAGTTTTCTATATCGAAAACATAACAATATTCTTTAAACATCAGTCGTTATTATCCATGAAAACAACTGTTCCCTGGCAGTTTCTCAGGGATTGTCCAGAATGGAGTAGCTGACACAATCTAATTAGCATTAACTTTTCACTTGCTATCCTGTAATTGTCGACAGCAAAAATAGGGAGGAGCAAGTGAAAGATTTCAGTTTCGTTAGATTGGAATGCTTTGTTGCCAGTTGTCCTCCAAAACACGGCCATTCTGGATACGCCCTTGAAGAGGTTAAATTAAAATTGTTACCGATTTTTAACTAACTTTTAAGTTAAATCAGAGGACTGTAATCTTCCGACAATGATAATGATACCTCAAAAACGTTTGCCATGAAATATAATAAAATGTTGACAAACAAGTTTTAATTGAAATATTGATCGTCAAAAATGAATTCCCTATGAGCTTCTTGTAGCTTTTTCGTTTAACAATCTTTCGTACTGTCAAGATGTTTTTGCTTTAAACATAATTCTTCAAAACAACTATTTTGTAATGATCAGTTTTTAGGTTGATGACATTATAACTTCAACGGTTCATTTATGCATTAAAATTTACTGGGTTTTTTTTTCAGTCCTCCATTTAGACCCAACCTGATCAACATGGTCATGAGGTAGACATAGTAAAACACGCTGACTTGTCAACATCTTTAATTTATCTTGACAGATTCAAACAAACAAAGTCAGTCCACATTACAGGAGTTCAGTGTTAAATAGGCTGACTATTCACTAATTGAATTGATTTAACAACGAATCAACCGTGAATTGGATAGACCAACTGTGAACATAATGTTGACTGCCACTGGAAAAGGTATGAAACATTTGGCGGAAAAATAAGCCTTTTGTATAAGCTTACATTTTTCGAAGTCTATAGAAGGGTTCTTTATCTTCCAAAAGCCTTTCACCCACTGCGGTTCGTATTTTGCATTTTGCGAACTAGTGTGACATGTTGCCAAAAATATGCTACATTAATATACATATAAGAAAAATAACGTCAAGTAATATACATGTATTATAAATATATAATATTATTGTACTTTAAAAATTACCATGACAAAATCTTATAAGTGAAAAAGGTTACGATAATGGACATACAAAAAACCATTTCTAATGAATAGTCAATAGTGACATACATGATCGGCAGATCCCAGCAATGAAAGTGAATTTATCTAATGATAAACATGCGAATAGTGTGTCGACACGGTAGAAGTTTTATCGACACTAATTATAAAGACGAATAGTGTGCCGACTCAGATGAAGATTTATCGACACCCCCACTAGTATATAAGAAGGGATAGTGTGCCGACACAGTCGAAGTATTATCGACACCCCCAATTATAAGAAGGGATAGTGTGCCGACTCAGTCGAAGTTTTATCTACACCAGTTATAAGGAAAGCGATTTTTTATCACACATCACACAATAAGAAAATGAGTAACACCTTAATCACTTTTCTAATTGCTGTCGGTGCAGACGGTCGTGCCTGTTTTCTTTTCGACGCGAACCTTTGTACGCTGTATCCTTCAGTTTAAGGTAGGTTATTTATTTAGTTTTTTAGTGACCATGAGGTTAAACCGAAGGTTGTGTTTTATTTTGTGTCAGAAGTTATAGCCGGAGACACATTTAAGTTTAAGTGGTATAGGGTGTGTGGAGCTTAGTTTTGTAGTTGTTTGGCTTCCATTTGGATACTTTGCTCGCTAGTGTGCGGCTTTTGTGTGAAAATTTTTGTTTGCCTATGATTTTCATGAATTTAATTTTTATGCAAAATGATGTTTTATGGGTGTGCTCGAATACTTGATGGAATTTGTTCAGAATTTGACGGAAGTGCTCGATTTACGTTGTTGGTTTGAACTCTAATTTTATGTCCGTATTAAGTTTGTCATAGTATGTGTTGCTCGATTTGCTTATTTCAGGATTTGTTTAGTAGTCACCATTTTTGTCTCGTGTGGCGTATTTCACTGCATGACCCGTTTTGAAATTAATCTTTGATTGTGCCATACATATATTAATTTGTTGTGATAACTTTATTGATTTAATTTCACCTTTAAGACGTTTCTGTATATTTTTCTGTACGTGACGATAGACTCTATACATAAAAAAGTATATATTATTATTATATATTAATGTGTTTGTGCTTAAGTCAGGTTTTCCTTTTGTATCTAATATTTCTACTTGGGTAAGAGCACGCCAAAGTATACTTGTCTGCATATTCATTAAATGTTCCAGAATATTCTGGGAGAAGTGTGGGTTTACGTTACAGTATCTATTGAATGGAAACTCATTTGATATATATGGCTGGAACATTTGTATGAAACATATACAGTCTATAATTCGGTAAATGTGCAGTTTAATCTTATGAAATAACTGATAGAAATGATAGACATAGCTTTTCTGAAGAATTATCATCAGTTGGTCAAATATTCCTTAGACGAGCTTTGCACTAAATTCACTAAGCTGACTCGTGAAATTTTAAAGGACTTTTATCGTTAAAGACTTAAACTTAGAAGATGCACAGCATTTAGTTCACCAGGCTGGGTTATTTGTCATTTTGAGGGCCAAAAAAAGCTACTTTGTCAGCCCAGCACCAGTAATCTCATTTTCTGAGATTACTAGTCAAGTTATATTTATCGAATTTCAATCTAAAAGTTTCCTAACTAGTTTCAGTCAGCTTTTAATTTAATTGATGAAAACATTTATTTATAGAAAAACATGTAAACTACTCCAGGTTAAATTTCAAACGGTTTTAGACGTGTGGTCGATTTTCTGGTATTATTCGGATATTTGTAGTTCTTGAGAAACCAGGTCTTGGTAGTAGCCGGACAAATTGATACCTATTTCTTCAGGAAATCCCGGCATAAACGCGATAAGACGAGAACAATTCGGACATGTGTAATTTCTGTTTAAAATTGTTCCCTGCGTATGCTGAGTTGGTAAAGGTAATTAAGCACGAGTCGAAAGTGTCTGCTAAAGGTGATAAGCGTCAGAGAAGCAACACAATAGTATGCCGACTGACGATCTTCCTTTTCAATTTCCGGCAACTATCATGATGATTATCCTGGTATGATTCTTTATTGATACATATAGTTTTAGATTGAACAGGCCAATGTTCAGACTAAGTTGTGTAAGAATTTGAGTGGCGTTTGTGTTGTTGTAAGATGCGTGGCCATTTAATAAATGTGTGTCCCAAACTGAAGTCTTTTTTCTGGAGGGACTAATCCTTTAGTGAAGCAAGTCACGTGAATTGAGGTTGCAGAAATCGATATTAAAAGGTCAACAATTAATGTATCATTGTCTTTATTGGCAAGGTTGGTGAATGTGAACATAGTATTACCTATATTACTATTGAACCCACTAATCCCGCCTCTTATACAAGTTATGTCTTCGAGGAGATATTTCGGGATTTGCGGCTGGTATTCTGTTTTTCTTTTTGTTTCTGGTTTTTTTTTGGTTTTTTTTCCGTGTTTTTCCCTTGAATTGTCGCCACTACCTCATTTGGAGGCCAAGGGTGTGGGCCTTGGTTAAAGAATGAATTTTGTTGGGAATAAATTCGTTCTTCTGAAACCTAGGTTTGGTTTCCTACCTTTACATCTAAATTAGGTTTATGCTGCTAAAATAGTTGTTTTTTAATGTTAATTTTTTGGCCATAGAAAGATTAAGATATATTGATAACTTGTTAAATTGTACGAGAAATGTGGACACAGAAAAAATGTCTCGCCTGCATCAGTAGTGAAAATAAAATTAGTTCATCAGCAACATGTCAAATAGAATTATATTGTCATCATATAAAATATATATTGCATGGCTACTGAGAAACTGACCTAATTCAACAAATTTCTCGTAGTCTCTGGCCCGTGAAATTGAGGTCAAGGTCAGATTGCACCTACCAGACCGTCATGTACATTTCATCAATATAAAGACCAAATATTATCATCCTACGGTGCTTTGTTACTGAAACCCTTTCAACCTAGACACTGAGCCAAAAAATTGAGGTCAAGGTCATATGACAGCTGACAAGACAATGTACTTTTAATCAGCAACTTGTATACTAAATACTGTCATCCTACCATGCATAGTTACGGATGAACAGACCACAGGAATTTTATTCCTTATCATTTGGGACGAAGTATGGCCAGAAAAAGAAATAAATAATTGTCGCGAACAAATCGAAGGAGTTTAACACAAAATAAACAATTGCTACCACATATCTATGTTGTTGAGTTCACGTTGGAAATTTTCACTGCCAGCAGGATTGTATTTGTTCTACGTACACACGGACATTTATTCTTCAAGATTATTACAACAATTCCTTTACCATATCCATATTTTTGCAACGCCAAACTTTTTCTTGGGCTGAAACACTTTCTTTACTTCAGGGACTTGGTTGATTGATTGATTAATGGTGTTTAACGCCCGAGCAGCAATATTTCAGCTATATTCAGGCGATCAGGGACTTGGCCATAGACATCTAACCATATAGTTAATGGAGGCGAACCGATAAACGTTATACAGGGTTTGTATGTTGATTTCCTTCTTGGAATTTTGCGTCGCATAATTATGTCTCTGAACTCTATTTTTTAGTTTTGGATGTGATTTGGGGGGGGGGGGGTAGTTCTGTTAATCTTCAGTCAAGATTTTACAGTTTCGAATACGTATTTGGCATGGAAGCAGTCAAAAATTGTATTCCAAACCTTACACTTTTCAGTTGCTTATGGTGTGGTATCACTTTGCATTTTTCTACATCCGATCGCACATTGAAACAACATATTACTGTCACTGATTTATACTATCATGAATTAAACAAATATTGATAATGATAAATTAAGGTATCGTTATCATTACTAGATCATAGTCAGTCCTATCAGGATTAAAGTCTCCCGTGTCAACTAAATAGCTCAAAAACATATCTGTATCAATATTAATGAAATCAGTTTTACAGTAACTTATACAAGGCTGCGAAGGGCGTGTCAAGACTGGGGTTGTAGGATTAGGTCGGATATGGTGCACATATGCTCGGTTGCAACCAGAATTGACATAACATAATTAAATTTAAATCTTTCGATCGTTTCCCACTTTTTCTACTCTGTGACAATAGAAAAAGAGGGAGCATGTGAAATATTTATTTAAATTATATTTATATTGGAATAGACAATGCCTAGCTGCCAGTTGTCAACTTGAACAGATAAAGCTGAGAAATTGTTTAATGTTGCGTAAAAACGCATTCCGAAAAAAAACAAGACTGCATGAGTAGAAACTGCAAAACTAGTTAACAAGTCAAGAACAGAAGTTGAACCAGTGAACCAGTAAAGATTGCATAGAGAAAGAATGGTGCCAGAAAACCCCACTATGTCCGCTGTGAGACTCGAACCCGCAACATCAGCGTTGACAGACCACGTGATCAAAAGTAGATGACTACCTCAACCACTCAGTCACCGAGCCCACAGTTATTAGTACAATGTATACATTAGCTTAAGTTCATCACAATTTCTTATATTCAGTACTAAAGTGCTAAAACATAGTTATATAGAAATTTATTCAACAAACAATAAATTAATGTAAAAGTACAAAATAATACTTGTGAAAAATTCAAACACAAAATGTCTTTTCAGTCAAATGTTATGCATATGTTTTTGAAAGAATTTATCTCTTATAATTATCTCTAGATACGATATCATTACCAAAAGTATTACAGTTTTATCTGCATTGAATGAATGAGATTGCAAAATAAAACTTCTCTATGATCTGTACACGTATTACATCCTCTTGTATTCAGCACCTCCTTTCCTTAACTTCAAACAGTAGAAAATAATACCAAATACTATTGCTATTGCGATACCAACGGCTATTCCTCCACCAAAACTTCCACCATTAAACTTAGATTTTGGAGTGATTGTTGTTGTTGTTGGCATGGTTGTTGTGTGCTTTGTATGTGTTGTCTTGTGCGTAGTTGGCGTGTGAGCCGTTGTCATGTTCTTGGGTCCTGTAGTTACGTTTGGGTTGTGTGTTGTCGTTTCAATGGTAACATTAGGACTAATCGTTGTGTGTGTAGTTGTAACGTTGTGAGGCACAGTTGTTATATTCATGTGCATTGTGGTCAAGTTGGAGGGCATAACTGTTGTCATATTTGAATGCATGGTTGTCATATTGGGCTGCATCGTTGTCATATTAGAGTGCATGGTTGTCATATTGGGCTGCATCGTTGTCATATTGGAGTGAATGGTTGTCATGTTAACAACTGTTGCTGTTGTTACCATCATCGTCATATTATGGCTTGTTGTTGTCTGGTTGGAAGCGGTGGAATCAATGGGTTCATCTGAATAAAGTAATAAATAATGTTATTCATTCTGAATACAAAACTATAGATAGTCACCGTCTCCGTGTCATATTTTGCTCATTTGCACTAAGGTGTACTTCCCGTTCGGGTCAAATAAAACATTAAAATCTCAACCTTTCTATCCAGTTAGCGCATTCAAGAGAAGACCGGTGAGATAACAGCCAGAATAATTGTGCAAGTTTTGGGATGGGCTAAGTTGACTAATACTGCATTGGGCTAGCATTATAAATTTCCAAAATCAGCAAATTGGCCCAGAACAAAACAGTAATAAAAAGGCAACGTATATTATTTATTCATCCAACTATAATAAAAATTAATTAAATTTAAATTTGAAAATGATATCCAGTTTTTAAGCCTCTCATTTTAAAATAAATTTTGATCAAGATTGACTCTAATGATTTTAAACCTTGTTACATTTAGGTTAAATCATTTTGTCAATCTGTGTGACTAAATTGTTAACAATATTAACACGGAAGTTTTTTAACCTATTTTTGCAATGGTGTTGAAGTCTCAATAATAACGGCAGTTCATTTTAATAACTTAAACATTCACGTACCTTTAGTCGGCGCAGAACAAGTTAATGCCACAAAAGTAACAAGTAAGCAGCTAATAACTTTGGTACAAGCCATTATTTTTCTGAGTATGGTTCAAAAGTACAGATAATTGCTTGGTTTGTGCATCGATTGAAGAAAAGATACGTCTTATAGTATTTAAATAACATATTGATTATCACGTGGGTTTTGATAATGTAATCTACAATCTTCCTCGCGTCCTTGATGTTAGACATCACTTTATGACGTCACAATTAAGTGATTGGGAATACCACAATGACCACGTGTTAAATTAAGCTCTGGGCCCGGTTTCATAAAACATCTCAAATTTGAGGATTTCCTCAACTCATCCTCAACTCAAATATTGACCAATCAGATTGCTGGAAATTTCAAATTTGAGGAAAAACTCAAGGATTTGAGGAAAATCTCAATTTGAGAAGTTTTATGAAACTAAGGCCTGATTTGACAAGTAAATTTTGCTTTATTTGTAACTATAACGTCTTTTAGTTGTGTGTTTAATTTAATGTCTAAAAATTTCATCTACATTCTTTTTTACTGCGCAATATTATGAGTTTTTAACAGATCACACTAATATGTTCCGTCAACGTTTGAAGAATAATATAACAGGAGTACGTTGCTTTTTTTCAACAAAATGAACTCAAAATTGAAATATAGTTATAAAGTGAAGTTAATTATAGGTTTATTTAAGAAAAACATTGTACAAATAGTTCAGTCACAGTCTCATGTGAGTCTCTTGTTTAATATGAAGAACACTTTTAGAATAAATGCACTAAGTTGTGTTGTGACAGCTGAAACAAACGCAATCTAAGTACTCTCAACAAAAATGAGGTTATATGGCTCTCCCTTTTTGCATGGCTTAACATGCTAGTGAAGGGTCGACGTAAAGATTGAAACAGACATTTGTCGTAATATTTTTGTCCCTCTTGTTGCAATATACTTTAGAGAAGTGGAAAATATTTCATAAATGTAAAATATCTATAGACGCTTGAAAGTTATGGTGGAGTATTGTTGTGAAATACTACGTTAATATAGGTTCAAACTTCAATGTGTATCTTAGACTGATATAACAAGAGACTAACTAATATAGATTTGATGATGACGTTGCTTCGATTAATATAGTTTATCACAATGATAACAATTAACTTTGTACTGAAGGTTGTTACAATCCCTGTATGGTAACATCCTACGAAATGACGATCTCTTAGAAAGATCTAACACCAAAACCACAAACAAAGGTAGCTGATTATATATCTCCGGCGTGTTATTAAGGTTTCAATTTTGAGCTTTATCGTGGACATAGTGAGCTCGGTTCCAACCTCCTGGTTTAATGTACTCCGGCTACCCCTCCAAATAATATATTCATATCCAACATGTGATAAATACAATTACCGCGTTTCCATGCTACAAAAAATGTTAAAAGTGAATCATAAAGTCTTCTCATTTGTGAACTTCTACTTACGGCGAAGTGTGTCTTAATTCCAGTCTTATTTTATAGAATGTGACAAACGCAAATGTATTGAAATTCAAATATGTATTATTTTACAAGTTTATTTACATGAATTACAAATACAAATACAAATATCTTTATTTCCTAATCATAGGGCCCATCAGAGCATGTTAATTAGGTAGTTAAATTTTTTTCTTCACAGCAAAACATAAAAGCATCAATTGCAGATTCTGGGGATTCTGCTGTTAATCTATTAAGTTTTGAGTCGAAGACACCCTACCCGCAGTTAGACTCGAATCATCAATCTCAGTGTTGACAGGCACGTGATTAACTAAACTTTTGGGAACAGCAACTACTTTATGTCATCTTATCGACTATTAAGATATGAACAGTTTTTGAAAAATTGAAAAATTACTGACAGTGGTGTTGAACTCCATTCTAACAGATACACAAATATAGTATCTATGACATTTACAAACCTATTGGAATGGTATATTTAACAAAGGGGAAGCTATGTCACCATGTAAAGTCGCCATCTCCTGAATCAAGGAGATTTTTAAAAACAAAAGTCTATTCGTACAAATTCATTTACGGCATAGGCCATTGTATTTGATGTTATATTCTCCATGTACGAGTTTGAAAACGGGATGCACTCGAATCGAACTCGACAAACAATTTGACCAGTCCTCTGTTCATGACTAATAAGTCTGGTCGCATAGCTCAAACAGAGGAAATAGCTTTAGAGAATTTTCGTTGGGGCGAGGCCCTGTATCATTTAGGACAGGCAGAAGAACATGTAGCAAAAATAAACGATGTGTTTGCAATACTTTGTAGGAAAAGGATCTCCTCATCCCGCATGCGCTACGTGAGACTAATTCGTTATAGTCTTACAAAGCATTGGTTTGGGTTTTATTTTTTTGTTCTATACAAAAGTCTGTGACGGACGAATTATATTGTACAAATGTAAGTCCGTACGTCTGTCGTAAACATATAGTAACGAATCAGATTTTCTTTAAACTGCACAAAGTTGTTTATTATGTTAACCTTGTGGTCTTTATACCTTTGGTAAATTTCTGATTTTTCTCTCAGGTGTTATATAACTTGTTTGTAAAAGGGGGATTTTTAAATCTTCATGGCAAACTCAAAAACGCTTAATCAATTTCCTGGAAATTCCGAATCTTTTATTTTGATAGACGTTAGCTTCAATGTTCTAATATTTCGTTACAGAGTTATGGGATTTTGTTTGCGAATGAGGTGATTTTTTAGTGTTCAGACTCTCAACTCAAACTTAAGCTACGAAATGTTAATTTCTCTCCTCAATGATGCATACCTTGCAAGTAGCAATGAAAACTGTGTTCCCGTTGCTCCATTAACACATTACACGCAAAATTGATTGATGGATTGATTGATTGATTGATTGATTGATTGATTGATTGATTGATTGATTGATTGATTGATTGATTGATTGATTGATTGATTGATTGATTGATTGATTGATTGATTGATTGATTGATTGGATTGATACACTTGTCAATAAGTATGATAAAGATACTAATCGTGATGGAATCAATAATAAGGAATACAGCTTAATATCAATAGATTTTTCCGAGCGAGAAATCAATATATTGACAGGACATAACATAAAGGGAGATTATTTTGTGCATAATCGACCATAAGAAAGCGCCCAAAATATATGAATAGTACTCAGGATCATGATCTGTCTATGAATAGTACCAGCGGGAAAAAATTGAGAATTGGTGAAGCTCCCGTTGCCAGATATAGTCTTCTGTTGCTAAGATACTGTTCACAAATAATCAAGATAAAAATGTTGATTTAGATAAATACCAAAAGGCATTTATTTGTCATAATACGTAAATGACTCTCTGTTAGTTGATTGGGTGGTTTACTAAATCTATAAATATTTTTGTCATTTCATTGGTTTACGTCAGAATCGCACTAGTATGTGTACTGAAATTTCGACATATTCTTAGGTTGAATCGGGGTTGTAATCAGTATTTTAGTGTAGTAATGTTACGTTCCACATATTGACTTCTATTTCATTCAATGCATTGGTCAGTGAACAATTATAAGGTAAACATTGTACCAAAATCTCCCTACTTAATAAAGCTGTTTTGGACAAAATTATATGTTCTATATCTTTATTTTCGTTAAATCAGTATTTTATTGTAGTAATGTTACGTTCCAAATATTGACTTCTATTTCATTCAATGCATTGGTCAATGAACAATTAAAAGGTAAACATTGTACCAAAATCTCCCTACTCTTTAAAGCTGTTTGGGTTAGGCAAAAATTATATGTTCTGTATCTTTATTTTCGTTCTGATATTGATGCAAATTTAACAAAACATATTTTTACCGCTCATTTTGAACATTTGTTTAGGGAGTCAACTTTTGTTTAATTATTTTTTAAAAAGCACGTGTGAAGTGACGACAGGCATTTAAATCTCTCAAGCACCATTGGATAATAGTTTAGCGTAAACAAAGTCCTTACAAGGTACATGTACATGTTTACCTATTCTACATATAAATTACAAAAAAACAGATACTTTAATAAATCCATAAAATTTGTAATGCAGCTAAGAGACGGTTAGCTTTTTAGAAAAGCTAAACTTGTAACAAATTTAAACTCTGTTGATAAAGTTATTCAGGACTTAAAAGGTTCATAATATATGATAAGATAGCACAAACAGAAAACAGAGTGATTGATGCTGAACAAATGACTAAGTTCCCAAGTCTGGAAAATTAGACAAAAAATCATCTAACAATTCCATACAGCATGTGCACAACTTCAATACATGTGCAATTTTTCTGTGACGTTTCAGATATCTGGGTTGAAAACTGTAAGAGGAGTTCATTACACAAAATAGACACCCTATTCCCCCCTCGCGCGCCAGCCTTCACAGTGCTATTACCGGGGTTGGCACTTGCATAAAGTTGTTGTCCTTTTGATAATTTTTGTCACAATAATGCCAAGGCATGATTTGTGGACAGAATCCTCTGTGGTGTCAATGAACCTTTGATTTTAAGATCATTAGCAACTGACATATTAGTCACAATACTGTAACAGGTAGATATGAGAAAAATATATTTAAATAAATAATTCACCACCCAACAATAGCCATTCAAACACAACAAATCAAAGAAAAATTTAGCTTTATAAACATTCACTGTTATTTTCAATACTGTTGGGCTGTACACCATAGTGGTATTGCACGTTAAATCCTCTGAAATGAAAAGCTAGCCTTAGTGAAAGTAGTATCCATCAGCACTACCTAGATTACTCATATTTTAACTCAAGGTTTGTTTTTTTGAGTGTTGTTTAAGCAACTATTCAGTTATATTATGACATCCAGTTTTCATAGGGTAGGAAGCTGTAGTACCTGGAGAAAACCCCCAAATTTAGTAGGAAAACTGGAAATCCTTGTAGATTGAGATTGGAGTTGAAACCGTGCTGTCCCAGTGAGACTTGAACCTCAACCTCAGTGTTGACATGCACATGTTCAATAGTAACATACTACCGTAACAACTCAGCCACTTGGAGGCCCCTTGTATTTAAGGAGCACTATCACAGGATGCAGCTTGGTCTTCAATTATCACCTGTAACTGTTCTTCAAAAAGGACCAAATACCATGTATGAAAAATTCAATTACAGTAGAACAAATGTTAACTTTTTAATGTTTTAATTCATACATTTTATTGTTTAAAATAGTTGAGAGGCACAAAATTTACAGCATTAGCTGAAACAACATTTTAATAATATAAGAATGATCAGCAGAAAGATTGTATAATACCAAAACTGTACTACACATATACCCATACATGTAAATGTATTAGAAATCTTCAACTTTAAAAAATATATATATATCACAGACTATGTCAATAACAACTCTGAACAAATTAATTAATAAGACACAGCTAGGGGCACCTTAAGGAAATATTAATACATATACAACATGAATAAAGTGCAAGATTCTGAGGCACATTGATAAAATATAGCATGAACATAATGTAAGATTTGAAGATCTCCTCAAGTCAATCATTACCCTGTGTAACATTTCTCCATAGAAATTACCAGTTGTATTACATATGTTTTTAAAACCAAAACATTAATTGTTAATGTATAAGAAACATTTCTATTCTTGGCACTGATTTACTATGTTGCCTAATAATATTTTCTATAAGCTTGTTGGTTTGATGCAAAGTTTTCCTGGACATGTAATAAACAGGTCTACATCACAATTTGGGAACAGCTGATATATTTGTCAGCAAAAACCCCTATTGAAGATTATACTTTAGATATGATTTTATAGTATGTTTTATTCTAAGATTTGAACATTGAAATATTTTGGTTTCAATAGAATCCACAACAAAAAATATCTATTTTCTGGAAATAGTTGGCTAAAAATATAAATACCTTATTTTGTGCTTTCTTGGTTTTTATATTACCACAGAATTATTGAACTAATGAAGATAAAGTTTCTAAAAGAAATGTTGGAACCATATCTAAACACACCTGATTAAAAAGTTCATACTGTACACATAAAATTGTAACAATATACAATGTACTGACATGTAATTAATTCCAACACCTGACATTAAAACAATAATCTAGAATTCATAATTACACACACCACAGTCAACTATTTTTATTTCCTTCATGGGTCTTTGATTCATTGTGTCTTGTTCTTCCATCATTTTCAGGGTCTGTGTGCCTTCAATCACCTGTCTGCAATGAGATCATGTCATACATTGTTCATTATAACCAATTGCAACTGTAATGAAGTAATAGTAAAATCATTAATAAATTACTTTGATATAGAAAGCTAATAATACATAATAAACAGTTTCTGACAGATTATTGGTACCATATTTTTTGGACTAAGTCACTTGTTTCCTCCACAGATTTATATTTAGAAATAAATTTATTTACAGTATAAAATTTTGAATGCAAAATATAAAGGTATAACATGTAACAAAAGAATGAAAAGTAAATTAGAATAATGTCACACCCACCAAAACAAGTTTAAAAAAAAACCCACAAAAAATGATTTGATTTATGAGGTGTAATGATACATTAAAGTACATCGCAACTAATTAATATGTGGAGGAAGCCAGCCACACGCACTTAAGGTCTGCATCCTGTTTGGAAAACAGGAGTCCCCAGATGACATTTTTTCTAAATAGCAAATACAGAATAAAGTTATGCATGGGAAAGGAATTGCACAGACAGGAAGACAAACTAATTTCTTCATTTCCCCAAAACCCATTTTGTGGGGTATAAAAATATTTCTTTAGACAATAAAGTCCTATTATAGACAGAGTAATTCATGTATACCCCAAACCTGTTTGCAGGACTTTAAAATGTTTCTCTAGATAATATCAGTCCAGGCAAAAGGTTAAACAGAAGCAGTACAGATGAGTACAGACTAACTTTTCACAGAAAGTGTCAACAGTAAACTGTAAAAGCACCTTTAATATAGTCATAAAAGTACAAAATGATCTAGATTCTGTCCTTGTTCTAGAAGAGCTGCTATCATGAGCATTAGCTGCCATGGAGGATTCATCAGAAAATGAATACAGAGCAGAAGAAATTAACTTTGGTTCAAAATAAGTTTATCTTAATATCCAAGTCAAGAGAGATTAGACACGTAATATCATATGCTGGAAACTGGGGGAATAATTAACATATACAAAGTCCATTTTGACACCAGCTAACATTACTTTATAACTGGTACGCCATCTTTATCATCAATGTTTTATTTTCAACATAACAACATAGATGCACAAGCTGCCATTCGTCCGGGTAAAATATTGAACTTGTTTCTGATAAAGTTAACCTGTATTTTTGTGCTTTTGAAACAAGGCTTTTGATTATTGCAAAAAATACAGTTTTTAAAGTACAAATACATGTGATAAATTTATTACCCAAATGCAACATATTTAGTGTCCATCCACTTTGCAGGTTGTAATGTAATATAAAACTGTGAACCATTTGTGTGGCGATCTTTATTTGCCATTCCAACAATTCCTCTTCTGTCATGTGATATAGCAAAATTTTCATCTGAAAATAAATACATTGATACCAGTATTTGCAAAGTCATTTATAATGGATTATTAAAATAAAGACCTTATGTACTTTTTAAGGCTTACATTCAATAGTTCCTAAACAGCATTCACTCTCTTAAATGACCACTATACTTAACAATTTTAATTTGGTCTTATGAAATGGTCACCTCTGTTCTATAGTAAGGAAACACTTACCAAATGCTGTACAAGCACCAGTAGTTAGGGTGGCTACACTCTCAAAATGTTATACAAGTGTCAGTGGTTTAGGGTGGCTACACTTACCAAATGTTATACAAGTGTCGGTGGTTTAGGGTGGCTACACTTTCCAAATGTTATACAAGTGTCGGTGGTTTAGGGTGGCTACACTTTCCAAATGTTATACAAGTGACGGTGGTTTAGGGTGGCTACAAGATATTGCATTTGTTTTTGATTTATAATTAACATTACCTTAATATTCCAATACATACCTTCAAAAACAGGACCATATATAGATTCACCTCCATTCCCTCTACTGTGATATATATCTACAATGAGTCATTAGACAGATAACATAAGATTCTGTTTATATCCTACGTTGATTACTAATTATAACACATCTAACAATCTTAATTTCTAGATGAATTCATCACCTTTAATTGTTTTTTGTTAAGTATATTTATATTATGAGTGAATTTTGTTAATGCTAAATCAAGACTGATACAAAACAAATTACAGTAGATAAAGTATACATACAAAGTATTATGGTCAGTATTAAGGCATGTGTCAGATGAAAATGTGTTCATAAAATTTACTAGAAATACCTTTTCTATTTTGTGACTATTTCCAGTGTCACATGAGGATTAATAAGGCCATCAAATTTATGGATTTTTAAATTATACACTTGACAGTTGTCATTTAATAAGATAGTTTTTTTTTTGTGTTTGTTTGAATGTTGTTATAACACCGTTTTCAGGTTATGGGGTCCAGTTTAAGACAATGAATTGAACCTGTTGGCATCATATGCCACTTTTTTTTAAATTAAAAAAAAACCATTTTTAACATGCTCAAAAAATATAACAGCTGCATAATAATGACATGACATGCTCATCATCTAAAACTGTTATTTAAGGAACATCAAGATAATCAATAAAAACCTTGAGTGACATGTAAAAAATTCCCTAAAATTTAAAGTTAAAGAACTCTGAATTAATAATATGTATATATGTACAAATCTTGAAATCAAAAGGAAGAATTCTTCAATTGCAACAAATATTCCATACAAATTTCGTGTAATACATCAACACATTCTTGAGTAATCATACAACAGATGGACAGACAGTTTTATGGCATACTGCATTCATCTTCAACTAGCTTAATAGTAATTTAGCAAACCAACAATTTTGTATGGATGCCCCAATTGATTAATCTTTAAATCTTATTAAAATTAGATCTGACCTTTATTGCCTATTTTGTACTGTTGCTGAAAAATAGCAACAATCAAAAATCATAAGACACTGAACAACTCTAATTTTAATGAGATTGATATTTTGTATGCAGGCCAGCATATGAATTAATAGTATATATTTTTATCAATAATCTCACACAATTAGTTTACACATCAAACAAAATGAAACTACTGGTATTTTATACTATCAATCAACGGACCACTTACCGCCATCATTGGCAAATAAAAATACATCTACAAATCAATGCCATGAAATATGAACATGATTTTACTTGATATGATCTTATTAGTATTATTTTGGGATAATGATTTATATGAGTAAAAAATAGCCAATGAAATTCTGAAAAAAGGTGTTAAAAAAATTTTGTTGTCTCAAACTACATGTACCAGTGACTTTTATTTACATATTAACACTGTAGTAATAGATTTCATTTTCAATCCTGCTTTATTAAATTCAAATTAAATTCCATTTCTTCTTTCAGCTATATGGTTGAATTTTAGTTCATGTCATATTTTTGAATTTAAATTGAGCATACAAAGAAAAAAAAGTTGAATTTTTTTGTGAAATGTCATGGTCACAACAATTTATATGATTAGCTCTACTCAAGTAAGGACATCTTTGAAATCAGTAATATGAGAGCAAGATAGATTTGATTAAAATGCCACTTAAAAGGCATGAAGTATTTGGAAGGGGTTGAAAAATTTAACCTTTGGTGTGGCTGAAGTGCACCTACTGTTTATCAGAACAACAGAACTGATCAGCAGCATGAAAAGACAGCACTCTACAAAAAAGTTACCCACTATGGTGAATATTATAGTCAGGCTATTAGTAATATCTCCCAACAATGAGAGGTCCTACCCTACATGCCACTTGGGGACACACTGAGCCACTCCGTGGGTCAAGCCTGAGAAGCTTTCAACTGTGTTAACCTCAGTCAAAATGGAATTTTATTACTAAAATCAAAAATTCGATTCTGGTAGTCATAAAATGAAAAAAAAGAAAAAATGACAGTTACAGTTCAAAAGCTTTGCAAAAACCAGTGAAAAAGATATGGAAAAAAAAACAACTCAAAACTCATTGAAAGATTTTCAACTATGTTTAATCAAATATTTGACAACAGCTCTGTAAATTAACATATAATAAGGGCTATGAAATTAACAAAGTTCTTAACTGAATATTTGGCTGCATCAAATTGACAGCACATTTATTATTTAGTAAAATTTTAATATTGACACTGTATTGAAAAAGTACTTTTGTACAGTTTAAAGCTCAATATCAATAATTTCTGTACTTTTTAAGGGTTTCTAAACCTGTGAAAAATGTTATAAAACATTGATTTTGCAAGTTTTGAGTGGTCTCTGATTATTTAATGAACTTGATAAATAAATAATAAATAAATGATAAATAAATGATAAATAAATGCGAGCAAGTAATGTTAACATTATCCTATATGGAAACCAATAGGCAGGTTATATGGAAACTACCTCCTCCCTGTATCCATCCATTCCGCACAATCCTATGGAACATTGAGTTCTTATAATGAAGGTTATAGTCTGTTTCTTTTGACTTTCCTACTTCACCTGTACATAAGGCTTTGAAATTCTCACATGTTCTTGGTACTTTATCTGAAAATAACTAAACACAAGGAAAGAAATTTAATTGTAAATTAAGTCTAGTTTTAACTGTGTTTTCGACAATAACAATCTTTATAAACGAGCAAAGATATCACTTACTGCTATTTTTGATCTCATTTATGATGGGTATCTGTTAGTTTATGTTAGGGATAATATGAACTGTATTATTGTTTGCATGCACTGATTTCCCTCTCCCATAACTCCAACAGATTTAAACAAAGAGAACATAGTATCAACTCTTTTCATCTCTTCATACATGGGAAAAAATTTTTTCCTTTAATTATAGTTTTCCATTTTAATATCTTAAGAATATATTTTTTATGTTAGGGCTTTATAAGGATTAGAATTGGGGTAAGAACAAATAACCATATCCTGGACTTTTTTTTTGGCAAGGTTACAAATAGTCCCATTGCTCATAATGTAGCAGAGGGGGGGGGTGAATCACTCCTGGCACTGTGATGTCCGAAAGAAGTTACTGTATGCAAATTAGCACGATTATACTAAATTAAGGTCACATTATCCATATACAGAAAACAGATGAACATAGAATTTACACATGCATCTTCAAAGACTAAAAAAGAAATTTCTCCAATAAAGATCATTTCCCGTTAGTCTGAAGCTTCAATAACATAACGAACAATAGGACTTAATTCTGCTGTTAATCCAACAGCTGAAAGCACAAATTATCTTGTATTTTCAATGTCTTAATTAGATTTTTTTGGAAAAGTTCTTAGATGATGTATTATGGACACCTGCTTTTCTTACCTCATGTGTTAATATTTTTTATACTTTTGCCATTTTAGATGCTTCATAACTTTTGTATTACCTCAATACCAACTATTATATTTATTCAAATAATAGGTACATTCTAAGAGAGATAACTCTATTTAAATACTTTTAGTTATTAGTTGTTATTCATGGTAACATGAAAATCTAAAAATACCTCTATCACTAGTCTACCAGCTGATTCGTTACCAATGGTTACATCCATGTATACATACTGATGCTACAATAAAAAAAGACAAATCATAATATGTAGCATATTGGATACAATACATTGGCCTAGATAATAATAACAAAAATCTATTAGAAATATTAACTTTTAACAAAAGTATATTCATAAAGCACAGCGATAAAATAAAAAGACCTATTCACAAAATAATAAAACAAATGAAAAATACATATTTATTAATGGTACTTGTACCAAAACAGACCAAAAGGTGCAAATATGTGTGTTATATTATTAGCTTCTTTCACAACATATATATACATGTACTTACATTCCTTGAATTTAAATATGATATGTACGCTTCGTCTGTTAATGTTTCATACAATGGTAAAGGTCTAAATTCTTCAAAGCCATAATTATCTTCAGCCCATACTACAAAATTGTCTGGACCTCCTATCAACTGACCATTGCTAAAGCATATGGCTTTTTCTTCAAAGGACCATGTCTCACCTCTAAGTTCCTACAACAAAAAACATAACATGCCTGTTAACAAATGTGAAAAAAATTAATTCACTTATGACTAGACTCCAATTTAATGCTTAAATTGACATTTATACAAAGTCACTGGCATTGACCCCAGTTTTAACATCTAATGTCTTTATCACTTCTGCATTGAAGACGAGAGAGAAATTGCAAGAAAAAAATATGTAACAGAACTGTTGGAGAAACTTCAGGACCTGAGTATTATAATAATATAAATGTGATTATGTTTGCTATTCAGTGTCAAGGAAATTGAAGTTATAAAATAATACCTCATCTTCATTATCTACTGAAACTTGTACAAAAAATTAGCATAAAGAATAATAAAATTATTCTCGTTTGATTTTGTTATTTGCATTTCAAATATTATAAACGGTGAAATTAAATCAATTGTATAACTAATACAGTAAGACATTATAAAGTTTTGACAGTTGTTCCAATACACTGAACCTGGCCTAAACCAAACCCATTTGGATTTACATTTTTGTAGGATAAACACATTTTCAAACAGGTTCTATGAGCAGATTTTAAATATTGTGTTGAAAATTTGTGTCTGGTTTACAAAGGATTTCAATTTTTCAGGATTTTTATTTAAACAGTTTTACTGTAGAAAATTTTTACATATTTTCATACCTTTCGTTTTGCATCAATAAATAAATCCCACTCAAATTCTAACATTCCATTTACAACTGGATTAGGAAATGTGTCTGGCTTCTTCTTGCATAGATCCTAGAATATACATAAATATATATCAAATTTGAATCAAAGTTGTCAAGTAAAACAGAATACAAACCCTTTCATACCATACCTATAAAATAACAAGTGTGGACACAGAAAAAGGTCTCGCCTGCATTCCGCATCAGTAACGAAAATAAATTTCGTCATAAGCATTACGCAAATAGCATTAAATATTAGCAGCGGCCTATATACCAAATACTGTCACCATACCATGCATAGTTACAGAGGAACTGTCCTAATACAAAAACTTTAACGTAGTCACTGGACCGTGAAATTGAGGTCAAGGTTAGGTGAAACCTACCAGATAGTCATGTACTATTCATCAGCAACCTATATACCAAATATTGTCATCCTACCATTTGTGGTAACCGACGAACTGCCGTAACCCAAAAACTTTAACGTAGTCACTGGACCGTGAAATTGAGGTCAAGGTCAGGTGACACCTACCAGACAGTCATGTACTAGTCATCAGCAACCTATATACCAAATATTGTCATCCTACCATGCGTGGTTACAGAGGAACTGTCGTAACCCAAAAACTTTAACGTAGTCGCTGGACCATGAAATTGAGGTCAAGGTCAGGTGACACCTACCAGACAGTCATGTACTAGTCATCAGCAACCTATATACCAAATATTGTCATCCTACCATGCATGGTTACAGAGGAACTGTCATAACCCAAAAACTTTAACTTAGTCGCTGGACCATGAAATTGAGGTCAAGGTCAGGTGACACCTACCAGACAGTCATGTACTAGTCATCAGCAACCTATACACAAAATATTGTCATTCTACCATGTGTAGTTACAGAGGAACTGCCATAACCCAAAAACATTAACGTAGTCGCTGGACCGTGAAATTGAGGTCAAGGTCAGGTGACAGGTGACTGGCAGGCAAGTACTCATCATAAGCTACGTCTGTACCAAATTTGATGGACCTAGGGCTTGGGCTTACAAACATATGAAGCAAGATGTCAAGTGTGTACGCAGCCGCCACCGGATTCCCATACATATGTCTCGCCTCCAGCGACTTTTGTCGCAGGCGAGACAATAAGTTGTTAAAATACAGGTAATTATATCTTCCTGAGACTCCAATAAAGATATATACAGTCCATTTATGCATGAATCATTCAGTCTCCAAATAATTCCTTCTTTGTAACTCCTTAGAGCTCTAGCAAAATTAAAGTTGTGTTCTGGTAAAGAAAATTCTACTTAAATTAGTACAAAATCAAGACATACTGGTAAGTTTCCCTCTATTCAGTCATTATCTACTTTTTATCAACCCAGCATACTGGTAATTACTATACAGAGACCTTTTTTTCTAAGCATTTAAATTCAAAGTTCGAAAAAGTTCAACCATATCCAGCTGTTTATCTACATCATGGGAACATAGTGCAAATAATTTTCCTTTACATCACGAGAAATACTTAAATAAGATATAATTATTATGGTAGATCTGTTAAATTGGATAGCCAAGCACTGTCTTTTTAAATAATATTTAATCGTTTATTATGCATAACATAATTCTAAGATATACACTGTATGACAGAGTTAACAAATTCTCAAAGAAAAGCTCGATATTTTCACTGAACATACTTTTTCCAACCAAAGCCAACCAAAGAGGTTAAAGCAACTTTATGCATAGTTTTGTAAAGGAAATTTAAGAAAGCAAAGAAATATCAAAGAGACAATCAATCTCTCAGTCCAAAAACACTAACGCAAAATTGTGGGCCACACCACAACAAACAAGGACCAAATTAAGCAACACATAAACAAAAGCCAGTGAGACAAACTCTTAACAAAATAAGAGTGATCATGTACTCCAGAAGAGTAAATAGTTCCTGCCGTGTCACTGAAATTTCAGAATTTGTAAAAATCAATGAAATGTCCACACCAGTAGAAAACAAAACACAAAAATCTCACGTAGAAGACACACCCCCATGGAGTGTGTGGGGTTTTTTTTGTTTTTTTTTTTGCTTGCATTTTTTTCTTTTCAATATTGTCAGAAAATCCAAAAGAAAAAATTATCCACGATAACCTGTCTATATTTAATACTTTGTCTCTGGTTGTTTATATGTCATACTCATAGATTGCTCATGACTTTTGCTACGGGGAATTTACATTGTAAGTCAGCCTTTCTGGTTTCCAAAGGGACATAACATTGTTTACAAAAATGGAAAATCTAACTATCAAAATGAAAATTGCACCCTACATTTTAAAACACCAATTAACTATTGAAAATAACTGTTGATTTAGAGCAGCACCTACAGTGGACTAATTTAGACACAACATGGCTGACATCAGTGTTTCATCTCTAATCCAACGTTACCTTCATCAGCTGTGTTTTTAACTGTACATATACTGCAATTTCATTGTACATAGATATATAAATATAAATAAATAAGTAAATAAATAAATAAATAAATAAATAAATAAATAAATAAATAAATAAATAAATAAATAAATAAATAAATAAATAAATAAATAAATAAATAAATAAATAAATAAATAAATAAATAAATAAATAAATAAATAACTTTTATTTAGAGTTGGCATATATTACACAACAAGAAAACATAAGCACTGATGTGCTTTTGACCGACATAAATAACAATATCAAATTATGCAGTATCAAAGAGCATGCACAATAAAAGTAAGTTTAGAGACATACAAAAGACATAAATATGAAGAACTGGCTAGGAAAATATGACGAGATGAGATTATAATGAAAGTAAAATAACTAGAACTAAAAATATAGTAGATAGAACATAGCAGATGGATATTTTAAGCTGTACAATGGGAGAATTTACACTCACACTGAGTTAACTCCTTACCGGAAGATGTTACCGGAAGATGATGATGATTTCAAAAAATGATATTTGGGATCTACCAAAGGACCATAAACTCAACCTAACAAGGTAAGCAGGTTTCATATTGTCAGGCAAAAAAAACCATCACAGAGAGATACAGTAATGTTAGTATAGTTCTATAACAGAATTGTATCTGTATGTGGTAAACTGCTACTGGTCTTGGAGTAGTTTTAGTAGGCAAGTAATTCTCGCCACCCAAACATTTGTTTTGACAGCTTTTGTTGAAAGTTGAATTTTGAAAGGGATACAGGTAATTTGTTTTGGATGGAAGATAGTGAAAGCTATCAAATGAAGCATTTGCCATAGATGTTAATGGAAAAATAACAGCACAGCCACAATAATGTTAATGCGAACAGTGCGAATATACTCAAATCTGAGTCAGGCACTTACTGAAGATGATGATGAATGGCGAGAATTGCTTCCTTATTTAAATAGCGAGAACTACTAGATCCTAATAATGGAGAAGCTGCTACTAGTTATAGGTCGTACTTATAAAACATGTATTTCTATATTCAAACATTGCAGGTCAAAATACAGTTTTTTACAAATATTCAGCCTATTAGTCTATTTTCGCCACATGCTACGTGTTAAATTTTGCCAAAATATTTTTTAAGCAAACGTTTTTTCATAATGTACTTGCACGACATTTTATCATAACGTCTTTGCTACAACACGTTTAGATATAGTTTTAAATTACTAATTTGCCAACCTCTGCACAATATCTGGCTCTTTGGAAATTGACATCATTGATTAAACCATACACTTCTATTTTTTGTGTCACCGCCATTTTTTGTTTTCCTTAGCGATGCTAACTTCCGGTTTTAAACAAAGATGAGACAACTCGTATTCCCGCCAATATTTTGGCAAAAGAACTTAAAAATCAATTAGTTTATTTGTTATTTGTTTTATATTTTGTTTGAACTGTAAAAAAATACATTGAATGTATTAATATTTGGATTAATAAAGTATATATATAATTACACTAGAAATTGGTGATGTTTATTTAATTTTTAATTTAATTTTACAATGAACAGTTGTTGATATAGAAATACGAGTATTTTTACTTGTGTTACACATCAGATAAAAATCATTTGACTTTTATTGGATAGTTTTGATGTTGGCGGGTTATTGTTAGTTAATTTGGTAAAATTAGTCTGAGAGATCAGACACATAGATTTACAAAGAAGGAAACTGTTATAGGTCAACATTTTGTGTGACAATGACAACTTGACTTTAACTGTAAGTTTATTTATTTCTTGCATAATATTCTTTAGGAATTTTGCCCAGCTTAACTAGACCAAAAGAAATTCTTGCTGAACACCCACTCAGAGGTGAGATCGTGTTTTAGATCAATATACTCTAAAGAAATCGTGCAAAGAGGCTGTTGTTTAGTAATTGTTTTACAAAGGGATGACCATTTATGTTGCATTATTTTATCCCGAGCGACAAGCTAGCTTAAGTCAGTATAGCAGCAACTAACTTATTTTCATCTAGCAACCATTTTAACTAAAGTGCCCTGGCAGCTATATAACCTGATATAAATGCAGACTGGAATACATTAAATTTGTTATCAAAATAATTTACAATTTGATAACATATTGGCCGTTCGAAAAATTTTGAGACAGTGGGCAGTATACTGACTGGCCCAGGGGCGGATACATTTCGAAAGGGGGGCGTAAAAGGGGGATATCGGAAAAGGAGGGCTACGAAGCGGTCCTTCTCGCGCCTCGCAGATGCGTATTTAGGGCAAGGGGTCAGGGCTTAAGGCCCCCAGAAGCTCTCGAAAAATGGTGCAAAATCCTGCATTCTCACAATTTCCAAGCATCTTAATGAATTTATTTAACCAAAGGTTTGTAAAGTGTTCAGTAACCTTTGTTTTTTACACTATACAGCAGAGATATCATAATAAACGAATTAGTACCGTTAATGCATAAATTTATTGCTAGGACTAGCGGGGAGTACATTTTTGCCTTTGGCGCTGGTTGTTACCCTCCCTGTTCTCTTTTTTTCCTTTCCATTTTTTAAAGGGGGGCGTACGCCCCTTACGCCGTTGCGCGTTTTGTCCAATCATTTGCACAAGTTTGCCCATTGTCTTAGGTCATTATTACAAGCAAAATATTTAGACATATAGTTGTTATTTGAGATACACGATTTTATATTGTCATACATACTTCTAATAACATTATGCATAAGTCCATCTCTCAAACCTTCAATTAAAGGCTTTTTCAGAGTCGTTAAAGGCACAAATAAGTTTTTTTCTTAAGTTTCCATGTATGGAGAAATGTAAAAGAGTAAAAATATTGTCTGTAGTCGAGTAATTTCAAAATCCAAAATGTTTTTACAAGCTTAAATTCCGTAGAGAATTCATTAAGTCTTGCATTTGTGATCGGTCTGTAGTCCTTGAGGTCGTGAGTATCACTTTTATTTTAATAGATAAGCCTAATAGTACCAATTAACCAAGTGTTTGGGATTAAACTTGTATCAAATATTAAATTAAATAACTTTTCATAAATATTAATAAATTGGTTTGATGCGGACCTGACGTATTCGTTAATAATTTCGTCCTGCACAAGCTTGATCATTCTTTAGTTTCTGACTACATTTAAGAATTTACTCCTTTGAAATATACGCATTATATGCTCGTTAATTTGTTCTTTATATAAATAACCAACATTTTGTAAATTCTGAAATGTAGTCAGAATTTTACTGCCGTCCGACCAAGGGCATTAAGTTGTCGGTGTAGGACGTAAAGAACTCCCCAAGTCAAGTCAAATCATCATTTCCGTCGTCATAATTTTGAGTAGAACGAATAATCGTACCCTCGAGTTTTTTTTTTTTTTTTGCTTAAATCCGACAAATAAAAAAAACTAACTTCGGATTATAACGGCAGTAAAATTCGGCCTAAATCTTGAGTATTCATTTTCATAATTTTCAAGTACACTACAATAAAAATATAAAGGGCACATTCCATGACGTGGAATGTGTCACAGACACCATTAGTGTGTCCAAATGAAAAAAACAGTGTAAAAAACATATCCTGGTCTTAAATGAATATCATACAAATATGTTATAATTTAAAATTTAAGACCCAGCCACCTTTTGATACCCATTGTATTGCAATGTGGTAAATTCGTTTTATAGGCTTAAGACACGTAATATAACCTGTATAACTAATATTTTCATGCATTATGATAGATGGAACATGGCGGGGGAGTTAAACGGGGATGCGTTTGGTGAGATAGCACCCATACTTCCCCTCCCCCTTTTTGCAAAAAAATGTATTACTCTGTCACCGAAAATCGAAATACTTTTCAGCCAAATCATTGGTTTTATATTTATGAAATATCAAACTTATCAAACCTAATTCAAAAAAGCACCCGAAGTTCCAAAAATTTTAAAATTTAAAATTGTTTTTAGAACATCAGACCCTCCACGGTTGCCGAAAACTTACGGCCACGTGATTGTCACAGAACCATACATACTTGTTTTAGTCTCGCGAAATATTGGATTTACCAAGGGCTTTCGTTTCGCGCTCTAAGTAGTTACATGATTATGTAGCTATACTCAATATACTCCAGAAATATCAAGTTGGTCAAACAACTGTTGGTAAATCGCCGTTGAGGTTATTAAGTCATGTTGACAAGCGCATTGTAAGTAAATAACTTAAAGAACGATAACTCAGAGAAAGAGACGGACGTCTTCTTAAGCACCGACTTTACCTTATAGTCCTTTTTCAGCTAGTCATAACACTTATTGCCGATTTATACCTGCCTAAATAGTGCATACATTGTGATGTTACTTGTAAGTCTTAGCCGGCGGGATATCATTTGTTCCGAACTAAAACTATATACTAAAAAAGCAATGCATTTTATACAGAAAACAGTCTCCTATGGGACGCCCTTTCAAAAAGATCATAAAATTATATTGTGAGTAATGGAATGATTAAGAAATCACTTTAATGCATTAAAACAAATCCATAAAAAGCTGTTATTGGCTTATAGGTTAAATGCACTGTTATTCAGAGTACACATTTATTTTCATAGTATGCATAGCTTCGTTAAATATCACAGAAACTTTACAGTTTGTTTAAAGTTCATTTCACTGTGTTATAGTGTTAGTTAAGAATGCTATCATATTAATAATTCCAAACGTCACTTTTGATTGGTCGACCGTAACCTTTATTTTTCGATGAACGGATCTAGTGTATGAATATATAAAGCAACAAATAGTGCCATTCATGCTTCATTTAGTTTATGACTGAGTTCACACAACGATGAATTCTTCCTAAACAGATCGGCAAAATATCTAGGAGAAACCTTACAATCAAATTTAAAATGGAATACACATTACAGTAATATCATATCCAATGCAAATAAATCACTTGGTTTTTTGAAGCGAAATCTCAAAATATCTAATACAGAAATAAAGTCAAAAGCCTATAAAGCTCTAATTCGGCCCAAACTTGAATATAGTTGCAGTGTTTGGGACACTCACACCAAAGATGCAATTCACCAGATTGAAATGGTCCAGAGGCGGTCAGCTCGCTACGTATGCAATAGATACCATAACACTAGCTGTGTGTCTAACATGATAGATACACTGCAGTGGCCATCATTAGCTGAGCGCCACCTCAGATCAAGATTAGTAATATTTTACAAAATAGTTCATTTTCTAATAGCCATTCCCACGGATCCTCTTATACCATCAGACAAAAGAACAAGACAACATCATCAGCAAACATACAGACATATACAAACATCAAAATATTCATACAAATGGTCATTATTCCCACACACAATAGTACAATGGAATTCATTACCACAGAACATCATACAGTGTATAACAGTTGATAGCTTTAGGGAACACCTTACTACAGCTGTTCTCTATCCAATCCATATTTAAATTTTGGCATGTTCATTTTTTAATCACTCTTTTTTTTTGTATAGAAGCACTACCAAAATTACTTGATTTTGTAAATATTTTAATTAGTTATTATCGTACTTTTTTTCATTTTTGGCTTTTAGTCACGCATGCCCAAGACACCCGTTCAAGTAATCTTCAGTAACATGAAGTTATGAACGTAAACCAAAAAAGAAGAAGAAGAAGAATTTCTATAGTAACACGATCTTTAAAGGGTACCTTTTTTATATGTTTGCGATAGGTAAGAATATTAAAAGAATATGAATGATAATTATTCAAATGTCATATGGACGAATTAACATACTTTTATGGGAAAATAGCAAACATTACAACATTTATTGATTTTTGATAAATTTAGTGCAGATAAAATTCGCTTTAGTGAATTGGAAAGTTAGATAAACAATGGTGTTGAACATGCATGTTAAGATCGTCGCGAGATAATACAACAGTTTAATGGTATGGAACCGTAACTACGAAAATAAAGGAAAAACTACTCTATAAAGGAATCAACAGGAAAGAAACACAATGGTTGTTTATGTAAATATTGTATTATTCTCCGTCATATCTTTTAAACCTTTGAAAAATCCTGTACTTCAAGAAAGTTCTACGTATCTCACCAATCCTTAGATATCGAATTGACAACAGGAGACTTGTGAAATTACTCTTAAGCCCTTTTTCAGGTTATGTCACAGAAGATTCAAGCAACTAAGATGGACCAAATCCCGGAACGAAGAGGCTCAAAAGGCTCAAACAAAAGGAGGAAATCAATTGTGAAAAATTCGAAGTTCAAGGCACCATCTAAAATGGGACTTCTTCCCAGGGAAAGATCTATGTCCTCTGATTTGGAGAGTTTGGACATGAGATCAATAAAACGTGGAGTGAAATACGAGAATACGTATCGAACGGACCCAAAAGAAGGAGAAATATTCTCATGTTCTAAGATGGAAAAAGCCATGAAAGATGTTATGGAGGAAGTTATAGGAGATACTCTGTATGAACCTATCAAGTGTAATATTTTTGCAACACAAATAGCAAACCAAATTAAAGAAAGGGCAAAACTATTTCCATGGAAACGATACAAGTTTATAGTTCACGTGACTATCGGTCAGAATTCAAATTCTTCTTTGAACGTTGGAAGCAGATGTCTGTGGAATGACTTTCATGATACTTTTGCTGTTTCTAGGTACGAGAACAAAACAATGTTTGCAGTTGCTACATGTTTTGCAATATACTTAGAGTAAGTTTTCAGCAAAAATCGGTCAAGAACTATTAAGATCGGAAGCATTTTAACACATTTGTGTCAAGATTGTATGAATTATGTACTGTGAATACCTTTGAGTGTATACAATAATTTCCGTTTCCGGCGTTCTGTTATTAAAGAAACGATAGTGAAGGGAAAAAAAACATTAAATAGGTTTTATAGCTTAAAATTACATATTTTGTGTATTAGAGAACAATTAAAAACAGCTGTTGTTTACATCGGAGCTAAAACAGAAAGTAATTCTGGGACTATAGTAAAACTAAAGATTAAGCCTATCTTCGCATGCTTACTTAAGAACCTATTCATTGGAGCACGAATATTTATAGCTACAATAATGTAGCTCCTTTATGGAAAAAGGGAGCTACATCATTGTTGCTTGAATACATATTGATTAGACCACGGGTTGGCCCTTTATGCCAAATATTTTACCCCAAGCGTTAGAGTCAACAACGTAACCCATGATTTGCAAGCACTAATCGGCCATTAAGGAAACAAGATTGATTCAAAAGTCGTTAAAATATGTGAAAATCTTATGACGTCATAAATTTATAACATTGATTAGGAGTACCTGTGTCGACTCGTGCTCTAGGAGTACCTGTGTCGACTCGTGCTCAAAGCGTTTAAGGCGAATTATATTAGAATTTTAAACAAAACAACCGTATGGTTTTGTCATTATTTAAATTTCGTTCATTTTTATTTAGATTAATTAATGTTTATTTACACCACTTCTAAACATTTTTTTCAGCAATATCTTGGTCATCAGTATGTTTGTCTATAAACAAAGCAATCAATTGTAATACATGTGGCTTTGTAGCGCTCGAGTGCAGCTTACAAATTTATCTCAAGATATAGGGCATGTTGTAAAACATGGAGTGGAGTCTGGAGTCTAAATTGGAGTGGAGTCTGGAGTCAAAATTGGAGTTGTATTTGGAGTCAAAATTAGAGTTCTTAGTAGTTTTGTGTGAATGATTAATGTTTTACTAGCTCATAAAATGTTATTTAATACATTACTAATTTAAAAGAAATAACATAAATCTCACAAAATGTTTGCCTGTCATTCTTTCTCTTATCTTAGACTGATCTCACACTTTATGACCTGAAGATAATATACATGGATGCTGAAATTTAATATCTGTTCTGTGAAAGTCGTCAACATGTCATTTTCATTGTTTTATGTAACATATGTACGAAATGACTTGTAAAATCTGCATTGTCTTAAAATAAGGGCAGAAAACAACACAAATAAAAATAACTAATTTTGACAAATGAGTGATAAAATTGCACTAAAACTGTTAGCCAATATCTTGCTGACAAGGTGGATAGAATTTCACATTCTTTACAAATGCTATTTTTATTTTAGGAGCGGATATAAGCCAAAAAAAATGCAAACAGGTATATTTATATATGAAAAAATCCTTAAACTAGTAACAATCTAAACTCTTATATGATTATATTACAATTACAGAAAATATTGTTTTATAATCTAACTTGACTTAATAGTCAAATTATACATTTTTTTGTCAGACCTTTAATTAAAAACAGGTTTCATGTAACTTTGCAGAAAACATGTTACATGAAAATGACATGTTGCACTTTCACAGAACAGATACTAAATTTCAGCATCCATGTATATTATCTCCAGGTCATAGTAAGATGAGATCAGACTAAGATAAGAGAAGGAATTTCTTTTAAATTAGTTATGTATTAAATAACATTTTAATGAGCTATTAAAGACATTAATCATCACACAGAACTACTTCAAAATTATTAAGGAACTTTAATTTTTGACTCCAAATACAACTCCAATTTTGACTCTAGACTCCACTCCAATTTTGACTCCACACTCCACTCCAATTTAGGCTCCAGACTCTACTCCATGTTTTACAACATGCCAGATTATAGACTATAGAAACATCTGAAGCATAGAGACATTCTTTGAGTACACAGATGCTAAAGTCTGTGATTGACATACAGCAATATTATGAAAGAGATCGTACTCGACACTTATCCTGTTTCTACGGAAACCTGATTTAGAATGTGTTTGGTTTTGATTGTTTTTTGTTTGAGAATTCTATTGGAATTTCCAGTTTGTTTGCTCGGACAGATATAATTCACAATCTTAGGAAAAAAAAGTGTGGAGTTCAGCCACCAGAATGCTCCCCTTATAACTTTACGGTATCCTAGAGGATGGATAAGGAAATGACATCACATTTATTTTACAAAAAGCTAATTTTTCTAACATTACCAAACTCAAAATACTTGTGCAGTTGCATTCAAATCTATTGGTTCATCTTCTTTTCGCCGTCAATGTATTGTAATTTACTAATATTCAATATCAATCAATCAATCCATCCATCCATCCGTCAGTCAGTCAGTCAGCTAGTCAGTAAATCAATCAACTATAATCAGCTCTGGATGGGGATAATTTTAATGTCCTATTAAACTATTTAGAATTCTAAAACAAAATGTTATTTCCTTCACAGAGATGTTTTTAAGTATAATAATACAACAGCACAGATTCCCTTATTATAAAAATAAATAATTTATTTATTTGACCTTCAATTTTGGCATCGCTTTGATTTACAAAACGTTTGATTTTGGCTTAAGTGTGCATACATGATTCTGTTTAATGCCAAAATTAATAACATTTCTACATGAGGTGGTAGAATTAGTGTGTTCGCCTTTAACGGCGACCAGGTGTTCAGTTTGTTCGCCTTTAACAGTGACCAGGTGTTCAGTGAGTTCGTCTTTAACATAATAGTGACAAGGTGTTCAGTGTGTTCGCCTTTAACATAATAGTGACCAGGTGTATAGTGTGTTCGCCTTTAACATAATAGTGACAAGGTGTTCAGTGTGTTCGCCTTTAACATAATAGTGACCAGGTGTTCAGTGTACAATTTAATTCAACGAAATTTAGTGATGTTATATCTTAATAAGCATAATTATCTGCATCCTCCGATGTCAGGGTTTCTGTGTCCACACGTGTCCACGACACACAGCAACCCTGACTTGTGAGGATGAATTATCTGGTATCATAGACTTCTATGCTATCCAAAAATAAAATTTTGCAGTTGCTCACCGTTGGCCTTATAGTAATGTCATAGGATGCAGACGACAGCACTGCAAAGTTCGGTAAGCGCCAAAAGTGCCCCGAATTGTTCCAGTTAAAAAAAAGATATCTGAAAGCACCCCCCGCAACCCTGCAACAGCCATGTAATAGAAAAAGAGGACAGCTTAAGAAAGGTTTTATTTTAATTAGATTGTCCACCCCCAGCTGTATTATAGAGATACATCTTATGTATTTACCAATGTAATTCAATCCATGTTTTGTAAGAAACAGATTTATCCAATCAATTGCAGTACTGATTATCACCAGAGCATGTTTGCTATAATTCACTCGCAGTAATAAGTACTTATGATATTTACATAATGTTTAGTTTCACTACTTTAAGAGTACCATATTAAGTCGTTGAAAGGGTCATGCTATGTTGTAGCAATTTTCCTGTGGGGGTCAGGTTTCAACATGGAATTCTTAATTACATTTTATTTGATTTATTGATTGATCACTGCTTCGCTTTCAGTAATTCTCAGGTAAATAAATATGAAATACAATACATAAGTAGGGGGTGACTATGACGGATTCTTGCGTTCTTCATCATTATTGAATTGTCATTATATCGCCATATTCAATGTTAATACCCAGGTACGCAATTGGAAAAGGCAATCCAGAAATAGATTACTAATTAACAACAAGTAAATTACAAAGTTAACAAAGGCATTTTAGGAAAGAAAAAATACCTGAACTTTAGTTTGTAATTAACTCACCTGGATACGAGAAAAAGATCTTAACATGAGAAACAATAAATGTAACAAGATAATGTGTGGATTGCAGCTATGTCAATATAATTAAAACTGTCATACATAAATACTTCATAAAACCCGCTTTGTATCTGCAAATTTACCTTCGATCACGAAAATCGATGATTTCACGGCAGTTTTTCAAGCGAAGGATTATCTGGTACAGATCTATGATATTTAACGAAGCCTCGGTGTACGGTAGGATTTAATCAATGGTCGACACGCTTTTAGATAAAATATCTTATTTTGATTTCATTTGGAAATCTTTCATATCAATTGAATATTGACAAGACACCAGTTAGCAGACTTAATCTGAAACAAAACGATGGATGCTAGAAGAACGAGAAAAGGACTTGGACACGCATTAACTGTGCCGGGAAGGATGACAAAAATGCCATATGGACATACTACCCGAGATCATAGAATACCGGATAGTAAATCGGAAAGTTCGGATCACGACCGAGGAAAGTATTTCCATGAACATATAAAACTTGAAAACACATACCAGCTCACACCAGGTGACGATTATAAATTTTGTAGTAAACAAATGGAACGAGCAATAAAGGAAATAATGGATGAACAACTGTCAAAGATTGAATATAACGAGAAATTGTGTCCGACGTTGGCCGCGAATTTGTCTTCTTTAATAAAAGAAAGAGCAAAGGAATTTCCATGGAAACGGTACAGGTATGTCGTACAAGTTGTTCTAGGACAAAACTCTCACCAAGCAGTGCAAATAGGAAGTCGATGTATATGGGATGACAAACATGACAATTTTGCGTGTGTGTCTTTCAAGAGTAAAACGGTGTTCGCTGTAGCAGCCTGTTACGGTATATATCTTGAATAGTACATAATACTTGTAGCAGAAATTGTAACTGCCACCAGAAGTTTTGATTTAAAGGCGGAAGAATAATTAGGATCTAGTTTAAATTGACGTATGCAATGTATTGTTTAATTCATATTTGTTTTCATTATTTGGGCTCAGATTTCTACTGTTATAATAAATTATTTATGTTGTTACGTAGCTTTATATAGCAATGTTAAACAGCAAGAGCACGAATATGCATAGAATACACTTAAAGGTTTAAATTTAATGTTTGTTTGAAAAAAAAATGTACAAGTAATAGTGTCGTGGCAATTACGTTGTCCATGGCAAATTCGAATAGCGAATGACGACCTGCCTAATGTATTGTTATGTTTGAAAATTATATTGGCTATTGGTTTGTAGTTCTTTGTTTTCTTTAGTAAATTTTATTGACTTAAATTAACTAAGCTTTGTAACTGAAGTATCAATTTAAAGTTTTAATTTGAAATCTGTTCGTTACAGTCTTTGTTTGCACAGAACAAAGGAAACACAAATTTTAAATTCAGAAGCTCTTTTTAATTCATATGATTCCTTTCCCGTATATTGAAATAATAAAATATAAAACAAAATTAAACAATTCATTATTAAATTTCTTTCAGTATGTTTTCAAACAATCATATTTAAAATAACTTTAAAATGTTCTTTTGTTAGCTATATAAAATAATATTTTTCCGTTTTCAATACACATTGAAAATAACACCGTAATCTGGCCACCATTCAGCAAAAATCAATTCACCGAAAACACGAAACCTTTTATCGAACAATATTGTTATTTTTGTCTTTTGAAGTAGAATTCCGACTGACAATCAAAATCTCCCAAAAGAATGAACCATTTACTAACGATACACACGGGTATTAACAGTGTATTTGAATAATGAACCTCTGCCTAGATATTTAATTATTTCGACTGCTTTAATACAGGTCGACAAAGCTAGTACATACATGATCGTGCTGATGTTTGACAACTTTTCACATTTTACGATGTTCTTTCTAAACTGAGTACAGTTTAAGATGCTTAGACAGCGACACTTTATTTGGATTTCAAACGTTAAAACCTCTGAGCCATGCTCTTTACAAATCCTTGTAAATAAAAACAACACATTTAGACACAGAATATATATTAATCTTAGTTCAAATTTGAGGATTTTCTGTTGTTGAAAAAAAATACTTGAATCATTCGCGGAAGCCATGTTACAAGCACTGCAGGCATGCAACAAGATGAATTTTTTACAGTATGATCTAGATCTATTTTTATTTACTGTACGTCAATGTTGCAAAAGTTTCAGAGTTCGACCAATCATACAATAGGAATCCCCAATACAGCAATATATATGACTGACCAAGAGGAATGTAGAATGTTTATATATGACCACACATACATCATTTAAACTACTTGGACTTGTATTAATTTTTCATAAGTAGAAAATTTTCTAAATCTTCAGAAAATAAGACGATGTAATGGACATGTCGAACAATACCAAATAAATTATCTTTGTAGATGGCGTCACACAAGACATTTATGCCAAGTTACAAAATATTGAAAAGACTATTTAATGGCGATGTTTACGACGACGGACGAAAAATAAGAGAAATGCTTTATTTAACTTATATTCAGATTAGGTATAGGGGCCTCGGTGGCCGAGCGATTAAAGTAGTTAATCATCTACTATTGATCATTTCCCCGTCGACGATGATGAGGTTGCGGGTTCGTCTCAATGCGGGCAGGGACTCCAATGTAAATAGTTTTTCTATAGAAGGTCGGGGGGGGGGATTTCTCCGTGTACTTCGGCTTTTTTCCCCAATAAAAACTGAAAGCTACTTTAAAGCTTTAAAAGTGTCGTTAAACTACATTCCGACAATGAAGGTGAGCTATAACAATTCTGCACATGATTAATCTTTAATTGACTTTAAACTGGATTCGGCAAGTAGTTTCATTTTTCATGTCTGAATCAGCTAATTCAAGCGTATTATTTTGACTTATTTGTATTCTTATATACAGTATTTTCACTTGTAAATTAAGTATGAATTATTTCTATAATATTAGGACCAACAAATGTCAATGCAAATTGCAACCGGAGCCTTTTTGTTGGGTCTATGGCACATTTTTTACCAAAAGCGTGTAATAGTTATATTATAAAATAGATTAATACGAACACTTCATTCCATGGCGATAAATTTCAATTACAGTCAAACATAAAGAACGTGTCTCGTGAAGTATATCGGGTCACTTATATGTACGAAGAACAAAGACGTATTGTTCTGGTCTTTTTTGTTGATTACAACACGTAAAAGCCCTTTATCTCTCACTTCAGATAAGATAACTCCAATAAAATTGGTGGATAAACGTTGTGTTTGTATTGTATTTGTGCTGTGCTTTAGCCGATTTAAACAAGATTGTCATATGTCTCATTTATTTTTTCAAGCTAAATTGACGTAAGCACATTTTTACACGAACACGAACTGTCATTCATTAATTAAAATCTTTATAAACTGAAGCTTATAATTTCGTTTAAACCAGACATCATGGTGTTTGCTCTGGGAGTTTTAATATCCCCAATTAATCTAAATATCTGTTTTATTAAGTTCTATACCTGGCTTGAATGTAATAACATCAGTAATAAAATTCTAATCGATACATAATACACGTAACCACAGTAAACTAAACAGCCAACAATAACTTAAAACGAACTCTTTTAATCATAAGTAAATTTTCCATCTACCATTTAGGCAGGAACCGATACTGTAGTGGGATAGGTAAGAATGACTTGAAGCGATACTTTTAAACAATCAGCAAAAGAGATCATACCGTCCAGTGGTGGAGAGGAAGCCAAAGTACAATGTAAAAAACTCATAACCTTCTTTAAGAAAACTTGCAATTTTTAAAATTCAAGTTGTAGACGAGCACCCAGAGTAAGGGTCAAACGTGCAAACCCATTGTTGACAGGCACGTGATTAAAATATATATTAATAATGAACCTTAACCACTTGGATGAGACTCCCCTTATAGAATGGAAAATGGGGTTCCAATCTCTCTATTTGTAAACAATTATACAGTAAAGCAGTGCGACTGTCGGGTATTTCTTCTTAGAACAGTAATGGCCCGCTTCAACATATTCACACATCTAACATAAAAATCTTTTATAGAAAGTGTGTTGGTACTACATACAATTTTATCGGTAGACATTGACCAAAAGTATTTTTGATATTATATTAGAACAAAGCAGAAACGCCAGTTTGTGGAAAAAATACAAGATCTGTGTACGGAAAACCGATCCGTCATTTCAACCTGGTATTCCGGCATATTAATAATAGCAATAATATTAGATCACATCATGTCATGGGTGACAAAACTGCAGAACGTTTCTTGAAATCCTCTATATCTCGGCCCCGAGTTTAATCAAGAGGCAGAAGCCGGAGTACCCATTGAGAACCTTGACATTCGTCAGGCAATAGATTTGAGAACATGGGGAAGATCATATTAGAAATGGGACATATAAATTGCTGCAGTCTGTTTTCCTGTAGCAAACTGAGTTACATGTAATAATGGACTTTAAAGATTCGTGTTACAACAAAATATTTCGTCATATCAGAAATTACAAGAGAATATACAAAAAATTGCAATAATGCGCCCTTTTCATATGTTCATCCCATTTCGGACACCGATTTTTTATTATTTAGTACATTCCACTGATTTAAAACAATCGATTTTCGTCTTAAAATAAACTTGTATTTGACTTCGATACCTGATGCACCATGCATTATGCTGTTGTCGTTAGCGATGTTGCAATCTATACAAACTCAGATTTCAGACCTATATTTATATTTATTTAAGATGCAAATTTAAATTTTATATTATAAAATTAAATAGATACATTCATTCACAAATTATGGCTTTCAAACTATTGTTTTTGAACAAACATTTGATTAATCTCATCCGTATCTTTCTGGGTATTACGTCTATCATTACTTAGCAATAATGAAAAGCAAATATTACTCAATACTGTTTTGTTGTCAACGTAAATGCAAATATAAAGAAATTAAGTTTGACATTTAACTGGTTTTTTCACAGATTTACTCAATTGTATTTATTCATATGCCGTAAAGCATTTGTTGTCTTAAAATGTTCAAATGTTAAATTAAAACAAAGGCTTAATCAAATATATTTGATAATGTTGTCGTAACGTTTTGATTGACTGGTTCTTTTAGAGTGAAAGCATGTGAATTTGTTTAAAGGTTTATAGCAAGATTAATTCCAAGAGGAAAATAGAAAGACATTTTAATTACTTTTCAAGAAGTACACGTCATGGATAAAACTTATCTAAAAGGACCAGCCAGACCATCAATGGTTAGAGCTCTGAAAAGTACAACGCCAAGTATTCGGAATGACGTCGAAAGTAGGTCAGAAACAACTGATGAGCAGCTAAAATTCAAATTTGAAAATACATATAAATTGCATCCAGACAAACTACCTTCGGAAAATGTAATAAAATCCACTATACAACAGGCGGTGAAAGAACTGATTGCCGGAGAAAATGAGGATTTCCTGAAAAAAGAAGGACGTGGATATATTTGCACAAAATTATCAGACGACATAAAGCAGAGAATTAAAGCGGAGTATGCTAACAGTCGATACAGATTTGTTGTTTACGTCATAATAGTACAGGAAACTGCAACATTCACTGTTGGAAGCAGGTGCCTATGGAATGATACTACGGACAACTATGTGACCGTTGCAATACCATTTGGGGACAGTTATATTGTAGCTACATGTTTTACTGTATATTTTGAATAAGTAAAACTGTTAAATAAAACTATATATATCGTTTCCAGTGCTGGAAGTATAGTTTTGGAAAGTTTTATTTGCCCAACTTCTTGTGCTTGGTATCGACCTCGCAGCTCGCTCAGACTTAGGTGAATTGTTCTTCTAATGCGGATGAATGTATAAATTGTGTAATTATTATGCAACATTTCTTCTATATCTTCGATCAATGTCTGACGTCATTTTCATAGCACTTTACCAACATCGCATGCGTAATAATGACACTCGTAAGCGCCATTCAAATTTGTCGTATTTTGTTATTACTGACAGGAATTGACATCCCTATAATACAGGCTAACTGATCACGCCAAACACACTGTCATAGATTTTAAGTCAATCTTCGAAACAACTGACATGTTGATCTCAGCATGGAAATTATTATGATATTATACGTGATAATTTCTGTATTTGCCTAATTATTGGCCCAAGGTTTGCTGTATTGGCCTAGTAATTGGTCCATGCTTGCTGTGTTGGCATGAGGCGAAGTATAAGGGACAATACAGCAAACCAAGGTCCAAATCATCATGTTATGATATCTTTATTAATTAACTAGAACAAAACAATTAGGCCAATACAGGTTTAAATCAGGCTGATACAGGTCGAATCAGGCCAATACCAATATTGAAGTAGTTTATACTGTATTAGATTGGTTCAGCAAAATGTATCTTATCGGGGGTTTTACTAAGTGCATATTATAGTAGTTAATTAATAATGCTGGGTAAATCCTTTTAAAGGCGTTGTTTATATCGTTTGAAAGATTGAAACACTATTTCGTCTAAATAAAGCGTTGCAGGACGACATTGATATTCAGTATACTAGTATACAATAAATTCATTTCATGATATAACAATAGCGTTAAAAAGTTCAGTGGGCGCAGAAATCTTTAAGTAATAGAACCACATTTCGTTCAAAACAAGCAATGAAGTGTAGTCTTTCGTGATTTTTTTTTCACCACAAGACATGTTAAATCGCAGAATTTTAAAAGAGAGACAAAACAGTAACGATTGAACAACCTCCTATGTTATCGTTGTATGATCTTAAGTTTCTCACACTAAAAACAAAAGAAGACCGTGGATTTAATTGCCTGTAACAGTTATGGAAAAGTATGAGGTGTTGTCTAAGTTCATTTTGTGTGTCAGGTTAGGTTCAATGATGGAAACCCGCACACCAAAACTCAGTAGATTCTCGAGTTTGGTCAAAACAATTACTAAGTTAGCATTATCTAAAAGAGAAGATGAAAGCAGCAAAACGGAAACGATTGACGAACCAAAATCTAGGTATGAAAATTCGTACAGAATGGAACCAAATTATAAAATATCTACCACTGCTGTGAATAGCATCATGAATAACGCTATCCTTGAAATGGTGTCAGGGGAACAAGATGGCTTTCTTGATTCCGAGGGCCGCGGCTTCATATGCACACGGATCTGTGATGACATCAAACAAAGAGTTAAAGCGGAGTATGTCAATGGAAGATTCCGTATTATTGTACATGTAACTATTGTTCAAGAAAAAGGAACTATTTCTATCGGAAGCCGTTGTTTGTGGGACGATTCTACAGACTGTCACACAACGGTAACTATTCCGTCTGGAGACAGTTTTATAGTGGCAACGTGTTTTTTGATATACTATGAATAGTATAAACTCAAGATTATATACATATGGAAATGTATAAAATGCTTGTTATTATTTCCTCAATTAAATGTACAATTATTGTACAATACATTTTGGGGACAAGTGGCATTATGTGATATCTTGAGGCATTAAGTCTTTTTATTAAAATTATACACAACGAACTTAAATCTTATTTCAATGGAAACGTGAAGAAATTAAACTTTTTTATTAAAACTCTTGGAGAATTGATCAAGATTGTTCGAGTGTTTTTATATTGTCTAACGTCAAGTGAAGAATATTTCAGCTATAACATGTTTGACGGTCGGACTGGTTATTCGCGGTCAAAATCATGCCGAGTTCAGAGTAGGTCAAGTTATTCGGAGCAGCTGCAAGTAGGATATATCAAACGATTTCGAAGTTGCCAGTGTTTGAACCAAAAACAAAATCAATGATAATCATTCATTGTGCGTTTTATGCGTGATTTATTTATTATTTGATATAAAACAGTGAATTCGACCATCTATGATACAAAGAATATATATGTCAGCAGTGATAGTCACGATAATGCTGCGGGCTTATCCGGAAAGAAACAAGTAACGCTTCTTATATACATGATTTAATGGAAAGGGAATTTTCTTGAATATCGATCAGTAATAATCGATAGATCTTTTACTTTTTTTAAGTTCACTAAAAGAATCCTATTAAAGAGATTTATTTTTTCGGAGCGCCTTATGCCAATATATCTCTATTGTGGTTGTGTAGTATAATCGACCAGTGTTGTGTTTTCTCTTGTTTTTATTCGACCTGTAAATGTATGGCATGTGTTAAAAATTTAATTTATGTTGTCTCCCCAGGAGAGCGAATCGTTTACCATATCATGTCTATGTTCTGTATACAACTATACACATACTTATAAGCAAAGAAGCTAAACCTTGTTAAAGAAACATTCTTGAGTACACTTTAAACTCTTACATGTGTGATAGGCATCAAACACATAAATAAGGCGGAGGGATCTTGTCACGATTAACGGAAAATCGAGGAATATTAGTAACACATGACTAACATAAAACAAAGATCATATTATACGATTATCACGAATCATGGATAGTGAATAAGAGCCCCAAAACAGGTCACGGAAAATAAACTATAGGCTCTCGGAAGCCTGTATCGCTCACCTGAATCTGACAATTCTGCCTTTATTATCTAGCTTTTCTTTCCATTATTTATAATTCAATTTAAATTTATTTTTAAAAAGTTCAATGGGAATAACTCCTAAACGGTTCATCAGACAATCTTGACATTGAAGTCCTTTTCGTAGCTCTCATAACTGAACAATTAAGCAAAGCTAATTTTTTTCTCTAGTTCTAATAATTTTTCAACATTTTTATGAAAAAATTGAAAAAAATTCGATATTTTTTTACCATTAAGGGGCAATAACTCCTACAAGGGGTCGTCTTACAACTTTAGCTCAATGAAGAGATTTTGATGCTGAAGAAGGAATGTCTCTTCGGTTTTCCTGTATACCTGTTATACTTTTTAACTATAGGCCAAAAACTGTATTTTGACCCCCTGTTCTTTTTTTAGCCAAGGCGTGCATGTAGGTTAATCTGCGGCCATGTTGTGCCAACTTAGTAGAGGACATTTGACTGATGATGTGTACAGAGTTTCAAAGAATTCCTTTCAATGGTTTCAGAGGAAAAGATTTTTAAAAGTCAATTAAAATTGTTTGAAAATACTGTTCAAGGGGAATAACTCCTAAACAGTTCATCAGACAATCTTGACCCCTGAAGTCATTTTTGTAGCTCTCATCGAGCTGAACAATTTAGCACTAATAACTTTTTATCTAGTTCTAATAATTTTGAGAACAAAATGGCAAATATCAACTATGACGATTAAAGGGCGTCCTACAATGATTCGTCATACAACTTAGACTAAATAGAGAGTTTTTTTTAGAGCTTTTGATGCTGAAGAAGGAATGTCTCTTCGGTTTTCCTGTATTTGTTTACTTTTTGAACTGTAAGGAAAAAAAATGTATTTTTACCCCCCCAGTTCTATTTTAGCTGAGGCGGCCATGTTGGTTGGTCTGCGGCCATGATTTGTGCAAACTTGGTAGAGGACATTTTACTGATGATATGTGCAAAGTTTCAAAGCAATATTTTCCCTTTAGTAGTTTTAGTCGAGAAGATTTTTAAAGAAAAGTTAACGACGATGACGACTGACGACGATGGGCGCCAAGTGATGGCAACAGCTCACCTAACTACGGGTCAGGTGAGTTAAAAAGGGCATAATCATGGATAACGAACCCCATTCCCAGTATTATATTAGCTGTAAAAACATTGCAGAAAATAATACATTCATATATGACATTAAAATGACCAATACATTTTGCAGTAAAATGATTTTGGTAGGCATAATGACACCATTCTGCGAGGATGCGAGGACGTCGTTATTGCAATCGCTGCCTCATTAAAATGCGATGTCGAAGTATTTGGTAAGGTACGTCATGTGATGTGTATGGCATAGCAAAGTTTAAATTTGATTGACACAAAATTCAGTTGTTTGATACCTATCCGACCTCCCTGGACAAGGGTTCTTAGATTATGTTATGAGCGACGGACGATATTTAAAGTAGTTAATTTGGATTTGGGACGCATGACTGCATGGAGTCATTTATTTCTAATAAATACAACAATCTATATTAATTCCAAATTTATTCTTTTATACATAAGGCGAAGGAAAGTTTTATACTTTTAGGTCGAATTTTACTGCCGTTATAATCCGAAGTTAGTTTTGTGATTTTGTCGATTAACCTCACCAAAAAAGCGAGGGTACGATTATTCATTCTATATTATACGTGAGAACCAGAACCAGTAGACTGGAATTTAAATTTCAAAACTATCACGGATGCAGTTGAAAACTATACAACATCTAGAACTATATGCACTGTCGAACTGAGTAAGAACAATAAGGTCTTTGGTACAACGTCGAATGAAGAATCTTATACATTGCATTAATGATAGACATAACTCCGTATTCAAAGACTAGGATGCTATTGTATGCCTCACTTCCCTCCACAAATATGTTGTCGACCCTGCAAACAAGGCTTCTAACAACATTGTGTTATATGTAAGGCACATTAGTATGAATGCCTCATTAAAGAGCTAGGCATCAAGGATAACTCTGGTAATTTCCATATAAAAACATACCATGCACATTTGACAAAGATGAAATCCTGGCTACACATAAGCCATTTATGACTTCTTTGAATAATCATTACGACAAAGAATCTGAAGACTTACCTTACTTGTACTGGATTTCAAAAGTACAAAAAATCCTTATAAGGAAAGATAATAACCGGCTCATCTATACGTCCTCTACCAAAAAATTGTCAAAACAGTTGACTAAAATATTGCCTGCAGTGAAAGAAGGACAACAAAAATCAGTTAAAACTGTTTATTCACGAAGTAATTTTGATCATATGCAGATTCTTAAAAATTCTAAAGAACTTTTGGAAACTTTAAAATCTAAATCTAAATTTCATCTGTTAGAACCTTTGATTTTTCAATTCTTTAAACCACCTTGCCTCACGAAAAACTAAAATCAAAAATTCCGCCTTAAAATAATCCCACACAAAGCCCTCGCTTCAACATACAGGTTACAACATTAAGATTTTCCACTAAAGAACTTAAAGGCATATTATGCTACAGCGATAAACAGGTTTATAGTATGCTAGATTTTCTGATTGAAAACCTTTGGAAGATGTGTTTTTCAGCAAACAATCGCTATTCTAGGGAACAAACTCTACCCCACTCTTCGCCGGTTTGTTCCTTTTATTCTATTGAAACTGAACTTCTTCCACATCTTATTAACGACAAGTAGATAACAGAATCTAGGTCCTTAAATTTTACATGTAGATATTTGACATATATTGATGATGTCCTTTGAATAAACAATCCTCAATTGCTGAGTGGCTTCTGTTAATATATTCCAGAACTCCAAGAAAATAAGAAAACCACAGAATCATATGCATGCAGCTTGATCTACATCATTTTTTAGACTTGCATCGCGAATGTGACACCAACGCTCATCTTAGCACAAGAATTTACGAAAAAATGAGACGATTTTGTTTTCAAAATTACAAATTTTCCTCACTTATACAGCAATATTCCAGCTTCTTCTGCATATGGTGTCTATATTTCTCAATTGATCCGGTATGCAAAGGCTTGCAGCGAGTATACTGATTTTCCAAACGTCAGCAATTTCTTTGGACTCCGTGTCTTTAATAAGTTTGACTATAGATAACACTTCCTTTTCGAAAAATATTCTATCTCGTTTGAAAATATGTTTGCAGAAAGTTTTCCCATTTTTTTAATTCAGTGTACAGTGAATATGCTACTATGATTATTGAATACGCCTATTACTGACTACTATATATAGTGGTAAATGACACCCATTCATTTTAATCAACAAACCAACTCGCATACTTCGGTAAAGGAAGCGGGAGGTTTGTGCATGCCATAAAACCTGGTTTCATCCAAAATTTCTTTTGAAATGCCTGTACCAAGTCAGGACCATTGCTGTAGTTGACATATATTTGGTTGTTGGTTCTGGAGTTTGTCGGTTGTGTGGATTGTCTTTTTGACAGTTTTCATCGGGGTTCGGTATTTTGTTATTAACTTCGTTGATATAACTTTTGATCACTATTGATGTTCTTATGCAATAAAATAGTGTTAAACTGATCGAACAAGATAAATGGAGGTGTACCGATGACTGGTGTACACATACAAAAATCGCAACCTTTTAGTCGAGTTAACATATAAACCATATTTCAAGTACATTAGATGTAAAGAATATTAGACGATAAAAAAATATCAACGGACAAAATTAAAAGACATCGCTTCAATATATAAAACGCACAAACAAAACATGTTACAAAAACATACAATAAAAAGTGCCAAAAAAAAAACCACACAATGATCAGAATATCCTGCGTCACCAGTGACATCCGTAGTGTTACTAATAGTAAATATCGAGATGAGGTCAGAAATGAGAGTGAGATCGAGAAGTTACCGAAGCTTACCGGATTGATAACTATGGGCGTTTTCATTGCATAGAAACTAGTTTGAGTTTTGGTTCAGGTTTTGGAGATAGGCTTAAAACTGATTTAAAAATTAGTTCAGTGGTTTCACGGTTTGCAATAAATGGGCTTGATATTATAAAAATAAATAAAAGAAATATAATAAACTTTAATCCTTATAAAACAATAACGGGTTCGAGTCTCACTGCGGGCAGAGTGCACTCGACTCAAATGTTAATGACAAGTATTGCCATGCAGTTTTCCTGCAGAAGGTTGGGCGGGTACTCCGGTTTCCTCTCCAAATAAAAACTGGACGACATATGCTAGCTGAAAAATTACTGAAAGCTGCGTTAAACACTAATAAAACAAACAAACAATATAAAACCCCAATTACCTGTCAAAGTAAAGAACTACCCTTGACCACAAAAAAATGAAATAGAAAATAGGATAAAAAATATCTTTATGATAGAATAAAGTCACAAAAAGATATGGATTTTATGAACATTTTATGTAAAAACTAAAATAATGCAAGTTATATAGATACTTATAGAATAAGACTAAACAAACCAAGGATCGTATATGAAATCTTTAAAACTCACACTTTAAAAATTAAATGAAATTTGGGAAAATGTATATATGTAATACATGGGTGACTATGAAATTTCGAAAATGTCAATAAAAGTTTATTTGTGCCTTTCACATAAATTCGTAAGTGTAAAATACGTCGTAAGTGGATTTCCCTTTGTTTTTCCAACATTTACGAAGGATTTAAACTAACAAATTTTTGTGAATAGACTGCAAGATTTTGCACATAATACTGTTTGTGAAAAATACTGCTTGTCCACATAATCGTATGTATGTATCAAAGGAAAATGTTTTTGGTATCGTTTGGGTTTTAGCTGTTTCCGTTTTCTTACTCATCATTCTTTCCGCTTCCGGAAAACTTGTGACAGTCAAAACAAAGTGAAACAAAAAAAAAGATTTTATTAAAATGGCGTCAATGAGTAACCCGTCTGCAAATCGAAGAAACCAGGTGTGTAACACGTCATTTAATAGTCTGAGGTTAACATTCGTTGAGTGATGCCGATAATTATGTTTCATTCGATTTTTGCGTCTTTGTCCCACCGTATATCCTACTGTAGAACGTCCTGAATACAGCTGAAATATTGCTTGCTGGACCGTGACGTAAAACAACAATCAATCAATCCTACTGTAGACTGCTTATCTGATATTTTTGCTTTTAATTATTTGATGACAGTGCCAATAAAACTCATTAAACCTTGCCAATAATCAGTCTGTGAAAATTTGTCTGGATATATTTACAATTACAGTTTGCATTTTTGTCCCAAATTTCATGTGTAACTCTGACTCTGACTTACTTATCCTCTTCGAGACATGGTCGGCCCATAAGGCTTGACAGCATTCTTTGCCACCCACATCTGTCTGCGGCTACATACCATGTGTGCCACCCCACTTCTTTCTGCTCTGCTACTGCCCTTCCATACAAATATGTTCTGAGTGACTTTTCTTAATCCCTCTGGTGTACAGAGTTAGTGCTATTTTGGAGTTAGTGTCAGAGTATGTCCAATCCACCTCCGTCTTCTGCGCCTGATGATCTCTCCATCCGGGTAAGTTTTCATCTTACAAACAGTAAAGGTCATCGTTACTGATATTCAATGGCCAGAGGAAAAGAAGTACTAGTATTTGTCCAAGGTGTTTTCTCTGAAATATTTCCAACATTTTTGTATGATGTCACTTTCATTCAGTTTCCAAATTTCTGCTCCATAAAGTAGTACTGACATGACATTTCTATAGAACACTCTGTCTTAGTCTTCCTGCTTTACTTTGTTGACTTCTATAGAGTGTTAAGCATAGCAAAGTCATTGTGCTTGATGTGTAACTCACATGTGTTTTATATTATTTAATAAGTAGGGTACTTTCTCCAATAGCTACAATAATATCTCCTTTTTTTTTAAATAGAAGGAGCTACAAAGAGGTCCCATTACTCGTAATGGAGCAAAGACACACTTGAGATTTATACATATTTTTAGCTAGTAAATGCTATTTGTGTTCAATTTAATTTGTTGACTTTCTCCGCCGTTCAGTTGACATTTCTACAATGTCTAATTAAATAATTTTAACACTTTTTGGTAATCATGGCATTGTTGACAAATTTGAAATTGTGGAGTGTAGAATTGTAAATCGATTAAGAAATTACGCACTTCCGGAAATCAAATTTTGACAACAATGCCATGATTACGAATTAAGTGTATAACTAACAAATAAGGTGTTGTAGAATTATCAGTTAAACTTGAAAGACATTAAAAAGTATGTAGCAATCTAGGGAAACAGTTTAATAGCGTATTATATGCATAAAACCCCCAGGTGTGAATCATTCCCGGCTTGCTCCATTACGAGTAATGGAACCTCTTTGTAGCTCCTTCCAAAAAAAAAAAGGAGCTACGTTATTGTAGCTATTTCTACAAGTACCTGTGGTCACAATGTATTGTTTATATTACATTGTTGCCCATTGTTAATGACATTTTGCATCTCGCATGATACATGTACTAGTACATAGATACAATCATAAGAGAAAACAAATCAGCTGTAGTGTACCTTTTTAAATATATTTTTCCTTTTTTTTTTACTTGCAGGTAATGGTTGGAGAATTACCCGAGGACTTTCTCAGAGTACCAGTAAATGAGACTGAGGCACAAGTTATGGCAGATGAAAGAGTTGCCAGATTGGTACAGGCACAACAACAAGGTGGATTTGTAGCTATTCCCGCCAATACTGTAGGGAGACTTACCATTACGATAGCTCAGGTATACATAATAAAGAGACTTACATGTACCATAACAATAGCTCAGGTATTCATAATAGGGAGGCTAACCATGACAGAAGCTCAGGTGTACTTAATAATAGGGAGACTTATTGTAAAAGAAGCTCATGTATACATGTACATAATAGGGAGACTTACCATAAAATTAGCTCAGGTACATGTATACATAACTTTAATTTGATATTTACTAGTAGTTTGAACAAGTACAAAGGAAAATTTCACATATGCCAGTATTTATACCTGGTAGTTTTGGCAATATAGAATATATTACTGAACTGTTTATAATTTTTATAATTTCTAAATGTTTCACTTCCATTTAGCACATCATATCATATATACTTTATATGGTTGATAGAAATTTATTTTGAAAATTTTGAACTTTTTACGAACTGTGTAATGGCATATTGCAGTATAACATTTTTGAAGTTAATATACATTGTAAAATGCATAAATGTAGACTCTTAAAATGTATTTTTAATAATGCCTATAAACATGATATAACATAATGAATAAATTTTTTTTTTTATTTCATAGGCAAAGCTGAACAAAAATTATGGCCTCACCAAAATGGATCCCTATGTAAGACTCAGAATTGGTCATTCTGTATTTGAGACCCCAACTGATTACAATGGAGCAAAGAATCCAAGATGGAATAGAAATATTAACGTGTAAGACAAAAAATATGAAATAGAAAGTACCCTATTCTCTTTAAACATGTCTTGGCTTGTTTACAATGATTTGTACATGTGTCTTTTTTAAATTCACTTTTAAAGAAGACACCATTACACACATCCTTGGTAAACAAAGACTTATATAAAGGAAAATATGGTATGTCAATCCACTAAACTAATTAAATGTGTAGGCTGTAATGTTGACATTTTTGTGTACAATTTTTGATGATTGGTCTCCCCTAAATGTGGAATATACAGTGATACTTGTAGGATTTTTTTATGGTGAGTCCTGGACTCATGACTTTTGAAAGTGGTGACTCCCAAAAAATTTTCATGAGTCCCACATATCGCAGATGAGTCCAACTAAGTGCTTGCATACAACCGTTTTCTTTGATGACAGACCCATTAAACATGTTAAATGTCTTTTTATAAAAAGATATAATCTGGCTTGCAGAATGTTTATCCAATGCTATTTTATATTAGTAGTAGCCAAGTTTGGAAGTCTTTTGGAGTATGATTGATGTGCACTCATTACTTGAAACATGATGATGTTTGCCCATTAAAGAGAGACTTTTGTCTTACCTTGATACAGATGCTGACATTAATATTTCTTCCAAACAACTCATTACTCATCCACCCCCCCCCCTTTTTCAGATCCTAGTCTATAGCAGATTATCTTATTGATATATACAAAAATTAAAAGTTTATAAGATAACTAATTAATGTTCCTATTGAAGATATCTTTGTACCGGTCAAGAATTCTTACTTTAAAAAAAAACGTAATGAGTGCAACTGCAATGCAAGGTTCCGAACGTGTATTAAAATTTGAAACGAGTGTATTATCAACGCTTAATTTTAACCATAAAGAGTCTCCATCAACACTGCACGTTTATTGTTTAATAAACATCTTAATTAAAGCATATTTGCCACCCGAGTGATTGCTACCTGCTGAGAATCGGACGACAGGTAAATATTGTTCGCCGTTTGTTGGGTACGTAATCACGCATCGGAGACGGAATTGACATGACAGAAATTTGTACGCGTCTGACAACTGACACGGACGCGCACTGGGACGCGTTAGATGTTGAAAAGGCGCGTCCAGAACTGAAAAGACGCGTACAATACGCATCTAGATGCGTTGCGAGGATCCCTGATATACTAGTATCATCATTTTTCTTAACAAATAAATGACATATAGAAAGATTTTTGTTCATGTCTTTTCAATCGATTTCTACTGATTTATGCACAGTTAATAATTTTTCAGCTATTCTGAAGGGCTATATGTTTAACACTGAGCATTGTTTCATCTAATCTAAATATGTGTAATATCCAGGTAGCAATGTTTCAGCTTTTCTTAGTGATATTTCATATGTTTAATGTGCAAACAGCAATGTTTCAGCTATTCCAAATCATATTTCATATGTTTAATGTCCAGTCAGCAATTCTTCAGCTATTCTGAATCATATTTCATATGTTAATGTCCAGACAGCAATCTTTCAGCTATTTTGAATGTTTAAAGTCCAGACAGCAATGTTTCAGCTGTTCTGAATGTTTAATGTCCAGGCAGCAATGTTTCAGCTATTCTGAATGTTTAATGTCCAGTTAGCAATGATTCAGCTATTCTGAATGTTTTATGTCCAGACAGCTATGTTTCACTATTCTGAATGTTTAATGTCCAGACAGCTATGTTTCAGCTATACAGGACTTTCATCTGTTTGACAGGAAGTGTTATGATTAAACTCTCTACATTCACCACATCCTCACGTCAGGGTTTCTCTGTCCACATGTGTCCACGTAACCCTTACAGACTTAGCCCAGGTGAGAAGGTTTTCAAATGACATCACACCTTCAAAATATCAACTGATGAAATTGTTAAAAAGAAGCAGTGTTTGGAAGTAGAATATACAGCAATCAAAATAGTGACATCTAGCGTGGGAATTTCCTAGCTAAGTGTGTCAGGGTTTAGTGGACACAGAAACCCTGAATTGCGAGGGTGCATTCACACAAAAAAAACATGTTCCAAAAACTTACACATGTATCAATATAAAGTAATATACACTAATAATTTACTGTACAAGACTTAAATGTCTTTGTTGTTTTGACAGGTACCTACCACATGGAGTGGACTCAATGTATTTAGAGATTTTTGATGAGGTTAGACATTTTTCTAAACATCAGTAAAATAATTACCGGTAGTAACTTTTTTTGTGTGCTGATACTTAAAAATATATAAAATATAGTTGTGGTAAGCAAGGCTTGTTTCTTTTAAAACTTGATACATGTTCATATCCCATTTATATGTATTAAACAAGCTTTCAAGGCTTACTGTCCGCCAAGAAAAAGAAAAAAATAATAATAAACAAATTTTTGTTTGTGTTTACAATCTGGAATGTACTATTATTTCTGTTTTTGAAATTAATTGATAATCTGAGTAATAAAACATGTGTTTATGTACATATTGTATCACTGGGGAAAGTGGCCAATTGTAATTTTAGTTACATGTATGTACAGCCCAACATGGCGGAAGGTGATACCATTAAGAAGTAACTTTAAAGATGGGTTACACACATCTCCGAAAAAATTTCTGATGGGTTACATATATCTTGGGGATATTTTAAAAATCCTTTTACATCTTTATTTGAGGTAAAAACATTCAGGGAATTACATAGTACACAATAAAAATTGATGATTTATTTCTGCATCATGTGATTGCTATACTATTGTAAATACATGTATCATGATTTAACATTCTTACCAGGGTCACATTCAGCCATGCTTTGCTGTAACTTAATTTACGAACAGCCTCTTTCCTCCAGTGATGTATAGAAACAAGACTATTAAATTGGGTGGGTTTTTTTTTAAAACAAGTTATCAACCAATATTGTTAAACTCTCACTAAAGACAAATTGTCATAAAAATGTGTCAACACCTGCTTATTGCAACAAAATTTAATGTCAAGAAAACTATTTTTTGATAGAATGGCAAATGGTGGAATTCTAATGTCCCTACTGTTATGAAAAAAAATTATAATGAAAACTAGAATTCATGGACTTGTTCCAAATGTATGAAGAGATATTCAGGTTTCCACCAAAATAAGAGTTAATTAGTTGAATTAGTGAAAATAATTACAAATAGATTCTTAAAAATTATATTTTTATTTTTTGACATGTTAAATATATGTATCAGATGTCATTTTGAATGAAAACTATAAATTGTTTGATTTTTTACGCAAGAAATTTTTTTAAGTTTCAATTATTCTATTATATACATGTATAATGAAACAAATGTAAATATTTTTAGTATACCTTTAGTCTTGTCATTCCTTTACAATTTTTCATTAAGTTTATTGCCTTATTTGATGGGCCTCAGTGGCAGAGTGGCTAAGATACTTAATCTACTAATGATCACATGGTCTGACAACACTGAGTTTGCAGGTTCGAGTCTCACTGAGGGCAGGGTGTACTTGACTCAAATCTTAATTGACAGGCATTGCCAATTTTCCTACCAAAGGTCAGGATTTTTCCCCAGGTACTCTGGCTTTCTCCCCCAATAAAAATTGGATGCCATGTTATAGCAGAAAAAATGCTGAATGTGGCGTTAAACTTCATTTAAAACAAAACATACAAATTGACTAATTTAAAGCAGTTTTATTTATTTTATTTATGAGAAATAAGCCATGAGTCTAGGTAAAGACTACTTCCAACGAATAGACAATTGTTTGGTTTTGGCAGGTTTTACTTTATAATTTTTTTTTTCAGAGACAATTGACAATGGATGAGAGGATAGCCTGGACATATGTAACCATACCACAGTCTGTTATAAATGGTGACACGGGTGATGACTGGTATGCTCTAAGTGGTAAACAGGGTGACGAAAAGGAAGGCATGATAAATCTGGTGATGACAATGACAGTAAGATATATTGTAACATTTTTAAAAAACTTTATTGATTATATGATGGGGATGTTAGATCTAGTATATTACAGGGATATACACTAACTTTTTTATCATGGTTGCCACCTCGTCTCCTAACTTATAAAATTTTGGCTCCCAGTGAAAAAGCTAGGCACCCATTTTTCTTCGGATTTTTTTTTTATATGTATTTAACCTAAAATGCACTATTAAAATTATTTAAACTGGTTTAAACTTATTTTTCTTTTAAAGTTACTGCCAAAGTACTAATTTGTATTATGTTTAAATAATTTCAATACTAGCTGCATTGTAGTTGTAATCTCCAGCACAGAGTTCATATCCGATCCGGAAATTTTCATATTTTCTTTTTGCTTTGAACTGTATCAGGTATTATTTTCCCTCTACACTTTATGTACAGAGTTAAAGTCACACAGGATCAGCTAACAGCTATATTGCTGTTTGTTTTTAAATGCTTTGATTTGTGTTTTCCTGCAAACATATAAATTGTACTTGATTCCACATACAGGGCCCAGCGCCATAAACATTTTCTTTGCTGAGAACTTTTTTATTCTCAATTTCATCCAATCAAATCTTTCCTTTTCCCTTGTTGTCATGGTAGTTGAGTAAATTCTCATGCTGAGCAAAACTTTTTTACTCAAGTAGGTTTTATGGCGCTGGGGCCTGGTCAATCAGACATGACTAATGTTTCAAAATAACGAGCATAATTTATTTAGAAACATACTTTAATGTTGTTAAATGAATAGTGACTTTCAAATAAAATGTATCATTTTACAACTAGTATAAATACTGACATGTAGTCAGTATAAGGGACATAACTCTTTGATTTTGTTGGGCAATGACTTCATATGAGTGTTTGCATTGTAACATGTAGGAGGCATCATCCAATATCATTCAACACACTGATGAATAACAAAATTGCATTTTTAAATGATATACATTATGATTGGTACACCTAGGTTGTTTTCATCAACACCTTGTAATATTATAAGGAACAATATTGTTTTTTACATTTCAAAATTCTTTTTAATGTTATAAGTATTTTATAAGAAATAACTATACCATAAGTCGATGCGTTTTGTTAGAGTTTTTTGCATGAGAAGTGAAAACTTTTTTTTGTATTTGCTCGAGCTTATGCTCCTTTTGTAGATCCAAAAATGTGCAAATTGAAATTAACAATCATTTGCCACAGTCAATGGACATTTTGAAAGGCGGCTGTTTTTTCCATTTGATAGGGCAATTTACTACTGTAAATTTTGACCTAAATTAGAACAGGAAATGTTACGGAAGCAGAGGAACCTTTGTAAAGAACATTAGAAACAGAAATGGCTGACTAATAATGTAAAATTTCCGTAACAAAAGTAAAGGACAATTTGTGACCTGTAAACAGCCGAGGCATTGTATGAAATATGGACATGTTATTGTGGAATAATATTATCTGTTGCATTTTCATTATAAAAACCATATGGAATAATGAAAAAAAAATATAAATAAAAGAATGAAAATTAAAAAAACAAAAAAAAATTGGATGTGTGATTTTTAGTACATGTATAATCCTATTTAATTCTTTTGTTGTAATTAAGAATAAAGTCTTCATAATGTTTATTTCAGTGAAGATAAAAACTTTTTGAAATCCCAAAAAACTTGTTTGTATTAAGTTTCTTCTTTGCCTCCTGTGTCTTTGTCTCAATATTAATCCAGATGTTGTCACTTTCCTGTGATTTGAATTTTTGGCTTTCTAACACTGTACTTATTGAGTTTTATAATTGGTTTAGGATTAACAGCCTATGATACATGTACATACAGTGTAATATCAGATATTACTGAGGTCCTCTGTTGCTAAGTGGTTAAGGTAGATAATCTAGTATTGATCACTTGGCCTGTCAAATTGAGGTTGCAGATTCGAGTCTTACTGCAGGAAGGGTGTACTCAAAACAATATATCCAAATAAATATCAACACATATTACTATTTTGCCCTAGGAAAAATTTACTTATGACCTTATTAAACTGGTTTATACATACGTAAACATTTAACACACAACAATTAAGTCATTCATAATATGTGTGGTATTTTTCTGCAGAAAGTGGAACAGCAGCCAATAATGTATCAACAGACAGTTCAGGTTGTTCCTGGTGTGACTGGTTACCCACCACAAGTTTGTAAGTCTTTACTTTATTACATACAGTTCAGGTTACTATAATACAGTCAGTTCAGGTTGTTCCTGGTGTGACTGGTTACCCACCACAAGTTTGTAAGTCTTTACTTTATTACATACAGTTCAGGTTACTATAATACAGTCAGTTCAGGTTGTTCCTGGTGTGACTGGTTACCCACCACAAGTTTGTAAGTCTTTACTTTATTACATACAGTTCAGGTTACTATAATACAGTCAGTTCAGGTTGTTCCTGGTGTGACTGGTTACCCACTACAAGTTTGTAAGTCTTTACTATATTACATACAGTTCAGTTTACTATAATACAGTCAGTTCAGGTTGTTCCTGGTGTGACTGGTTACTCACCACAAGTTTGTAAGTCTTTACTATATTACATACAGTTCAGGTTACTATAATACAGTCAGTTCAGGTTGTTCCTGGTGTGACTGGTTACTCACCACAAGTTTGTAAGTCTTTACTATATTACAGTGTACATACAGTTCAGGTTACTATAATACAGTCAGTTCAGGTTGTTCTTGGTGTGACTGTTTACTCACCACAAGTTTTCAAGTCTTTACTATATTACAGTGTACATACAGTTCAGGTTACTATAATACAGTCAGTTCAGGTTGTTCTTGGTGTGACTGGTTACCCACCACAAGTTTGTAAGTCTTTACTATATTACATACAGTTCAGGTTACTATAATACAGTCAGTTCAGGTTGTTCTTGGTGTGACTGTTTACTCACCACAAGTTTTCAAGTCTTTACTGTATAACAGACATATTAAACATTTCAGACACAAAAGAACCCTTCTATAATATGCCTTTTAACTCTATTTATTACCAGAAAGCAAGTTTTATTTGTAGTTTCACTTAATGATAAAAAAGATGACAATTGCTGCAAAATTGTCATAGACAAAAATTAGTTGCTGCTGATATTTGAATGCATTTGTTTAACTTTGAAGTCATTAACAGCACATGTGTCACTTCCATTTGAGCTTCTGGTAAAATATAGATGTACAGTAGTGGTATACAAAAGTATTTTCAAACATTCCTTATCTTTTTTTCTGGGACTTCAATATCGGTGTGTTTTTTGCAGGCATTAAGGGAGAGAACACTGATATATGTTGGCTTTTTTTTTTTATTAAAACAAGTTATTTCCCCTTTACATTACTCTTCAGCCAATTCATGAATGGTTGGTTGTACATTATTGTTTTTAACAAAATAATATGTAAATGCATTGTGTTTAATGTTAATTCACCAAAATTTCTTTTTATATAAATTTTAGTGTACCAGATGCCTTGCCAACCAGGAATGCCGATTCAACCCCAGCCACAGCGACCTTTATACACTGAAGAAGACCTTAAACAGATTAAAGAATTATTTCCAAATATGGATGAGGAAGTTATTAAATCTGTTCTGGAGGTAAATCGGGGCAATAAGGACTCGACAATCAACTCCTTACTTCAGATGAACAGTGACTAGCTTGTTGCTGTCATTTCTGTTATCTTACATTAAGTGTTGATTTAATGTATGAATTTTTTGTTGATTATGTATATGTATAATTTTTAAGATATCGGGAAATTACACATTTGTTTTGATTTAGTTTTCTTCATCATTCATATAAAAATGTTTTCTGGCTGATTTTTAGTTACCAAAACATTGAAGACACATTTTATTAAGAATCTCTGTTAAAATTAAATTTCTGTTTTAGAAAACTGCAAAAAAAAATGTGTACTATTTGCGTTTGATAATTTAGCTTACATCTTTAAGTAGTTTGGCTGTTGGTTTTCAGGTTATGCTTAATTTTTTTAACTTTTTTTCTTTACAACATGTCATCATCAGAGATTTGAGATTTTAGAATACACAGTTTGAGAGATTTGACAAAGGAATCTATCAAATATTGAAATCGCACAAATTTGGTTTATAGTAGCATTATTTTAAAAATTGCTATCAAAATCGACCATCATTTTGACTTTCTTGGGTACATAGTTTGAATCAGTGTATAAATTTAAAACCAAATTAACCCTTTTGAACATAACTTTATGTTTAAAGAGATTTGTTTCATTCACCAAAGGACTAGTTTATCCTAATTGAAAATGACAAAGAATGATATCATTTAAAAGTTCATAAAGAGTGATGAAGATAAAGGATACTTATTACTTAAATATACATACAGACTTATCTGTAATATTATTTACTGGCATTATAAAAAGACTCCAGTATCAAGTATACTCAAGGTTCGAAGAACTAGCTGCAGTACATGTGGTTGTAATTTGTCTTCATCATTATGAGTCATTATTTATATTTCTATCATGTATATTTTTACGTCATATTCCATAACATAGCCCACTTACATGTACCTTATTAATTAATTAGATGTCAATAGTTGTAAAGATGATTCTGTGTCTTCTTCTTTCTTAGGATTGGCTGTATTACAAGTTGAAATAAAATTTTAACCATATTGAGTATCAAATAAATTCATAATCAGCTTAAACTGAAAAGTTCTTCATTAAGCTTTTCATTATAAACTCTTATTTAGATTTAATAATTCCTTTTGAAGAATACTACAACAAACTGTTTTCATTATTGTGCAAGATGTTTTTTTTAATTATCATGAGATGTTCAAATTTAGAATAAAAGGAAAAAAAATTTATTTAAATAAGTGCTAGACTGATTAGCATTTTTCATGATGACTTTTTTAGATATCTGAGAAGAACAAAAACAGAAATTTTTGTGTAAGACATAATTAGAACAGTGGTTCCAAAAACTTAATAGAAAACACAGCTTTTGATACAAAACTTTTCAAAAATAAGATTTATATGTAGTTGACCATGACATTGGTACATGTAGTGTGTCAAATCACAAAACTGCTTCTAATTGTAATATTATTTAAATTGTAGTGTATTTGTATATTGTTGTCATTTATAAAACTTTGTGTGCATGTACTGTTAAGGAAAAATGTGCCATCAAGATAACTATTGTAAACTAAAACATGCTTTATTTTGTACTAATACTTAGTTTTGTCAAGACTAAAAATTTCCATTTAATGGACACCAAGTTCACTTGGCAGTGTTAAAGGAAACTTGTAGGGTTTTTTTCCTGAAGAGCAAATATCTTAATGGCCGTGCTTTGTTCTTGTAGCATAAAAATCTGTTATTGTTGATACTTAAAGATGATTACTTGATATATGATAATCATTGTTTGGCTTTTTAAACAAACACTATACAACATATGAATCAAATATAAACCATCGGTATATTAACAGCCAGTTTTATGAAGTTGTTCGGATTTTATAAACAGTGCATTTTTGAGACAATTAACCTGATGTTGATTAATTTTTATAATTGTCAGTTTGTGTTGCTTCTCAAAGTTTTTTTGGCACTCTGGTAACTTTACTATTTTCTGGTGGCATCATTAACAAAAATTTTAAGTGTATGTCAAATTAATGTAACATGCATTTTCATTTGCTAAAATCAAATATATTCATTCAATCAAACTTAATGTTACACAATAGTAAACAGCAATTATTTAAATGAAATGTAATGTCATGATAAAATGGATTTTCTCTGGGATATTTACCCTTGAATAATGTTTATTTTAAAAAATATCATAAACAGAAAGCCTGACATTAATATACAGCACTTGTGTTGGTCAGCAATGGTAATATGCCTAAATAGAAATATCAGACTTATTGATTGCAAGTTTTAAAACAAATGTTTAGTATTTTTGTTAGTGGTACCTGGCATATGATGGAAACATAGTTTGAAACTTTATTCTGAATAGTACCTTAAAGGGTTCTTGTGCGTATGTTATTGCATATTTCTTTTCAAAATTTTAAATTCTATTAATAAAAGTGATGAAAAAGGTTGTTGGAAGCATATGGTATACATGGTAGTTGGTCTTTAATAAAACAAACTGTAGACTTCTGATTTTTGTAATACACATCCATGACAGAAATGTAGAGAATGCTTTATGTAAAGAATAGAGAAATAAAAGTTATCTTTCCTGAAAATTATTGTAAAACATAACATATATTTATTCTTTTAAAATTGTGATATTTATTATTGTACTGTAGGTAGATTTAATAATTCCAGTTAGTGTAATGTGTCTGAACCTCTTTGTTGAATCCTATTACTGCATTATCTATATGTATATCAATTGTTTACCATAAAACAATGCTTGAAATTTACAAGGCTTATTTATTAATAGAAGTAGAAACTTGGTCTTTTTGCAATATACCTTTCAATGATTTTTTTTGCTTTTAATACTCGTACAATTTGTTAGGATTTCATGACCTATGGTGGTTGAGAAGCACAAGTAGATGTGTAAATGGTTGTATAAAGTCTCATTTCATTTATGGTGACCGGAAGTAAAGTGGCAACAGAAGATGGTCATTTCCATCACCTTTAAGGTAAAGTACCTCAGTGAGGTCGTGAGTAGATTACCTAGTGTAGATGGTTACCATTGTAAGGCTGAAAAGTTACTAGAAGTTGAAATATTTCATGTACATTATATGTCACAATTCCATTATACACAATTAAACCTCTGACAATTAATAAGGGTATTAGGTGGCGGAGAGGTTAAGGTAGTTCATCTACTATTGATCACATGGTCTGTCAACACTGAGATTGCAGCTTCGATTCGGGCAGGAGGTACCGTGTACTCGACTCCAATCTTAATTGACAAGGATTGCCAGTTTTCCTGCAGGTCAGGGGTTTTCTCAGGGTACTCTGGCTTCCTCCCCCCCCCCCCCCCCCAAAAAAAAAAAAAAACTGGAAGCCATGATATATCTGAAAAATTGCTGAAAATAGTGTTAAACAAAATTCAAACAACAAAACAAAAGACAATGATCAATTCACATTAAAGTCATTTCCTAAGGAAATTCATTTCAGGACACATTACACTTTCTTGTATGTTTGTCAAAATTACCCATAGAATACATATTGTTCTATTTGAACCTTACCACTAAGGTTCCTAGCCTGTTTCAGTGACTAAAGTCACAATTTTTAAATTGACCATCAAAGATTTTTATATATGTATAGCTGCATCATTGTATATGTAGTAAAAGTAATCGACAAATATTAAAAATCGAGTTTTTAGAAATGTGAACACAACTCAATGCCAATATCCGAGAAGAGGCTGATTCTAATACACAAGACGAGGCAAAAATACCATACACTATATATACAGTCCGCCAAAAGTTGAGCATCACCTAAATATTTTCTTAAATAATTTTATTACAAAACGATTCATATAGCATCTGATGCATTTATGCAATGCTTTCAAACAATACCTTTATATAACATACAGGTCAGATGTCATTAATTAGAGTTTTAAAGTGTAAAAACCGGTTTCAAAAACTTGTCCCGCTTCTAATTAACAGACTGACTTTGAATGAAATGGCCTTGTCCGATTGCACGTGGATATTGTGGTTAGTTATTATCTTTTAAAGACTTTTCAACATGGTAAGACGAAAATTAAGTATCACCGAACGCTGGCAAGCAATTGGAATGAAAAATGCTGGAATTAGTAACCGCCAAATAGCAGCCAATTTTGGGGTGAACAACTGTTATTAGCAGACTTGTTGCGGGGCATAGACAGACAGGGTCAATCGAGGACCGCCCAAGATCTGGGAGACCCCGTAAAACAACCCCTAGAGAGGACCGCTTCCTTGCTCGTCAAGCCAGATTGCACCCCTTTTCAACAGCAGGCCAGTTACGAGGAATGTGGCCTACTGGTGGTCAAATCATTGACAGAACAGTTATTTGGAGGCTTCACAGATCTCATTTACATGCCAGCAGGCTTTTGAAATGACCAGAACTGATAAGAAGGCACCGCCAAGCACGAATGGATTGGGCAAGACATCATCGTCACTGGAATTTTAGAAGCTGGAGACGTATTCATTGGTCAGATGAAAGCCGCTTACTGTTGAAGCCTTTTGACGGTCGGATACGTGTTTGGCGGCAAAGGAATACAGCTTTGGATAGAAACCATATTGTAGGAACAACTGCATTCGGTGGTGGCGGCGTTACTGTATGGGGATGCTTTTCACATGACTGCAAGCTCCCTTTACAGATTCTCAACGGTACATTGAATGGTCTAAAATACCGCGATGACATCTTGGATGGTCATGTTAGGCCACATTTTGACAACCATGCTCTTGCAGACAAACCAAGGTTTCAAGACGACAACGCTCGACCCCATCGAGCCCGTGTTGTGAGGGACTTTATTGAAACAGAAGCCATTGACACACTTCCATGGCCAGCCATGTCACCAGACATGAATCCGATTGAGCATGTGTTGGACTTTATCGGGCGAAAAGTCAATCAACGGAACCCAAGATGCCAAAATGTTCGAGAATTAGAAGTCGCACTTGTGGAAGAATGGCAGAGATTTCCACACTACAGACTAAGGCGTTTGGTTGCTGGAATGAGGCGGCGTGTTGAACATTTACACCGGAAGCGTGGAGGTTATACCCGATATTGATGGAAAATACGCCAAACGACAGTCCATTTGTTACTCTTTCACCTCAGGACTTGTTGAATGACTGTAATTTTGTAAACAATGAAAAATTTTGTGTCAAACTAAAACTTAAAATCACTTATTGTTTTGTTGTTTTTGGCCTATTTTTTGTGATCATTATTAGACCACTAGAATTTCATTTTACAATTTGAGGATTTTAAGTAGGTGATGCTTAACTTATTTCGGACTGTATATATAGACTAAGCCAAAATACGAAAACTTGAGACGAGGCCTACATACCCAGTTACCAATACATAAGACGAGGCCAAAATAGCATACATTAGACACAAAATGAGATCAGGATACCAGTACCTGTGTGTAAGAACTCGGTACACAACATGAGATCAGGATAACAATACATAAGTGTTAAGAACTCGGTACACAACATGAGATCAGGATAACAATACATAAGTGTTAAGAACTCGGTACACAACATGAGAACAGGATACCAATATCTACGGTACACAACATGAGATCAGGATAACAATACATAAGTGTTAAGAACTCGGTACACAACATGAGATCAGGATAACAATACATAAGTGTTAAGAACTCGGTACACAACATGAGAACAGGATACCAATATCTTATTGTAAGAACTTGGTACACAACATGAAATCAGGATAACAATACGTAAGAGTGTAAGAACTCGGTACACAACACGAGATCAGGATACCAATATCTAAGTGTAAGAACTCGGTACACAACACGAGATCAGGATACCAATATCTAAGTGTAAGAACTAGGTACACAACACGATATCAGGATACCAATATCTAAGTGTAAGAACTAGGTACACAACACGAGATCAGGATACCAATATCTAAGTGTAAGAACTAGGTACACAACACGTGATCAGGATACCAATATCTAAGTGTAAGAACTAGGTACACAACACGAGATCAGGATACCAATATCTAAGGGTAAGAACTCGGTACACAACGCGAGATCAGGATACCAATATCTAAGTGTAAGAACTCGGTACACGATATAAGATTAGGATACCATTAGCATAGTGTAAGAAATCTGCACACAGCATGAGAACAGGATACCAATACATAAGTGTTAGAACTCGGTATACAATATATAAGGACAAGTGAAGTGCTAAGTTAGAAAGATAAAATAGTAGAAAGTTATTAACAAGTGTCAAAGGGGCCTGGTCAATTTGTCCCACTTTTGTGCCAATTCGTCCCAAGTGTTTTAATACAATTTAAATGTAAATAAATATATATATTTATACTTTTTATAAGTTTATATATATATATACACATATATACGTCTACAAATTAAGCCCAGCACTGTTAGAATGTCTAATAAACCTATGACACATGTCACTCTTTGTGTAGGCAACCTACAAAAAACATATGAATTACTTTACATTTCAACTTGATGCAACAAAGACATAGACATAGACATAGTACATAGTACATGCGTACTAGCGTGTGACGATGGACATGTGTACACGCTAGTACACATGTACTATGTCTATGTCTACGTTTCACCCCGGTTAATGAAGCTATACTTTTTATATAGCGGATTTGGCCGAGGGGTCTAGACCGCCGGACATAGTGCAGGCGATTTGGTGCCACAGTGTCACAACGGTGTGAGTTCGAATCCCGCTGAGGGTAAACTAAAATTTGACAGTGTTAAAAATCTAATTCTAACAGTGTTGGGCTTAATTTGTAGACGTATGTATAAAAATTTGATATTAACCCTGTATTTCTGATGTTTCAGAAATCCGCTGGATATATATATATATATATATATATATATATATATAAATCGCAGGAAAAAATCTGCATATTTTATCGTATATAAATACCTACAAAGAAATAAACCGAAAAACTGAAACTTTAAAACTAGACAAAATGTATGCTGTTGCTTTGCAAACATTTAACACAAAGAGAAATATAGAAAAAAAAGAATAAAATCCATTCTGTAGTTTGTGCATGATAAATAACTTTTTTGCAGTTTGTTCAAGACCACATACCAGATGGCTTCTTGAAGAAAAATATTCGTGTAGACAACCAGCGTCACCTTATTTTTGCGACAGAGAGACAGCTGAGTATCCTTGCTACAGCAAAGACATGGTACATAGACGCTACATTAAGAGTTGTACGCAGACCCTTCTACCAGCTTTTTTCAGTGCATGCCTTTGTCCGTTCTACCAAGCAGATCCCACTTGTGTTTGCAGTGATGTCCAGACGACGTTATAAAGATTACAGTGCAGTAAGATTTTTTTTTCAAACAATAAATAGACAATATAAAAAACAAAAATTACATTAAAATTACATTTAATCAATAATTAATTCTAAAACACATTTTTAATTCTTTTATTTGTTGTATCAAGTTGAGATGTAAAGTATTTTATATTTTTGTTGTAGGTTGCCTACACAAAGAGTGACATGTGTCATAGGTTTATTAGACAGCTGATGGCATTTCCCTACTTACCAAAGGAGCACATCACTGCATCATTTAACAGACTCGACCAAATGGTTCCAGTTTCAGAAAGACCAATCCGCAGATTTATGAACTACGTGAAAACTACATGGATCAGCAGCTCCAAGTTTCCAGTGAACACCTGGTCTGTGTTTGGCCAAGCAGTAAGAACGAATAATGACGTTGAAGGTTGGCACCAGCGCCTCAACAGAAAAGCTAAAGGACAGAGCCTTCAACTCTACGTGATGGTCAAACTGCTTAGTGACGAAGCGAGGTGTGTACCAAATTAAAATAATTTGAACGTCATTATTTTTTGTTGATTTTGTAAGAAATTTTTTCTTGTTAATATATCTGAAGTTCTTGAATATATGTATGTCGATTCACTGTCAATGTACATAATTGTATTTTTTCAAGTATTTAATTCTGAGTATTTGTTTAAGATTTGTTCCCATGCAAGTTCAGCTGGTTTCAGAGCAGAAATTGTCAAGAACACAGAAAGCATTCTCCAGATCATCGCAGGCCAAGGTGTTTGAACTGTGGGACCTGTACACCAACAGCGAACTTAGTCCATCGCAGTTACTTATTTGGACTTATTATCGCCCCGAAGTTTAAAGAAATGAATGAACAATATTATGGACACAGGAACACTATTATATACACATGTTGTTGAACAAATTATGAACAATGTTATCTTGAATGCTGTACTGCATTTATTTTGTTATCGAATTATTTATAATAAATGTATTAAACCTTCTTGTTGGTTTATAATTAAAAAAAAACAACCTAGAATTATGCCATGTGTGCATTCAGATTCAGCAAAACGTCTAATAATATGTTTCCTAATCTATTTTTACACAATCATTAATACATTTGGAGAAAGAACATCATTAAAAAGTTGGGACAAATTGACTTGGGACAAATTGGATCTGGGACAAATTGGTTTGGGACAAATTGGTCATGGGACAAATTGACTTGTATCTGTAGCAAAAGATTTACATGCTCAGTCGTGTCTTTTCATTTATATATGTGCTACACATGGGACTCGTGTAGAAAAAGGGTGCTCAACCCATATTATGACAGTGTAGCTCTAGATCAATAGTATAAGCACACACACACATTATACAATTGTACCAAATATAAGTAGGATATATGTTTCAATTAGCTCAAACTTATTAGTTTAAAGAACATAGAATATTTTGTTAATACCTTCATTCTTACTGGCAGTGGTTTCTGTACAAGCATTACTAATTCATTCTTACTGCCAGTGGTTTCTGTACAAGCATTACTAAGATATTACGGTGTGTTTTATAACGTACAATAACACATCCTTCAATATTATTATGGTTTAACATCCGACTTTTTGCACTAGTAGTTTATTACAGTATTACTAGGGTTAAAAGAAACCAAATCTGTAACACAAGATGACAGATCTGGTTTTCATTGCCCCATTATCTATTGAATTTGTTCATTTTTCAGGTAAGATTTCACAACAGCTGCTTGAAACTGAATAGCGTTTTCAGCATTCTTAGTATTGGTTGAGGCAATGTATAGCACATACATTTGGTCTGTGCAGTAAATTAGGTTATACGATATGTTTAGGTTGATGTATATAATTTGAAGACTGTTTCCAGACCTATGAGTTAGCTTAATTAAACATTGGGTGGCGCCAGAGTACTTGTTGTCTTCATTGGAGAAACACGATAAATCTGTTTCTCAAAGGAGTACAGATGAAAGTTTGTCGTAGTTATGCTTTCCGGACTTGACATTCCAGTGACACAATAGGTGTGTTGCAATAGGCAGGAAATGCTTACTCTTCTGTAGAACTATAATTTTTTTTAAGTTCATGTCACAGGCATTGTTTGTGTGTCGTTTTGATTTGTGTTTGTGCTGTACGGTTTTGTATTGGTGATTTTGAACTAAGTAATTGATTGCCCCTTTGGTATTCACTTCTTCTTCATTGTATATCCATAAACTAATAGTATCTAGTCTGATAATTGTAGGATAGCAAACGTTATCTTTGATTATAACTTGTGAACACTGTTAAAAATAATTAACACATAATGAGCCTGCTTACTAAAATTCAAAATATTCGATTTATTATTTGTAATCGAAAATTCTAGGTTTTATAGAAAGTCGCCTAAAAATAAGAATGACAAATTCAGGTGATTATCGGTCACAAACGTTTTTTTGGGGTATATTAACATGCAGTATGCATTATTTAATCATAATCAACACGTGGTAAACTATCCAGACCCTTCGAGTATAGGTGATAACCGTATGGACAATATACAAGTAAAGCATCGTGATGAGACATTTTCGCTGAGTCATAGGGAGACTTTCCTATTCCAGGATTTAACTTTATCCCAGAAGTGACAATCAGTAACTCAGTGTGTGTATAATGAGATGCAGTCCGAAGGCCTCGAGTTAATGCTTGTAAATAAAGTTATGGGAAATAACCGTTCCTCGTCTATTCCTCCGTTAATTGACTTAACGTCTTAGGAAATCGCCGTTAATGATTTTGATAAAGAACGGTCCACTCTTGGGACATAGATGAATTGACGGAGGAAGAGATATATATAATTATATATATGCTTAGATACTATTCTTTCAAAAACCTTTCCGATACAGCTCAGTAACGCAATAGGACGATAATTATAAGCGAGTGATTTGTCGCCTTGCTTATAAAACGCAAAAACATTGGCAATTTTCCAGCAATTAGGAAATACAGAAACACGAAAAGACAAATTAAATTAAAGATAAATGACAAAGGAAAACACACACTAGCTGTCGTATATTTTAACATGTGGTGACCATAAGCACCGTCCCTTGGTGACTCTTGTAGTATTGCAACTACAATTAATGCACTTAGTCCTAAAATAAACAGAGGGCAAAGAAATATAAAAAATCTCTCTCAGTCTCTAGATCTTCTATTATAAAAGGAGAACCTCGCCAGGGTCATATATAGTGAAATCAACTGCTTCGTATTCTGTGACTTTTCCAAAGCCTTTGATAAAGTTTGGCATAAAGGCCTATTGCACAAAATGAAAGCTTATGGGGTAAACGGAAATCTACTGAAATGGTTTGAAAGCTATCTTAATGGAAGACAACAAAAAGTTATCATCAAAAATGCTTCATCTCCTCTTTGCAGTCTTTCAGCCGGAGTCCCCCAAGGGTCTGTACTTGGACCATTACTATTTATTTTATTTATTAATGACATTTCTGAAAATCTCATATCCCTCACGAGACTATTTGCTGACGATACATCGTTTGGTTATTCCCATTATGACCCACAACAGATCAAGTATGTCATTGATCATGATTTAACAGAGTTAGATCTATGGTCCAAAAAATGGCTGATGAGTTTTAATCCGAATAAAACTGAAGTCTTAATGATTTCTAATATAGAACCCCCCAATCTAGAATTCAGTTTGAATGACCAAGATATACCCGTAGTAAATACCCATAAACATCTAGGAGTTACTTTCAGTTGTGATGGAAAATGGAATTCGCATATAGATAACATCTTATCAAGTGCTGCACGTCACCTCAATATTATGAGGAAGTTAAAATTTCAAATTAGTAGAAAGACTCTAGAAACTTTATATTTGGTGTATATTAGACCAATTTTAGAATATGCATGTGAAGTTTGGGACAATTGTGGTACAATTTATACAAATAAACTAGAAAGAATTCAATTAGAGGCGGCTAGAATTGTCACAGGGTTACCCTTATTTACAAAAACCGAAAGAATTTATTATGAAGTAGGGTGGGAGACTTTAAAAGATAGAAGGAATCGAAGAAAACTTCAAATGTTTTATACTATTACCCAAAAGATTGCCCCTCCATACTTATGTGAACTTATTCCCCCCTCAATTCAAAGTATAACTGACTATTCTCTAAGAAACGGAGAAGACATTATTGTTCCATTCTGTAGATTATCTCTAACTATTGATTCTTTTATTCCCTCTACAATACGTGAATGGAACAAACTAGACTCCTCTATCAGAAATGTAGATTCAGTTTCAAAATTTAAATCGATTCTTAAATGTAACAGTATTAAAAACAATGTACCTCCTCATTACTATTTTGGCCCAAGAAAACTAAATATTATACTAACTCAGATGAGATGTTATGCGTCCTTCTTAAACTATGATTTGTACACTGTTAACATTATATCAAACCCTTCCTGTAAATGTGGCAACAGCCAAGAAACCCAGTATCATTTTTTCTTTGAATGTACAGAGTATACGGATCTGAGAAGAGACTTATTTAACGGCTTAAACTGGTTACCAAACAATACAGCAGTCAACTCAAACCTCTTATTAAACGGCAGCAATGAACTTTCACAAGACGAAAATGAAATGATATTTACTAATGTTTATGAATTTATAAAGAAATCTAAACGATTCCTTGTTGTTTAAAAGAGTAACCATATCATCTAGCGACAACAACACACGAAGCGTCATCAATTCTTCTACAACTCTTTCATTCCTTATCCTTTTTCCTGTCATTGTTCTGTTTATGTATAATTTTTTGTATAATTGATTCTTTCTTTATTTTTTGTATAATTGAATGTAATTCATGTTATGTCACCATGTCCATATATTACTTGTATCATATTTTAAACGGAGAAGACTTCATAAGTATGTATTACTTGTGTCTGATCCTGTTTGTTCATTGTACAAATAAAATATGTTTAAACTAAACTATTGGCCGATTTGTTTTTATTTATTAAATTTCTCTATGTTTGTCTTATTATAGTTCATGTATATCATTAATCAAATCATGATTGTTACTTCTAAAAGCCCCCTGTGGGACCTTGATTGGCAAATAAAAAAATATCTTATCTTAAATTGTTTTTTCTCTTTCTCTCTCTCTCTCATATGTTCTACTAATTACTTAAAATCAAGAAAATCAGTTGTACATTTTAATTCTTTATGTGATTGTTCAGCTCCTTTGGGGCGTCTAAATTGACAAATAAAATTATCTTATCTCATCTTATCTTAACACAAGCGGGGTACAGGTGGGAAAAGCGGAGGGAAATGGAAACCGACTTAAGTTTCCATCAATACGAGATAATGTTTCTGTGACATCATTTTTGAACTTATTCATAGAACTTTATTAATATTAGCACATTAAAGCCATATGTAATAGTCAATATGACATTCCCTTAGCTGGTCAAAGGTTAATGTATTTGATACCCCTTCCTCATAATATTCCCCACAGCACTGCATTAGAACGCCCTGTCAGATTGATTGATTGTTCTTTGCTTTATATTCTGCGGTGATACTTCAGCCATAATCAACAAAAGTTTACAAGTATCAGCGGCGGATCCAGAGCGGATGTCCTGTGGTTGAATCTCATATATACTTCGAAAGTTTTGTTATTTTCGGGTATAATTTCGGCACAATTCGCCTGGAACCCTACCTTTCGAAAAATTCTGGATTCGCCTCCGAGGATAGTATTCTACTTAGTCTTAGACTACCACTGGAAGTAGTCTAAAGATGTTATAAAAAATGTGGGAGGCATATGCTTGCCAAAATAATGCGTACGCAAGTGCCTTCACTGCCGATTGGCAGCTACGCCACTGCTAGGTGGTCTTTTTATGTGGCATTAATATTTTTTTCTTTAGTGATATTGTCGAATGTATATTTATTTCACATATGTCTATTTTAAGTATCGAAATTAAAAGGCGGTTAATGTTTATTTGCAAAAGATATGTTGAAGTTGAATTATAAGACAAATGAAACAAAACAGACGGTTCCTTTGCAATAATATATAACCTCTCTTGTTTTAATAAATCACTTAGCATCTGGTACAACTGAAGTGGAGGAACCGGTTATAGCGCGTCCGGTGATTACGCGCCTGGTACGTATCTTTTTGTAAAAATTTTTTTAACCTTCCATACACTAATTGTAGTTTCCATATTCCATTTTCAGACTGTTCAACTCTGCAACGTAAATTTTTTTAAACATTCGTATCTTAAATATCATAAAAAGCTATCCAGAAAGACACGATCTTTAAAATTGCAATGATTCAGGAGTATAAATGTATAAATTACTGGTTGATTTCTTTTATTGTCGATTTTTTAAGCACATGCGCGATATCACCGGACTACTCTGTATAGTTCTATACTCCCTCGCAGTTAAGTAAAATCGAGTAAAGCCACGCTTCTTCTAATTAAGATTCAAAATTTCATAGGTTTTGTGCAAAATTATTTAACAGTCTACATTAATATATATTATATCCTGCGTTTCATCAGAGAATCTCAACACTTTAAATTAGCGCAATATATCTTAAACTATTGAACTACAAGGATCTTTTTTTTTTAAATCGTTCTCTTTTGGTTTGCTTTTTATTCATTAGCATTGCTTTGATTTTTTGTAACACATGCAAATTACTTTCAATCATGTTTATTGAATATTTAAAGAATTTATGAGTATTCATGTATATATGAACACATTTGTTGTGGAAAAAATATCCTGATACCTGTTTGTTTCCAGTGCGATTCTTTTCAGCAAATTCATTGAAAACATCATGTAAAAATACACAATTGGCATCGAATTCCTTGCAGGCATGTTCTTTACACTAGGAACATCTGCATGACCACAAAGGGACTGTTCCGGTTCAGGAGCATAGACACAAAACCAGTTGTTGCTGTTTGCTGCGGCCATTTCAGCACAATTTCTCTGGACCACCGCAAATTGCCCGTGACGTCATGACCGCACATTCGGCATTATGACGTTCATAGCTACGGTGCAAAAATAAACAAAGCCGATATATCGGCTCTTGGCACTGATCGAGACTTTGAAAAAAGCCGATATATCGGCTTTCGGCATAGTAAGGGTTAAAACTAAGATCTTATGGTATCAAATAGAAATTAATCAGTTGGATAGAAAATTATCGATCCGATAGAAAACAGCGAGTTATTATTAGGAATGATTCGTCAGCATATGGGGTTTTAACCCTTTCAGTGCCAAATTCAAATTTTTAACGTTTGTAACGTCACCGTATAAAATATCATGGATGACGTTTCTACGCCAAATTTACTAAGACGTACGACGTCGTGATAACTTGTATTATTACATGAATAGAATTTTGCGTGGTTTTGATTTGTCAAAAAACAACTTTCGGGTCACGATAAATCGCAACAGTACTAAAATTACATAAAATGTTTGTACGCTGCACGATTCCGCTGCATAGTAGTCAAGCGGAATCCGATATCGACCTGGTTTTTATGTTTTAGCCAATCAGAATAGCCGTCTTAATAAATTCAGTCGTCCAATCAAATCGATTGTATTAATTGTACACAATTCAATGACGTCAGCTATACATACATCGTGCGTGTAAACAACACGTCGGTTCTGCGATATATTCATTCAATTATACTCTTCTCAATATTTGAGACTGGAATTTCCGGATTATCAGCAAATTGATATCAAAATGCAGTATTAAATAAAACATATTAAGGGTAACTAACATTACAACAATTACAAAATGTAAGCAGGCGCTCCAATAGAATATACATCCTCAGTTTTTCTGATCAATGGAGATGGTGGTTTTATTCATGTAATAAAACAATTAATGACTTTGATATACGGTCCCTATCAGGATTTATCAGCCCTCAAAATGTATATTCACCTCGCCTAGCGGCTCGGTGAATATTACATTTCTCTGGCTGATAAATCCTGATAGGGACCTATATCAAAGTCATTAATTGTATAATGTTGTTAGTCTGGGATCCTGACTAAATATTCTCAATACCGTAAGCGGACTTCCGGTTCGAATATACAGTCAGCAATCGGATCACCTCGGTTATTTCCGCCTATGGTCGGAAAGTAATCTCGGAGGTAAGTGTATGGATATGGACCAAAAATCGGTCCAAATGTAATACGGTTAGCCTGTTTACATAACAACATTATTTTAGTGCGATAAAATAGATTATACTTTTATTATTCAACTATACAGATCTTTATCGAATCAGAACTAAAAATCTAATACAAGATTGTATTTTTAAAACTAAATTTCGCTAAAACTGCCAAAAAATTCCTTCTTCGACAACGCAACGTTTAAATGGATAAGTATTTGTTTACAATCTGACGTCATCAGTAACAATTAACAAAACGTCAATGACAAGCCAATCAAATGAATTAACTGAAACGTCACAAACGAACTTGTGACGTCACAAATTCTTTGAAATCACTGAAAATAGTTCAAAATGGAGATCACTTACCTCCGAGGTCACTTTCTCGACCCTTGACGGAAATGGCCGAGAGATGTTCCGATTGATACAGTCAGGTCACCAGCAATGAATCCGGTCAAAATTTTGACCGGTTTGCAACATTCGGAATGCCTCAAAATTTACGTAATTTTAACAGTAACTGACGTAACTCCGATACAAAGCATTATGACGTAACGTCCGGCGTCCGGGTAAACAAATCAAATAAAAATACAGTTTATCAAAAGAATGCTTTTATAGATTTATGTATCGAATGTGGAAATAACTTACAGAGATTTGTCAGTTTAACTCGAAAGCCGGAAAACAAGAAGCAGGTAGCTACTTTATTTAAATTGTACTCTGACATAAATTTCCAACGGAACGAAACGCGCGAAAAGTTAGCTAAAACATGGCGTTTTAAACAACCAATCAAACCGGGTAGTAAACTGATGGTGACCTGGGGTTATATTTGAAAGTGAAGCTTGCGTAAATGAAAAATATTGCACCAGGGGACCAGGTTAGTAATGTTGTGTGATGTTATTACTATAAACCGACGTTGTGTTAGCATATACTACATTGTTTACAGCCATTGTTATCTATTTGATAATAAATATTTAATCTTACCGATATTAGACAGAATAGAATAGAATAGAATAGAATGGCTTTATTTCCAATCAAGGGCCCTCAAGGGGCAAAAAATCAGATACAATGATTATGGTAATTATAGATTTCAGATTTCTTTATTCACTCAGACACAAAATATGTGTAACATGAGGTGCACAAAATACAAATTTTACAAATGGCAAAGAAGACATGATTACTACATGAACATTAAAACTACAACAATGGGGTAAATAAATAATTACAACATATTTGAAATATGTTTTATAAATAGTGATAGCTTATTTAATAGTTTTGTGTTACAAATTGAAAACAAACCTTTGAGTTTTTGTATTGTTGGTCGGGACGAGTAATATTTGGGTACATATAAATCTCGATAATGAGAGATTGTATCATTTTTCCAAATAAACAGATAATGGAACTCGTCCCCTATCAATCTTTTATTACATAAGGTGCAAACTCTTTCTTCTTTGGGAGTGTTATACCAACGACCTGTCTCTATAGGAAATTTTACATTACATAATCTAAATTTTGTAATCCAAATTCTAGACTTCTCTTGTAGTCTAAATAAATATTTTTCAAAGCCAAAATCGCACTTGAAAATTCCATAGAAAGCCCCTCTAGAAGAAATGTTAATGTCGCTATACCATTTTTGAATAAATTGGTCTTGAAGAGTTTGTTTAATTAAATTTTTATACAGAGAAAAATCTATTAAAAATATATCTGTGAATATATAGCTTTACAATATATATAATTGAACAGAATTGATAATTATACAATATATATAATTGAAACACAGGACAGGTCAGAGCACGTTAAAATATGTTTTGTTACAAATATATCATGTTAACAATAATAATAATAATTTGTGATGTCTAATTTTTACCTCTATACTGTAGGCACATTTTTATAAAAAGACCCAATTCTTTTAAAATTCTTTCATCCTCATTAGTAAGGAGCCATATGAATTTAGCTTCATTACTCATATTTTTAAAATTCTGGTTATAATGAGATATGCTTCCAAAAAAGGTTTTCTATAATTTTCATAAAAAATACAATCTATCATAAAATGTTTTTCATCTTCAATATTTTTATTACTACATTTGGTGCATTTTCTGTCTGATCTTGGTAAGTTTTTATATCTCCCAGCTTCAATATTAAGTGGATGTGCACTGATCCTTAGTTTACAAATAGATTGCCTTATAGAAAAATCTTTTATAAATAAATACTTTTCTTTCCCAAAGCAGCTTTTAAGACTAAAATAGGTACCTAATTTCCCTTTATTTGAAAAAACTAAATTTATCTTTTCTTTATTCCAATATGTGTTAAAACTATTTATCAATTTTTGTTTAACAAGTTTACTTATTGTACAAAGTTTCATTTTAAGGTTTGGTAAGTGACATGTAGGATATATCAGAAACATAGAGCACTGCTTGGTGTATCTAATTTGTATAAAAAAGATTTTAAAAAATCGGCTTTTATTTTTTTAATCTATTGAACGTTTTCAAAACTTTATATTCTTTAAAATTGTATTTCCGGTTTTCCAATTACTCACACTAACGTATACGTTCTATAGTTGGCTAAACAAAATCAAACATATTTACAGTTACATTATAATTTATTTTAACTACTCTGTAACATCTTCCAATACATAGCCCTACACCACAAATTGGACACCATTTTCTAATTCTTGTTTTCCTGAAGCCACCATTGTTGTCAGAACAAACGACACACTTTCTTCTTCTACCATCTGGAATTATATCTAAACAATGTTGATGCATGGGATGTCTCAGATGCAACCTAGTCGTTGATTTTCTGCCTTTCCGTGAGTTGCCATCTCTGTAGTTTCCAATCAATCCGTTTACAATGCTCTGTTGAAACTTTACGTGGTTCATTTTTTTCTGGACAAGAAAGCAGTTCTTGTAGCAGATATATGCATTGACTGAAATAAAATTTTAATACTGCAAGAAGTGCTGGATTCGAACAGTGACGTCAAACATGCAATTATATTTACACAAAAAAATTGCATATATTTTTTTTTCAAAAAGTCCACGTTTGTTTATTATGAATTTTATGATACTGCATGCAAGTAAAATTAAAAACAGCAATGATTTTTTCTTGAAAACTACCAATACTTATTACAAAATGACATAAAATAAACTAAAAATTTCGGTCGCGTATACCCGTTGTGAAATTAAATCGAGTTCGCCTAATCAGGCTAATGTGCTTGCTGCATGAATCGAAATGTGAATGCACTATTATTTATTTCTAAGTTATCTGAGGTTAAATCAGGAAAAATCTGCTATAACATTAATAACTGCATTTAATTGTATTTACATTATTACGGTCACCAAAGAATGGTTAAAATGTACATTTGAATTCAGTAGAAATGTTTACCTGATGCTGTAGTTATTAAGTTGAACAGAATTTTTCGCCACAGTTTCATACCCTTAAACTGAGGTTCAAATTTTAATAGCAACTGATCCCCGAGATCTACGCCTCCCATGGTCTCGTTGTATTTGTGCACAACACTTGGTTTTGTCATAGCCATACCTCTGCTGTTAATTTTTGTCACAGTTCTAATGTGAAAAGAACAAACAGAATTCTAGTAGGGAAACATTATGGGAGTCATTTTGTTATACACATTTAATTCTTGTAATATCAGGCAATCGACTGGTTAAAATGACCGATAGACGATTTGAAAAACATTTTTTTCAAACAATCACGCTAACTGAAATGGTTTCAGAAACAAGATGGCTTGATTATCTTTCGAGCACAAATCAGTCAAGGCACTTGAGCTTACATTCACTGCAAAACATTTATTTAAATCATTGTAGTAGATACATGCCTTTTAACAAAAGAGTTATCAACAGCAATTAAACACGCGTCAGTAATGCTGATTTAAGCGAGACAAGTTTAAGTCAGCCCATGAGATTTATTCCTTTGAAAGGGTGATAAGTGCGACTGGAATGTATTAAATGTATTCTGATGAAAACTTGTTGGATTTTAAAAAAATAAGCTTACCGCGTGTTTTCACTTGTAGTTAAAAACGTGACTTGTCTTCGGTCTGAATATAATATAGCAAGCAGGTGACCTTGCGACTTTGCTACCACACTTCCCCTTGGTAGATGTGTTGTTCTGAAGCTGCGTGGTAGGCCTTTTCTTTTTACAATAACAGTACCTGTCGCTAATGTTCCTCTATTCCATAAGTCATGCAACAGTTTTGGTTATGTCAACCAATTATCCATGGTAACATGATGATTTTTTCCGAAATGAGGTCGAACCAGGGACAGTCTATACTAAGTTAGTATAGACTGTCCCTGGTCGAACCAAATCCATTACTACTTTATAACTGTGAATGAAAAGTAACAATTATGTCTAGTGTTGTATATGCAACGACATGTACACTACAGGCCATCAAAGTTTACACTAATACAGAAAAAAACATTTGATTTCAATTATTTTGTTTGAACGGTGTTAAATGCAATTTTTCAGCTATATCATCATGGCGTCCAGTTTTTTTATTTTGAGAGGAAGCTGGAGTATGCAGAGAAAACCCCAACGTTAAGTAGGAAAACTGGCAATACATGTCAATTAAGAAAGATTTGAGTCGAGCGCACTTGATAGCAGTGAGACTCGAATCCGTAACCTCATTGTTGACAGACCTCGTGATCAATAGATGAACTATCTTAACCATTCGTCCACCTAGACCATCATTTGTTTATGAGAGAGGTATCTTTTTGGCCAAATACAGCGGAAAATATTCACGGGAAAACACATGCTTAAGTAAATCAACGCAAACTCCCAATTTTTAAAACTTGACTGCAGCATCATTGTTATATATTGTGAAACAGAAAAAGCTTACCCTTGACCGTGAGTACTTCTTTCGGTGTTTCTTTTTCCTTTGTACACCAGTACCTGATGTGTATAGCCTGTTTTAGATTCACCTAACACCCACAACTTTGCCCCCATCGGTGAGCTTTCTTGTTGGAAATATATTGTTTCAGTGGATGTCGATCCGACCGCTTTTACCACTTGCTGGTACGGAAAACCGCACCAGTTTTTTTGTAAATTGAAATAAAAAATAATAGAATTTCATTGCATATACTCTTTAATTTGTGAAACGTTCAATTTAAATCTACTTTTAAAAAAATAACTGTCAATATAAAACAGCAACCATTACGATCTTGAGTGCAATTTGGTAAGTGGCCAATAATAGCACATGGAAAACCCCTATCTATATTAAATAGGCGTAGCAAGCGGTACGGCCGGTACGGTTCCGACCGTATCACTATTTTTCTGGGTTCTACGCCCATGTTACTAAATATAATTATGAACTTTGCTAGTTGCATGGAATCACCTCACGGAAATGTTACATTTTTCTAGACTAAATATCAGTAAACTGAATTCAACACCTCACCTATAGTTTTTTTCAAAAACATCGTTGAAAAAATCTACTATTGGTGATATTTTATGCAGTGGATCATATCCAGGCCTTCCCCTCGGTACTGCAGCTGTGTGGTCACTGCAGTGGTGATATCTTAAGATCGACTGGAATCTGTTCCTTGGGATGATATCTCTGATGTTTGGTGTTTCTGAAAGCCCGGCAGTTTCCCAGTAAGATTCAATAGTTGGTTTTCTTACGATTCCCATTTCTAGAACAATTCCTAGAAATGCTCTGATCTCTGTAAGTGTTACAGGTCTCCAATTAGATGATCTGTTAAAAATACCTGTTGGGACTTCATTTTCCATACACTGGATTGCATACCTGTTAATTCGAACGTATATTATTGTTGGAGACAATGTGGCCCTAATAAAGTTATCATTATAGTTAAGATTACTAAAAAAACACTGACGTTAATTGCGACTTTATGGTCGTAAATTTAGTACGCTGTTGTCGTCAAAACAAATATATTAAAGAATTAAAGTCGGCATCTATAGTTTCAAATACAAAGCAAGATATATTTAATTAGTCCAAATTTAAATACGTCAAGGTTTTTTTTTCTAGAATTTAACCAAAGATTTACATTATCAATAAGTATAACAATGACTTCACGAAGACGGACATATTAAGGGTTGTTAAACAGAAAGTACACCTATAACCCAAACAAGTAGAGTTTAATGTTTAAAGTTAAACAATTAGGCTTGCATGAAGGAAAACATGTGATATAGATCTTGATACTTTATGTTCTCTGAAATTGAGCCAATATCTCAACCAGCAGTGCAAAGTAGGTAATAGATACCTGTTTGTTTCATCCACCAGTCGATCCACTAAATCATCATCTTCTGTTACTAAAAATCTATTGAAATAATCAATAGGCAAAAAATCGGCCTCAAATCCTACTGGACCCGATTCTTCCACAAAGCTTTCTACGGATTGTAGAATAAATGTTTCAGTATCAATTACGGAAAACCACGGATTAAATTGTCTGGGAAGGTTCCCAGGTTCTTCATCCATTTTAACGGAAAAATTATAAAAAAAAGTTTTTTAAAAGATGCAGTTCAACTTGTTTTCTCTTTCTGACGTCAGACAAACTTTGATGACGTCATGATATTTAATATGACGTCATGATATTTAGAACAAAATAGTTACAAACGTCCGAAATTACATAAAGACCATTTAAGGCTTCAAGACTGAAACCATAACAAAGTAAACAAATGATGTTTTTAGTGTAAATACAGATAGACGCATATAATTAATTAAACGACATTTTTGTCGCTTTGGCATTCACCGCTCAAACGAAAAAAACGTCGCTTGGCATTCAACCGCTAAACGACAAATATATGTCGCTGTGGCACTGAAAGGGTTAAAAGCAGGTGTTCCACAAGGCTCCGTGCTCGGTCCTTTATTATTTCTGCTTTACATTAATGATATTGCAGATAATATTAACTGTACGACGAGATTGTTTGCTGACTATACCTCATTAATTTATTCACTTAGTGATCACTTAGAAATTCAGAGAACGTTAAATTCAGACTTAGAATTACTTAATCAATGGGCAAAACGCTAGCTAGTTGATTTTAACCCACAAAAGACGGAATTCATGATCTTCTCCAATGGTAACAGTATTCCACAGATCAATCTGTCTTTTAATAATGAACAATTACAAGAGTACAATCTTATTAACACTTGTAGGGGTAACCTTTTCTGATGACTGCAAATGGACAAGGCATATTGAAAATATATGTTGTAGTATCAGCAAACAAATATATGTTCTGAGGAAGATGAAATATATTCTTAGCAGACAAAACCTTAATAGGATATTTATAGGTTATTTACGTTTTTTGAAACGAGATGCGTTTTCTCGTTCATATCTCATCGAATGGCGTCAGCCCTGAGATGAGATGACGAGAAAATGCATCGAGTTTCATAAAACGTAAATAATCTGTTTATCGCTGTTTTGTAACATTGTGACGTCACAGCGTTACTTAACGACGTCTTGACAGCGAGCTGAGATGGGCCCTTCTCACTAATGAGACAGCTTGGTACCTATTTTTAGCCGGTTGAGATATCCTTATCTCAACCCGTGGGTGAGATAAGAATTTCACGCTCCTTTTCCCGTAAAAATGTATTGTGACGTCAACTGTCGGTTCAGCAATAAAAATTATAAAATATTTGCTTTAGTTGTGTTGGTTTACTATGCCTTTTTAAATATTAACATGAAAAAAACATATATCTGAGCTTCCATGTCCCAATTTATGCCACAATATGAAAGCGGTAAACATCAAATAAACACGGTGATGCAACATGTGTACACTGGAGATTACGTTCAGGGTAGATAACTCTATTTTTTGCCTCTGTTCAATAGAACAGAACCGGATTGTTTTTTAACGAATTAGTGAGAAATAGAATCAAACACCGGTGGTTGGGCAAGACAGGAAAATCTCAGACACCCGCGTAAAAAGATTTGTTTTGGTCTCCAACTCGGCAGAGCCTCGTTGGAGACCAGAAATCTTTTTACTTGGGTGTCTGATATTTTCCTGTCTTGCCTTCCCACCGGTGTTAGATCCTATATATCTCAAGCTAGTAGAGTGAGATGGAATAATATCGCACAGAAAGATCAAAAGAAAATATTGCAAAATAGCGATAAATTATATTTATATTCTTCCTCTATTGAATATGCATGTGAACTGTGGAACCGGTGTAATATAAGAGATAGTGAAAAAATGGATAAGCATCAAATCGAAGCAACACGAATTATTACTGGTTTGCCCCGATACGCCAGTAAAGAATCTTTATTTTATGAAACGGGGTGGTAATCTTTAGGTTCTAGACGAAATCGTAGGCAATGATGTTTATTTTATAATATACACAACGACAAAAACCCCAGAGTACCTGAGGGACTGTCGATCAGAATGAAAGATATGCTTATTCGTTTGAACATTAACATTTGAATGGTGAATTCTTCGACTAGAACGTTTATTTGTTAATTTTATTTGAGAAATTAATAGATGACAGTTATTTTCTTATTTAAATCAATATTCCATTAAGTATAGTATATTTTAATTGTCTATCAAATATCACATTAAAGTATATTTACAATTCAACTACTACATAAAAAATTTCGTTAAATTTATAATTTATGATACTTTATTATTTGAGTATTTGTAAAATTGCAAGTCATAAAAGGTCATTGGAGATTTCCGTCCCTTTAATAACTCATCTCGGATGTACACGCTGCTATATTTAGATTACAATAACAAATATCAAGTGATAACTGTATCTAAATTTAAATATAAACAGTACGTAGACAGTATATAGTAAACAGAACACTCCGTCTCAAATAATTGTAGACGTAACTGAGACCTAATGTCTCGCCCAATCGTCTACTAGTTGGTCCCCAAAATATGAAACGCAAATCGAACAATCCACTTCACCTCAAAAGACAACCTACCAACTGTGCTGATAATTGGGACAATCTAGTATTAATAACTAACGAATGAAATGAATGTAATAACTAAATACCAAAATTAATTGTTTGTTGAGACAAGCTATATAAACCACTCAGTTGCGCTGATTTCGAACGTGTGAACCGTATAGTTAGAAGATCGGCAGCTCGGCTAAAATATAAAGCGCAATCGTACTTTGAAACAAACCTTCTCGACCCCTTCACTACCGCAACATTCAAATGTAACGTGAACTATGCTGATAGATGAAACAATCAATATCGGACACAAAGACCTCACAATAAAACACGCGTATCTTTTAAAAGACAACACTAGGTTGCCCAGGCATAGAAAATAATGCATGAACTGTAAAAGTCTACGATGTAAACTTTCTAGGATATTCGGCTATAATTACCTTGAAATATAAACGTAACGGTACAGGGAAATCTGATATCCGACTACCCAACCATACAGATCGAAATTATCTAGTCCCAAACCTCTAATTACAATGTTAGAACGGTACAAAATAAACAAGCATGTGACCAGTTAGAATATCCAAACATCTAGTTTATTTGGCTCTCCGGATATAAGATCGCACAGTTTTAAGACGATACAGACTGTCCAGTTAAATCGGTTAACATGACCAGTTAACTTGTAAACTGTACAGGTTGATCTAATTGTCTACAGTTTACCGATTTGAACAAGAGTTCTCGTCAGTGACATTAAAAAGATGATACATCACTGAGCATAGCTCCACTGAATACATTTTATTTTATTTATCACCTCATTCTATTCGGTTATCTTACTAAATTAACAAGCCCACTTCTCCCTTGGTCTTTGGTTTCATCCATAAATCCGTAAGTTCTATCGCGAGGTCCCGGTATCCGTGAGACCAAATATATTGTGGCAGCCACTGAAACAGTTTACATGCATGTCTTTTGTTTTAGATTCGACTAGTAGCAGAGTAACTGTAAATTAATCCCTAGGTGTACTTGAGGACTAGAAGTTAGTCTAGTTCACTGCACAGTTAAAACGTTCTTTTAAGCTGAAAGTAAACTTGTACACAAAACATTATTTTTTCTCACAACCGGTCCAGTTAGCATAGTCTGAGTTGCAGGTATAGCAGAGTGAAACATAATTAATCTCTCCCAGCTGTAGGTTACGTGTCGTGTTTAAAGTTCCGGCTAGCCTAGACAGGTGGTTGATAGCACGGTTATGTTGGTTTTTCTTCAATAAACTTTTTTTCTACATGTCTACGTCTCGGTATTAAAAAAGACAAATAACACGGTCTATGTTATATAATATAATTATCAAATCTTAGGGGACCAGAGTAAATTACAAATAATATTGGTAATGTAAAGTGTTTTATTGACATTTTGTGAACACAAAGTTATAAAAAAACACAATCTTGGTACCAAGTACCAACAATTATTGTAGACTGAAATTCAGTTTGAGCAAGACATAACTGTTTTAATTGTGAGATTTTGGTTTATTTAGCATCAGCAGTCTTTTATTTTTGCATGAGGAACCCAGAAGAGGGTTTACTTTAAATGTGTATTATAAATATCTGTAATTCGATTCATTTGAAATTAACAATACGACGTACAAACCTACAATAAAATTGTAATTTTATTTAAAACAAAATAAGAATTCTTATTACTGCATGTATTCATTCTCATGAGTTTTGTATTTCCCCAGCTTAGACATCAATGGTCCACAGTCGCCCATGGAAGAAACTCGAGAAGTTTTGCCATGTTTTATGTCACCGACAAACACCAATGTAACAATGATGTAATTGTTATGTCTTCCGCTTGACACATACAAATTGTTATTTCTGATAATAGTATACATTTTAAAATGTAAACATATTTTTAGGATGTAATATGATTCTATTGAGAAACCATACTTCTATTACCTCCAACTTAAAAATCCTAATATTTGTCATCATTTTAAGTTTACATAAAATGTTCTGGTCAAATTGAATATAATCAAAAATGATGTCCATAACTAAACATGAGTTACTTTTGTTATTTTGAGATATTTTTCTGTTAATCCAATAAGGCATGTCTTCTTACTGTACAATAGCATAAATAGTCGCTATAGCAACACAAACAATACTATTCATCATTAAAACTATATACCAACTTGGTTAAAGTCAGCAGTTATACGCCATGAATGTTAGTGATAAAGCAACCGGAAACTTGACGGCATTTTTTAAATCGGACTGTAATACTAGATTCCAAGGTTGTACGACAAAGCAAAAATGTGCAGTTCAAACCAAAGCATCATACGCTCTGACAGCAACGTCTCCAGAAATGGTTTCAAACATTTAAATACTCGCACATCACTTGTCTATTGTACAAAAGTTGAAAGTCTGTATGTAGTAATGTTTTGATTGTAGATCATTAACTTCAAACTGAGGACGTCCTGACTATAGCTGAAATATTGCTTGCTGGACGTTAAACACCAATCAATCAAACTGAGGAGCTATGGTTGCCAAATGGTCCGGGTAGTTAGCCAGCTACTGATGATCACAGGTGTGTCAACACTGGGATATTGAGTTCGAGTCTAACTGAACGAAAAGTGTGCTGAACACAAACATCAACACTGATTGCAGGTCATCCTTACAAGTCAGGCTTTCTCTGTCCACGTGTGTCCGGGTTTCGTGGACACAGAAAGCCTGACTTGTGAGGATGACTTGCAAGTGTTTCTTGTCGAATGTTCTCACCTTGTACTGCTGTCACGCTTCTAATCAATGTGGTATTGCTAATTTGTGTCTGGTTTAGAGCTGTGTTTACTATTGTGTTTCTGTGCTTTTGTACAAACATACATGATGTTGTAATGCATTTAAAGTACAATAAATCTTGTATTTTGGACAAACCACCGAAAGCCCCATGTTTTCAACTGAATGTTTAACAAGTATAAATGAATACAGATTTGTTAAAAGATTTGCACGAGTCAGTTAACTAGCTAGGACTAGAATACAGCTCCTATTTTCGACCAACCTTCAAAAACATGTTTATTTCGTTATTTTTCATTTAAATGTAAAAAAAAATGAATACATAAGGTTGATTACACTAAAGATAACGTAACATTTTTCAGTTATCTATACGATAAATAGACCATATACGTGATAATTCATTCATAGTGCAACAACCTCCCAATTGTGGCACACTGTCGAAAAGCAAAATGTTTATTATTCTTCAGTATATAAATTACATATAATTTAAATCTAAAATAAAGTCGTTATTTACAATGTTCTGTTTTGCCAGTCAATAGATTTAAGAACTATTCCTGAAGGCAAACAATTTGACTGGCAATTGTTGTTTTAACCATTTTCTGTTCCACCAGTCAATCGTTTTCAGAACTATTGCCAGGTGATAAAGTATTGACTGCCAATTGTTGCAACATTGTTATGTTTGTTACATGTATTTTGAGGACGATTTCAAAGTCATTTGAAAACACCAAATCAACAGACGACAGTTGGATCCTGGCAAAAGGATTAACTTTCAGAATGTAATTGAATCTAAAACTGTGTATTCATATTTTCTACATTCGAGCTATGATTGTCTTCATTATATTTGATTCTTCATCTTTAATATAGTAAATAGTTTTTAGTGTTTGCCATAACTTTGTTTATTTTGCCTTGTTACTGACGGGATATTTTATATTTATATTTCAACTGTTATATGACCTATATACTTCACTTTATAGTGTGGGGGAGACATAGATTTAGTCCTCCAGTATACACACAGGCCTCGAAATATAACCCTTAGACTTCACAGGTAGATGATTATAGCCATGTAAATACCAAGTCTTCTTTTTTATCCTTTGTATTCGTGACTACATAATAAAAATATTACGTCAATTACACCCCCCCCCCTCCAAAAAAAAATACCAAGAAGTATACAGCATACGTACAAATATTTTGTTTTGAAACTGATATAATTCGTGCTTTATCATTTTCTGTACATTTGACAATGTCTTGGTATTTTGTCTTCCTTTTTTGTTGTAATTTATATCACTAGTCTGTAAACCAAGTTTGATCATTTTGTCAAAAGGAAGTTTTACATTTTAGGCGATGAAGCTTCCGACAAGTAATTTATCACGTGGCCTTAATATGGCGTTTTTATTCCCACAGAATACAGATGACATCTTAAATTTCTAATAATCCAAAGAGAAAATTTCAATAAACCTTTCATCGACAAAACAAATTTGTTCTGTCTTCAAATGCACATTCTCGCGTCTGTAATAACAATATGTCACGAAATTCCTAAACAGATGGAAATCTGATTCAAAGAATCTGGTGCTGTCTGACTAATTGGGAAATTGACACCGCATGAAATTCGATATATGGTATACGTAAATGTTCTTTGGAATTATTTTTTTTTAAGATAACATAACATATCAACTTCAAACATTTATCCCTACAGACAATATTTAATTAATAATATAATGGTTCCAGAGAAATGGCGATTATTGCACGACTGTTAGTGAATATTGTTCCAATCAGAATACGAGATTGCAAGAGATTGCGCGTGCCACTCATATTGTGCAGCAAGCCTTTAAATGTACGACAGAACGTCAAAATATATAAGGAAGCATTGCAATATAGCGATGACGTCATGATTCAGATTCACAATGCAATTACTGACTTCAGGTCACTAGAGAAAATGTATTATTTACATGAATAGAATTTTGCGTGTTTTTGATTGGTCTAAAAACAACTTTCGGGTTAATTAACATATGTAAAATTTTTGTCAAGCGGAATCCAAATACCGAGCGGCTCGGTGTATATGACAATTTCTCTGGCTGATATATCCTTATAATCAAAGTAATTAATTTTATAATATAATATTAGGCGCGAGGTGAATATACAATTTTGAGGGATGAGACACCCGACATTAATTGACAATTATTGTGAGTTTTCCAGCCGAGTTTTACCCCGGGTACTCTGGCTATCACTCCCAATACAAACTGGACGCCACCAACGTTCCACACAGGCTGCAATTCTATTATGAGCATGCGCAAAAAGTGTCAAGACGGAAAGATTTTCAGAGAGAGAAAAATACAGAAGAAAACGATTTATTCATTCATTTAGTGTCACCAAAAGTGTCATAAACTAATTCAAAAACCTTGATTTAGGATTTTACAAAAGTATTTCCTTCAAAATCGGATCATATCCTTTCTTTAACACTTGTCAACAAATCGATCGTGTTGACAGTTCACCGCGCCATTTTCAAAACATTGTCATTTACTAAATGTCATTTTCCAAACTTGTCAGTTTTAATCGAATACCTCGTGAACCCTTACAAGGAAATCGAACTTTAGTCCCAGTGATCGTATCAGATAGTAAAGGTCTTACCCTAAAACACCATCAGAACATTGTAGTCAGTGTAGGCTTTTCACGCTAAACTACAAGACCACTAACATAACATCATCAGAACATTGTAGTCAGAGTAGGCTTTCTACACTAAACTACAAGACCACCAACATAACATCATCAGAATACTGTAGTCAGAGTAGGCATTCTACACTAAACTGCAGTAGTAGTCATAGTAGGCCTTCTATACTAAACTAGACCGAAATCAAATGTCTTGTAGTCAGAGTAGGCTTCCTACCCTATACTACAACACAACCATGACTTACAAGCTGTACCTCACACCGCAACTGTTATGCACATAAGTGCTGCTGCTATTCAAACATTCCCTCCAGCAAAACCAAGAAAGTCTATATCAAAGATAATCATCCAACTTAAACATAACATTAGCATCAATCAGACATCTTAAATCCACATACCATCAACCACTTCAACCAAGAGCCACCCAAACGTTAACGAAAAACATCTGATATGGATCATCATACTATTACTAGGTGGTGACATCGAAACCAATCCAGGTCCAAACAGTTAACCCATGCGGTCTTTGCGACTAACCAGTTACATGGTCCTGCGAAGGAATATGCTGTGATGATTGTAATGTCTGGCATCATAAATCTTGCATCGAACTTTGTACACATGATTACGAACTACTTCAGAGAAGCAACGTTCAGTGGATGTGCTGTAAATGCGACAGTATGAAAGTTGACTCATTAACATACAGAAGCTTTTGAACTCTTTACATCAAATGTGTTCACACCACTATCATACATTGATGACACTATGGAATTGATAAAAAGCAACAAAAGCGCTTTCAACCCACTTCACACCAGTAGCCCGAAAAATAAAGAAATGAACAACACCAAGAAAAGGAGAAACCCAGATTCACAGAGAAATCTTAATGACTCAGCTAATGACAGCAGAAACTCAACAACAGATGTCTTCACTGTCCCAAACAAATTCAACCTGAGGATAATGACATTAAACTGCATAAGTCTAAGAGACAAAACATCTGAGTTTGCAGCAGTAATAAATTATACCAAACCAGACATTATCATCGGTACAGAATCCTGGCTACGGGGCATCAAACCAGGCAACCACCATCACCTACAGCAATTAAATCATCCGAGATATTCCCAGATAATTACAAAGTGTACCGAAACGACAGGGGGACTCTAGGAGGAGGTGTCTTTATAGCAGCTCACTCTAACCTCGTATCTATAGAACAACCGGAAGCCGTTACTGAATGCGAAATTGAATGGGTCAAATAAAACTGAGAAACAGCAAAAATCTATATGTATCATTATTCTATATGCCACACCGAAACATACAAGATCTAGAGAAACTAACTGAGTCAATCCCGAAAATCAAGAGCAGAAAGTCGAAGCATATCATACTAGCTGGTGATTTCAACTGCCCGGACATCGACTGGACCAACATGGCTCTCAACAACAAAGCTACTGATAAATAAGTACAACAGAGACTCATCGACATAAGCAATGAATTCAACCTAACACAAGTCCATGATACACCGACTAGAGAGAACAACCTGCTGGACTTAGTACTTACCGCGAATGCATCCCTAGTGAAATCATCAACACATATTCCTGGACTATCAGACCATGCCATCATTATCACCAATGCGCTAATAAAACCAACATACAACAAGACCAAACCACAGAAGCGCTTCTTATATTCTAAGGCAAACTGGGATAACATAAACAAAGAAATAGACGTAATATGTAAGGAAATTGAAGAAATGGCGAGGGGAAGCAGCAGCATGAATGACATTTGGGAACACTTCAAAGGAAGACTAAAAACTACCATTGATGAGAACATATCATCTAAAGTCTTTAAAAGGAAAAACAACCTTCCTTGGATGGCCAGAAGTCTGATAAGAATGTTAAGACCAAAAGAAAGGCTATACAGAGCGGCGAAAAAATCAAAGCAATGGACTGAATACAAAAAACATCAAAGAGAATGTAAAAAACAGTTTCGTAAAGCAGAGAATGAGTGCATTAATAACAAAATCAATGAAGGCCTAATTAAGAACGATCGTAAACCTTTCTGGAGATATGCAAAAGCAAAAAGCAAGATAACATCGGCATCGCCCCGCTAAGACACAAAGGTTCCATGACAAATGACAGCAAGGAGAAGGCAAATATACTAAACAACCAATTCAAGTCTGTTTTTTCTAAAAGCACAACAAACTCACTTGAGACACCAGTGACAGACCAAAGCCTCAACATTAAATCCATAAAAGTAGGAGAAAAAGGAGTATTTAAACTGCTTAAAGACATCAATCCATCCAAGGCAATGGGACCAGACCAAATTCCAATCATCATTCTCAAGACCTGCGCCGAATCACTTGCACCTAGAATTACCAAACTTTTTCGATACTCAATTGCCAGCGGAGAACTTCCTGAGGACTGGCTTAACGCAAACGTTGCCCCAGTATTCAAAAAAGGGGATGTCCACATGGCCGAAAATTATAGACCCGTATCCCTGACATCAGTATCTTGCATGTTATTGGAGCATATCATTTGTAAACATCTATCGCACCTAGAAAAACACAACATCCTTACATCTTTAAACCATGGATTTCGATCAGGCTACTCATGCGAAACACAACTAATTGTAACATTAAACGATCTGCTACAAGCATACGACCAAAACAAGCAAACAGTCTCCAAAGCATTCGACACAGTTCCCCACGACCGACTACTTCATAAATTAGGAAAGTATGGTATCAAAGGAAACATCCACAAATGGCTGACATCGTTCCTCACCAAAAGAGAAATGCGGGTAGTATAGTTGAAGGTGAACATTCAAACAATGTAGTAGTAGAATCTGGTGTACCACAAGGCACGGTTCTTGGACCCTTGCTGTTCCTGTGTCACATCAACGATCTACCCGCTCAAGTACGGCTCTTCGCAGACGACTGTCTACTCTATCGAACCATCAAAAGCCATGAAGATCACATTATACTTCAAAACGACCTGAAAAGTCTGGAAGAATGGGCATTAAAATGGGGAATGTGTTTCAACTCCCCAAAGTGTTATGTCATGAGTATTAAGGCAAAAACCAACAGCCTTTACAACCTTAACAACACAGTTCTAAAACAGGTCACAGAAAACCCATACCTAGGCGTACTCCTTTCGGAACACTTGGGATGGTCTAAACATATTGCGAAAACCGTAAGCAAGGCAAAATCTACCATCGTATTTATACGACGCTACCTCAAAAACTTTCCTATGTCATGCCGGAAAACAGCCTACATTGCACTTGTAAGATCTGTGCTGGAATATGGATTAGTTGTATGGGATCCGTATCTTCAAAAGGACATCGATAAAATCGAAAGAGTACAAAGAAACGGGCACGATTCATCACAGGGGACTACAAAAGCCGCCAAGATGGAGCAGTTACGAACATGCTAAAAGATCTTGAATTACCATCACTAAGAGACAGAAGAACTAACGCTAAATTAGTGTTCCTATCCAAAATAGTGGAGGGATTATTACCAGCAATAGACCAGGAAGCTTACATCAGACCAGCTAGACCAAAGAGGCAAATCCGTTCCGTTAAATACAAAGACTGCCTGACTAATAACATCATAGACCGTCAGGAAACAAACAACACTAGGACTTTTATTGTACCACCATCCAAATGCAACCAATACAGGAACTCTTTCTTTGTTGACACAATCGTCCACTGAAATAAGCTATCGGAAGACACAGTGCGCAGAAAGACAATTGATAGCTTCAAGGAAGCTCTCCCGACCTGCTACTAAAGCAGCAGCTCTCTTCCGATGCGTCTATACCAGTATTGGTCCTGCATCGTATAGATTCAGATTCAGATTCAGATTAACAAGCTCCTATTAACATACTAGACAGAATTTCTCCCGACGAATGTCTTTAAATACAACTGTAAACAAATTCAGAACAGTGTCTCATTGGGCAAATGTCTGTTTACAGATTCTGGACGATGTCGCTCTAGATTAATGTCTATTAACACATTTTATACAGTTTGTCGTGTTTTTTTGGCTGTATACTAATTCCTGACAGCGTCGTTATCGACGAACGTCTGTTCATGTCTGTATACAGTCTGTCACATTTAGGAGGATATTGTCTCATTAGACAAATGTCTGTCAACACATTCTGGACTGCCCATTGATCGACGAACGTCTGTTAACACATTTTGTATAGTCTGTACATCCAGGACAGTGTCTAATTGGACAAATGTCTGTTAACACATTCTAGACAGTGTCTTTCTCGGATAAATATACATTACATACATACTGTATCACGTCGAGACAGTGTACATTCGTATCACTACGAGACGCACAGAGTCGAGTTGTGATGCGGAATGTATGCAACTGTCGAGACGTGATACAGGTAGTTGTTCCTACACTTAAATGTATGTAATAAGTTATCTAAAATTAAGAAGTATACAAAGAGCAGAACAAAACTGAATGTTTACAATTTAAAATTTAACATTCAACGAAGCATTTGTTTATAAAATATAGCCCCTAACGTCACACGCATTATGACGTCATATTTCATTCATGGAATGTAAACGAATCATTGGTTATACCATTCATTGTGACGTCAAGAAGTAGTGCCGACAAAAGTACATCTTGTAACACATATATAGATGATACAAGGTTTTTTCTATCACACAGGTTCACGCCGGGTATTCGGACACACAGAACAGGGTGGAACACAAAAGAACGGGTGAGGTGGATGAAAACATCGTGTTCAGGTAGGTGTGTTATTTTCATTCTGAACGTATTGAAATAGGATTAAAGACAGAAATAAGTTTGTAACGCCTTTTGTATGTCCCTTAACTACTAGTACACCAAGTATTGTCCGTTTTTACTGGAGAAATAATACACGGGGACGTCATGAACACGGAAATTACTTCGGAAAAAGTAGATTTCCAACTTTCGTTGATTGTAACTCCTCGCGAAGAGCAAGTTACAACGTTTTTATGGTCAATATAGATACCCCAATGCATACTTTATTATCTTTGAAAAGTTGAACTTCTAATTCGACGTATTAAGCACAGTATTCTTCATTATCCAAACATACTTGGCGGAATTTTGAAACAACGGACCGCGGGTGAGGACACTCTGGACCGCGGGTGTGTGCTCCTTAGAGAACACAACGAACCGGGTGAAAATGCTTATATTTTTTTAATTTAAACTGTTTCGTCCCCTTTCTATTATTGTAATGAGCAACCTTATATTTTCTTTTCATGAATAGAGGAGGTTTATCCTGCAATCCTTCGATTAGAGCAGCTTAAATTTTGTATATGTTTCACTTCCACTGGCTATGAAACGAGTTTAAGCCACGACCACTTTAAGAACTACTTTTGTGTATTGCAGTTATGTACTTGTTTGACCTTTCTTGCCAAATGTAAACAAATAGGAATGTTGCATTCGCGCAAATAAGTGTTTTTGTTTTAATCCATAAATAAATATATTATTTTCATCTGTGTTGGTTTTTTCTCTTCTAAAATAAACACTTCAAACAGGCTAAATTCAAAGTATTATGGCGCAACCCTGCAAATCCAGACCATGAATGTCTATTTATTTTGCAACTACCGGTTCAACTATACAAATAAGACACTACGAATATAAAGCTTTATTTAAGAAATAGATTATTGCTAGCGGGCTCTATGCGAATTAGTTAGAACATGGTCAGACCATATATTTGTCAGCGAGGTATAAAATGAAGAAAAATATAAGGTCTGACCATGTTCTAATTCGCATAGATACCAATAGCAATAATCTATTTCAATTCTAATATGTATAACAAATGATTTAAAATTTCGCAGCGGCTCTAAGAGGACGCTTTCAGTGGTAACTTTGTTTTTTGAAACTAATAAGAGATATCCCACAGCAGTATGTTAAAGCAAATAAAATTGACATACACATGCATATATTATCGTCATTTATTGAATATACTTACCTTTTAAGCAAAACAAATATTGAGAAATCTTAACAAAAATGCATTGTGTTTGAGCGTATATGACAGAACTTACTTCGTCATAAATGACTCAAAATATAATACTGAAGACCAAATCTGTCATATGTTAGATTTTTTGTACTCTTATGAGGCTGGGTTCCTAGAAGGCCTACTGAAGAAGAAAGAAATGACACTGGCCCAGACCTTTAATTTAACATTCTGCTATATTGCTGATGTTTTGTCCCTCATCAATGCTAAATTTGGTGTAACTATTTACATTCAATTTACCCTGCGAGCTTGACATTAAAGATACCACCAATACACTAAGGTCAGCCTCTTACTTAGACCTTTTTCTAGAAATAGACTCAGGAAAACTACAAACTCAACTCTACCGTACAAACGTGATGACTTCAACTTTCTTATTTTCAACTTCCCGTTTATTGATAGCAACTTTCCAGCAGCTCCAGCGTATGGTGTGTACATTTCACAACTTATACGTTATTCTAGATCCTGGAAGAGGTATTCCGATTTTCTTGACCGATCACTGCTGTTGACTGCTAAACTACTCAAGCAAGGGTTTGTTGTACCTAGGTGGGTGTTATCTCTTCAGAAGTTCTATGGTCGCCACCATGACTTAATTGATCGTTATGGGAAATCAGTGTCTCAAATACGATCTGACATTTTCGCTGCGTCATAGTGTTTCCTATTCCTGGATTTGACTTTTCACTAGACATGACAATGAGTAACTCGACGGGTGTCTAATTAGGGGCAGACACTGCTTACTGATCCGGAGCACCTGAGTGCACCCATGGTTTTTATTGGGTTCGGGCTACTCTCTTTCTGTTTTTTGTGTTTTTGGTTTTTGTATTGCGTTTGTGTATATCCGGATTTGTAACTGTCCCTTGACTTTTGGCTCTTGTTGTTCGGTCAGTTTTTTGCTATTTCATAATTCAGATCACCTCGGTTATTTCCCGACCCTTGACAGAAATGGCCGAGAGATGTTCCGATTGCTATTTTCATATGACGTCGGAGTTCTAATTGTGGCGTCATAGCGGTCCAAAGCGTATGGAGCAAGTCATATTAGAATTGTAAATAATGACGTCGGCTCCTGGTGCCCCTGTCCTTACTTTTTAACGATATTTAGTATTCTGTTCTGGTTTACGGCATGTTTTCAAATACGATATTTGTTTGTGACATCAGGCTATCACATGATTACGCGCCGAAAATTTCAAGTCAAAAATCACTTTTAATGCTTTTCATTAGTATAAAATGATTTTCTGGTTGCAAAATAAAAACAATATTCGTACAATGTCGGAAAATATAAAGTTTATTTGTACTCGCCGCGAAACAGATAAGAAATTCTCGATAGAACCTTGCATTCCTACCTGTTTCTAAGGCTAGTACAAATAAACTGTATATTTTATGACAATGAACGAATATTGTATATATGTGCGATTGCCATTAAACATACAGGAAAAGTTTGTACGCCGAATCGACGAGTTTCGTAATACAGTACAACTTATGTGATATTGAAAATTGTTGTTATTTCTATTGGTAATGTTTTACTAAACTTGTTACGTGCATTACTTTTGTATTCATAATTCACATTGAAAAGCAGAAATCGTTCTTGAAACATCACTCAATTTACGTCAATCATGTTGATTACCAAAATACTGCGCACTATGTGTATAGGCTTAATAAGGATACAATTACAAAAATTTGTAGGAGGAAAAATTTTAGGATAGATTGCAGGGTAAACATAATATTAGTATATTGACTTGAAATAAACACAATATAAGGACTCGGCACGAAACTGGGAAGATTGAACAGAGCCTCGCCATTATACTCCGTTTCTAAGCCTTGTCCTTATATTGGGTTTATGTCAATGGATATGAATAAAGAATAAAATCACATGAAAAAACCTGTATATTGTATTACATCGCATATTGAAAATCGTATTACAGCGATGTAATACAATATACAGATTTTTTCATGTGATTTTATTCTTTATTCATATTAATGCCGTCTTGTGGACTTTATCTTGTTTTACTATATATATATATGAATAAAGAATAAAATCACATGAAAAAATCTGTATATTGTATTACATCGCTAGTACTTTCACTGCTTCCTGCAGCTCTTCAGGCGACAATAATGTTTACAAATATTGTTTACATAAACGTAAGATACAAAGATGACGTGATAATGTGTTTAAAAGTTCGGGAAAATAACGTTCATAACGGCGCATAAACATACAATGCGTTTATATTAATTAATTATAAGTTAATCAGTTGCTATTAATAATAGTTAATTAGCAATAAACATCTAGCCATTTAAGTGTGGCTTTAAACTACGTATAAAATGTATTTCCTTTTCATCACGCAGAGATTGTTTGTCTTCCAAAACTTTATATAATGGGAAAATGTTAAATTTTCCGTTTGAACATTCGTGTAAATGTTTGTTCACTTTCATGAAACGTAGTTCTTCTGTTGACGTTTGTTGACGATGCAAAGTCATTCTTTTCCGTAATTCATTTTTAGTTTGTCCAATATAGAATTTTTTACAGTTTGCACAAATAATTGAATATATAACATTTTTAGTTTTACAAGACATATTATGTTTTACGGTAAACGTTTTACCGTTAATAAAAGTTATGGAAGGTCCTTCTAATAAACTGTCACATGTTTTACAAGTTTTTACTCCGCATTTTGAAATCCGACAAGTGTTTTCAATATCAAAGCATGATTTGGTTAAAATTCTTTTCAAGTTTTTAGGCTGCCTTCTGCTATATATAATCTTCTTTTGTTCCAGTATAGATTTCATCGTCTTGCTTTGCTTTAAAATAGGTTCACATCCTTTAATTAGTGGAAAAATATTCATATTTCTAGGATTATGTGTACACACAAACGGTATAATTGTACTTGTGTCATTTTTAACTTTTCGCTTTTCGTAACTCCTCGGACCTTTCAGTTTGGCTTGTAATATACCATTTTGTATTAGATTATGTGGGTAGTGTTGATTCTTCAAATAACAATAGAGTTCATGCAATCTGTGTTTCAGTTGCAAAGGGTCTTTCACTAATGAAACTATCCTGGATGCGAGGTTATACGGAATATTAGTTTTCACATGCTTAGGATGACATGAATGAAAATCAAGATACATATGAGTGTCAGTAGGTTTACAATACAGATCTGTTGAAATCTGATTTCCATTGAGTAAAACAAGAATATCTAGAAAAGGAATTTGTTTGTTGTTTTCATTCATAGTAAACTGAATGCTTGGATGTAGATTATTTAAAATGTCTAAAAAACTATTGGTACTAACATTGTATGATGAATTCCATATTAAAAAGCAATCATCTAATGTCTTGAATATACTGTAACAACGTAATAATGCTGTTGTTACTAAAATAATAAAATAATTATCTGCAACACGTCCTGTTGCTTAACTGGCCAAGATGCCATAACACGACAGTGACTGACGACTGGTCAACTGTCTAAATACCAAAACCACTGGCGGAACTAGCACACAAACTGGTATAGCGATAATCGGACAAAACACAGTTTTCAGTATGGAATTTATTATTTACTATTGTTACAGACGGGTGTTGTCAGTTCGAATGGCTGACTCCGACTGAAGCCTAAACTTCAGTCGATACATTATATAGAATACGTAGTATATAACATTGCATAACTATAAATATAAGAAGACATAATGTCATCGAATGTACATGTATCCAAAGGGAATATATCAATTAAACTGATAAATAGAAATCATTTTGACATAATATTACATAAGATTAGTCTGTCGTGTTTGTCTGTTGTACAATTATAATTCTTGTTATTACATGTACTTGTACTATTACGTGAAATTACAAACGTTAACTTAACTGTATAGCCTTGCTTGACATGAGCATTTAAAAATTATAAGAATAATATTTTACGAGAAATGACTACAATTACAAAAAACTAAAACAAATTAAAATAAAATAACTTTAAATTTAAATTTTCTTTTAAATTTAATAAAAGATTTGTAAAGACTGAGTCGAGTACAATAACTGCACTGTCACATATACCCCAATGCTTTAAAGATTCTTTGTCCCCAAAGAATAAAATTTCATTAGTCATATTATATTATAACAAATGAGAATACAGACAATAAAATGCAATTATTCATGATAGAGACATATGACAATCAAAATATTTTTGAAACTGAAAGTTCACGTCGGAAATATACAACAAAATTTATAGAAATTCAAGTCCATGAGTGAAATCTTAGCGTTTTGCAGTAAATCAAAATTATCGAAATCGTCCTCTGTTGCTTTTAAAATATTTGTATCCCGGATTAGGTTTTGTTGCACTGGACGAACGTAACATTTCTAGCTCCTCGGATACTTTTGAAAGTTCATCTTTTAATTTATTAATGGTTATAACATGGTTTTGAATGTCCGTCTTCAGCTGCTTAGTCTCCTCGGATTTATTGATGTTCTCTTGACAGGCTTGCCTGTAGCTTTGTGATGCTAAATTGATCAAAATATCATCCTGTCGTTTTCCTTCTTTGAATTTGGCTACTTCTTCTGTTAAGTATTTTATTTTATTTGAAAGTTCAGTGCTGTTTGGCTGATCCCATTCCTTTTTCTTAATTTGCTCTCTTAATTGCAAATTTTCTTCTTTAGCGTTTTTCAGTTCTATCTGAAGTGTTTGAACTTTAGATTTAAATAGACTAATTTGTTTGTTTGCACATTTTAATTCATATTTTATTCCTGCTGCATTATTGAAAAATTTTGAGATGACGGAGTTCCTGACATTGTTAAACGGTAGCTGTCTACACAAGTTCTTCCTGTCATAAAAACTGTCCATACGTTGCATGTCTCTCTGCTGCTTTTTCTTAGATTTTACATGGTTCTGTATTACGGCAACTTCCTTGGATTGAATTTGTTTGTTTATAAATGAATGAATTTTTCCAAAACACTTTCTTGCATAATGTCCGAACCTTTGACAAGAGAAGCATTGCTTCATGTATGCTGGACAAATTTGCGAACGGAAATGAACAAGTCCGCACTTACAACACAACGGATTTTGATTGACGTAGAAATTCCACATCCTCCACTGTGGTCTGAAGTTGTATTCCATTACTGAAACTGAATGTCTGTCTGTTGTTAATGCTGGGAATAAATCGCTTGGTCCCGAGATACGCGGTATCGTGTGTCGCACTAAAAAGGCAACACTCGTCGGGTTAACTCCACCAAAATGTAACAACGTATTAATGCTGTTGTTACAAAAATAATAAAATATTTATTTGACTGCAACACGTCCTGTTGCTTAACTGGCCAAGATGCCATAACACGACAGTGACTGACGACTGGTCAACTGTCTAAATACCAAAACCACTGGCGGAACTAGCACACAAACTGGTATAGCGATAATCGGACAAAACACAGTTTTCAGTATGGAATTTATTATTTACTATTGTTACAGACGGGTGTTGTCAGTTCGAATGGCTGACTCCGACTGAAGCCTAACCTTCAGTCGATACATTATATAGAATACGTAGTATATAACATTGCATAACTATAAATATAAGAAGACATAATGTCATCGAATGTACATGTATCCAAAGGGAATATATCAATTAAACTGATAAATAGAAATCATTTTGACATAATATTACATAAGATTAGTCTGTCGTGTTTGTCTGTTGTACAATTATAATTCTTGTTATTACATGTACTTGTACTATTACGTGAAATTACAAACGTTAACTTAACTGTATAGCCTTGCTTGACATGAGCATTTAAAAATTATAAGAATAATATTTTACGAGAAATGACTACAATTACAAAAAACTAAAACAAATTAAAATAAAATAACTTTAAATTTAAATTTTCTTTTAAATTTAATAAAAGATTTGTAAAGACTGAGTCGAGTACAATAACTGCACTGTCACAATACGCTGAGAAATCCGATCCATATCTATTTTCCAGAATTTGATAAAATGTATGTTCAAGATATCCGAGTACCAATGTTGCGTACGTCGGTGCAACTTTGGTACCCATTGCTGTACCTTTCTGTTGAATATAATATTTTGTATTGAAATAAAAAACGTTACGCTCTAAAACAATACTAAGCTACGTTTCATGAAAGTGAACAAACATTTACACGAATGTTCAAACGGAAAATTTAACATTTTCCCATTATATAAAGTTTTGGAAGACAAACAATCTCTGCGTGATGAAAAGGAAATACATTTTATACGTAGTTTAAAGCCACACTTAAATGGCTAGATGTTTATTGCTAATTAACTATTATTAATAGCAACTGATTAACTTATAATTAATTAATATAAACGCATTGTATGTTTATGCGCCGTTATGAACGTTATTTTCCCGAACTTTTAAACACATTATCACGTCATCTTTGTATCTTACGTTTATGTAAACAATATTTGTAAACATTATTGTCGCCTGAAGAGCTGCAGGAAGCAGTGAAAGTACTAGCGATGTAATACAATATACAGATTTTTTCATGTGATTTTATTCTTTATTCATATATATATATATATATATATATATATATATATATATATATATAATATATAAATGCTTTTATTGGCGTAAAAGAAACTTGCTTAGAAACAATTATAGACCACTGTTCATTTGGTCATGGCACCAAAACGCTTACAGACAACTTATATTGCACGAACCTATGGGAAACAAAAAAAGGTATCAAACTAAAATACACGAAGTAGTCGTTCCATCTAAACTAAAAGAAAGTGGTTATAAACTGTTCAGGACGGTCTTACATACACCTTGTTCTGTGTGTGCAACACCCGCGCTCTAAGTGTTCGAGTCAAATGTTGCCTGAATAATACTATTTATAAAAATAATATATAAGCAGTACGGCATCCTCAAAAGTCAGGGTTTCTGTGTCCACATGTGTCCACGAACCCCCATCCTCACAAGTCAGGGTTTCTGTGTCCACATGTGTCCACGAACCCCTGACAAACTTAGCTAGGAAATTCCCGGGCTAGAAGTCACTATTTTGATTGGCTACATCGTACCTTAATGTAGCCAATCAAAAGCTCGCTTTCATTCACGACTTGGTTAGGGTATATCCCGATGTCGATTGTAAATAAACCAAACGGATGTGTAAATAAGTAAGAATGACTACTGCCAACACTTGCTTCTTTCAAGCAATTTCATTAGTTGATATTTTAAGGGATTGACGTCATACGAAATTCTTCTAACCCGGGAATTTCCTAGCTAAGTTTGTCAGGGGTTCGTGGACACATGTGGACACAGAAACCCTGACAAACTTAGCTAGGAAATTCCCGGGTTAGAAGAATTTCGTATGACGTCAATCCCTTAAAATATCAACTAATGAAATTGCTTGAAAAAAGTAGTCATTCTTACTTATTTTGGAGTGTGAAGAAAACGTAACACGCAACTAAATAATTACGCGGTAATAACAAACTATTAACACTACTGTACAAAATACACTGATTTTCCTATGGTCTACGCAACACATCCGTTTGGTTTATTTACAATCGACATCGGGATATACCCTAACCAAGTCGTGAATGAAAGCGAGCTTTTGATTGGCTACATTAAGGTACGATGTAGCCAATCAAAATAGTGACTTCTAGCCCGGGAATTTCCTAGCTAAGTTTGTCAGGGGTTCGTGGACACATGTTGACACAGAAACCCTGACTTGTGAGGATGGCAGTACGGTACTTCACGAATTTGACAAAACACATATATTAACTACAGAGAATATGTCGATGTAACCACCGTAATATACTAGTATGAGATTAACTTAGTATACGTAAGTGCACATAAAATGTATTTTATAACAAAGATATAGGACTAACATGACTTAAACTGGTGTTCTACAACATTTGGACACAGAAACTAAATAAAACAGTGATTAGACACTTCTTTAATACCAGGTATTTGCTAGTTAACGCCATGTTCTGTGTGTCCAACACCCGCGTTCTTAGTGGTCTTCATCTCGAATCACCCGCGGTCCGTTGTGTCAAAATTTCGCTAACTATGTTTGGATAATAAAGAATACTGTGCTTAATACGTCGAGTTAGAAGTTCAACTTTTCACAGATAATCAAGTATGCATTGGGGTATCTTTATTGACCAAAAAGACTTTGTAACTTGCATTTCGCGAGAAGTTACAATCAACGAAAGTTGGAAGTCTACTTTTTCCGAAGTAATTTCCGTGTTCATGACGTTTCTGTGGATTATTTCTCCAGTAAAAACAGACAATACTTGGTGTACTAGTAGTTCAGGGACATACAAAAGGCTGCATTAACTTATTTCTGTCTTTAATCCTATTTCAATACGTTCAGAATGAAAATAACACACATACCTGAACACGATGTTTTCATCCACCTCACCCGTTCTTTTGTGTTCCACCCTGTTCTGTGTGTCCGAATACCCGGCGTGAGGTTGTATCAATCGATATTTTCTCAAATTTTGACTAAATACATACTTAATTTTAGATAAATGTCTATAACACATTTAATACAGTATGTCTTGTCTAGCTGTAAACACTTTCTAGGCTGTGTCTTATTCGACCAATGTCTGACTGCGTCTTTAATCACATTCTGTACAGTGTCTTTCTCGACAGAAGTTAGCAAACACTTTCTTTACATTTCTGCCATTCTCTACTACGTCATTAAACACATTATTCTTAAATAATGTATGTTAATACATGTAAGTCTCTTAATATACTGGACAGTGTCTATTTTTTTTAACAAATTCTAGTCAGTGTTTTCTAATAATGCACGTTTTGGTCAACATAAGAACAAATTCAAACAATGTCTCTCAGTTATGTGACTAGACATATTTTTAAGTTAAACTTCTTAATTTTAGTTATTGCCGAAGACAAAAGATATAAACAAGGTCTTGGTTTTTGAAACAGTAATGTTTTTTGCTTTTAGCAGAAACAAAATACAACAAACAGCCAGTCTTACGAGTCTCATGTGTAGGACGCCATATTTTGTTGCTTTTATTTTATTTTTTTTGTCCTGACAGTGTCTTTCTCTGCGTATTGCTGTAAATACTTTCTAGTTTGTATCTAATTACTGACCTTTTTGTTTAAGTCATGCGCAAACAAAAATATGGTTCTATGGTATGCAACATGCCTCCTCACTTTTAAAATAGCAAATGCAAAAATACAAAATTAATAGTGATCATAAACTTTTTTCAGATAAAATAAAAAAAGATGGCGGATTGAATCGTCTCTAAGGAATGAGTGTAACGTGAGACCGATTGGGATATGCGTGCTGCAGCTAGAATTCTGACAGATAGGCGAAATATAAGTCAGAATCGATAGCTTTTACTTTCTCAAATCACAACCATTCAGGATAACATCCAGAGATACATGTATCAATAACATAATTAAAACTTTGTCTGATATAATCAAATGTCGAAATCTACTCGTAAATCTTTGGAAAGTTCCTAAAATACGGATATGTCCTGAAAGGCTATCACCCAATACTGTGTTATAATTATAGCAATGAAACCCAACAATCTTCCGTGATTTCAAAACTTAAACCTGCAGCATGGTTATGAATAATATCAGTTTCTTTTGGCATAAGTTCTTTCAGATATAATTTTGAAATCAACACCACCAATGTCTGTTTTTCATCTGCAGTCAGAATCATTTCAGCAGTAAGTGGTAATCCAATACTCTTATTTGTTGCAAAGTATGCACTTACACACAGAAGTTCTGTATCGAGATCACAGCAAATGCAAACAAGACGGAAGTTATAAGTTGCAAATTAGAAAAATCTCTACGTTTTCTATCGTATCGTATATTTATATATGTTAGATGTAAATTGAACACGTACTTCCGTAATTTCGTTGTACCTTCGTTGTAAATTTTAGATACATATATTTTATACATATATAAACACCTTGTTTTCTGACATGCATATACATATATCAGCGGTAAAGACGAATATTGAACTCAATACTTTTATGCGGGTGAAATAGGAACATGGAATTTAGATGTAAAAGTACAGTGGCATTTCCGTGTATAAACAGGACTGTCATCTGAAAAACTGAATCTATTCCGCGATGAGAACGATTGTTTTCTGAATGTCATTTGAGGGTGTATTTTGCAAATAAAGTTATTACTAATGCTATAAACATTTTCCGCGATGATAAAGCGAAAGAATATGTTACTCCGTATAACTTAATGCTTTCTAAAAGAAAACATTACATGTTTGGGTTTTTTTAAGTTTTGGGGTTTTTTGCTGAAAATAGTTTAAACGTAGCATATTCTATCTATGGATAATTATGAATACTTTTCTACTGTCTGATGTGCAAATTTGAATCACGCATCAATATTGAACAGCCGTTGCGAAAGCACGGAGACCCACTTCCGGTCGCTTTCTCGCTTTGCTACCACATTCCAGTAATTGGTACTTCCCAATAAATGGTACAATAGCGATAATGCGACTGGCCGTGGATTTTTGATGCTGTTACGAAGGTTAAATTGTGACTTTATGCCTCCACAAAAATGACTTATTGTAATACATATATCACCAATTGTTTGTAACTTTAATACAACACCGTTAATGCGAGGTGGAGCTGGGTTTTGGGTTGGTTTTTTTGTGTTTGTTTTTTGTTTTTTTGGGGTTTTTTTGGTGGGGGGGAGGTAGGTCATTGCATCAGTGATTGAAAATTGTTTCGCTAGTCTTTAGTACTAATTCACGGTGAACGTGACCGAATGATATTTACACCCAATGGCGCACATAGCGTTAGCTGACATGATTGTTACAGGCCCACAATTGTTTTCGCGTTTACTTAATCATAACAAAAAGTAAAGTAAAAAATTGCTCAATCGCCTTTGGACTGGCATTTGGTGTTTTAAAAGTACAGTACAAGTAAACATAATTATAACAAAATATTAAAAATTTACCATTCCTATCTTTTAAAAATCTCTAGAACCATCCCTACCGACGTTCGAGAGATTCTGAAAAACCAGAAATTTGTATTTTTTTTCACTTAATCTAAAATATTTCATCAATTGTTTATTAGTTTCAAAATTTTCTTCAAAGACTCTTATGTTGAATATGCCTAAAAAAATAAAACGCATTAGTAAAAATATTTACTGTTTTACATTAGCGGATGTGACAGTGCATAATATGATACCCGTTTCCGGTACAATATGATACACATGTTTAAAGACCATTTTTATTGCAAATATGAGTAGACTGACGACCATTATATATAAGACAAGACAAAATAATTTTATATATTTTTTATTTTAAATCGGGTTTTTTTAACAAAACAACAGAAAATGTGTAAAATTTTTGACCAAATAAATACAACATGCATAAGCATATACATACACAAAAAAGCAGATAAACGTACATATTTATAACGTCGTTTTTAACTTTCCGAATTCCAAGTGTTCACGGGGATAGATTCAAACCATTTTATTTATTTTCAGTATTTCTTGTGAAGTTTTAAACATATGTTTAAACAGTGCATTTAGTTTGATTTTCCCTGTACATTGATAATATTGAAGATGATTAACTTTCCATCTACAAGTAGCATGAATGCAGACAATCGAAGGTTTACAACCAGATCAAACTTCACAAAGCCAAATTTAATCAGTCTATATAACGTTTTTATTTCGATTTGTAGACTGGTTTTTAATAATAGACAGAGGTGTTCACTGGCATGAGAATCGAAAAGTAAATATCGCTAGAACATAAGTATATCATGTATAGTTTTACTGTTAACATTTAATGTTTGTTTGTTTGTTTGTTGGCGTCATGTATAACGCCACTTTCAGCAATCTTTCAGCTTTATATCGTGGCGTCCAGTTTTTATTTTTGGAGGACGTCGTAATAGACGGAGAAAACCTCGACATTCAGTCGGAAAACTGGCCATCCTTGTCATTTTAGATTCAAGCGCACCCTGACGTAATAAGACTCGAATCCTTAAACTCAGTTCTTAACAGGCACGTGATCAATAACAGATGATAACCTTAAAGCACTTGACCGCCGAGAATAACGAAAACGTAATGAAATAATTTCTTATTTGTAATAAAAGTAGTCTAAAACTAATTATGCAACTACATATAGTACAATTATTTAATGGCGTTATTGATATTTTTGAATCAACTTGAACAAAACTGGAATACAACGAATAATTGTACCATCTCTTTTTTGGCATTAATCAAATTTAAATCGGATTATTACGGCAGTAAAATTCGTCCTAGACGGAAATACCTTGTGAATCTTCGGAGGAAAATGATGAAGTACATGTACATGTACGAAGTCAATACAAGTAGTTAGGCAATAAGGTACATAAACACCAACAAGCTTCAGTTTTTCATATGTGTAATGAATCTTCCTTAAACTTTTGTTGGGGTCACTGAAATTGACATAACTTATCATAATTAATATATAATGACAGATATATGCAGATGATATTTGATCTTGTAAAACAAAAGAAAAATGTAACAATTTAGTTGTTTTAATTAGTCGGTTGTTTTGTCCCAATTCTTATCAAACATATATTTAATGGTGTGTAGTGTTGCAGTTCAGATGGTTCTATTTCACTATATTAAGTTTGTAATCGTACACCAGACCTGTCACAAACGGTATTTGCATTTCATATTTTCAAAGGGTATAGATTTTCCAGAGAAAATTGCGATATTGGAAAAGATAATGAAATCATGCGCCCTAAAAGACCTGTTATTGTTAGATCCGGGTATCTGTTTTCATTTTTATTATAACGCCAGAATTGTATCTATATTAATGATACGTTCAACATTCCTTTAGTTTTCATCAAGAAACGGTATCCAATTATCAAGCCACAAAAAAACTGGCCTGGATTTTTGAAAAATAACCCTCAAGTCTAGTGGAGTTTTTCAGTGTGCCGTAGATCGAGAATTTTTGTTAATCTTACACCGAAACATGGATTTTAAGCTTTGTACCATGATGGACGGACTATTGTAAAGTAATTTCAAATGTTAATTTCCTTGGTTTGGGGTCTTTTTCTTGCAAAAATATAATGATTTATATTAAGAAGCCGTGTATTTGGTTCACAGCTATATGCCCGTGTTTATTTTTGGGGTTGTTAAAAGCAGACAAATAAAAGAAAATGCTGTCATTTCGTTGATAAGGTCGCACATAGTCTTTCGACATAGCAATGACACATAAAGACATATGTTGCATAGCAATATCACACAAAGACATATGCTACATAGCAATGCCACATAAAGACATATGTTGCATAGCAATGCCAAACAAAGACATATGCTACATAGCAATGCCACACAAAGACATATGCTACATAGCAATGCCACACAAAAACATTATATGCGACATATCAAAAGGGAAAAAACTATGCTATACGAAGATTTTATTGTGCGGAATTATAAATATGGTGAAACAAAACAAGATGTGATTTATTTTGATTGAAAGTAAGGTATTCACATTTTCAAGTAATATGTTGCCTAATTTGTTGATACCAATAAACAATGAACGATCTACGTGTATAATCTATGTATATAGATTCTCCGTCAGTTTCCATTCTTCACTGGCTATGGCATAGCTCGCATGCTAAAATCTTCATTTAATTATCAAGAGTTTAGAAATGTTGTAATCCACGAGAAAAAGAAGCAGAATCTGTACCCTATTTCTAAGAATTTGCTAATATTGTAATGATTTTCCCCGTCAAGTACCTCATTCAATCAGTTAAATCTGCATGCGTTTCAGCACGCATAATAATATTTGTAACATTTACCATGAACTTTTGATAATTTGTTTAATACATTTACAAATATTTAATATGCCGTCATAAACTTACAGGAACTTAGTTTTGAATGTTCTTGCGCGTCCATGTTTTCTATTGACATCGTTAAGAACATCCTTTGTGACTCCAGGGAGTGTACGATACTTTTTAATCTCTTTAGGAATTAAACTTTGTATCACTTGGTCGGGATGTATGGAAATTCGCCAAAAAAAAGCATATTTTCTATACCAACATTCCATGCCCAAAAAGTTTCCATCTAGGTGGTTTCTATATAAGGGGTCTATAAATAGTATACTTTGGCATACACCACTGTCAGAGCAGGCTAAGAGGAGGACTGAGTTAGAGAGACTTAAAAAAAAACAACAGAGAATGTCAGGAGACGCAGCTGTGTTTATGTTGCATTATTTTAATAAGGTTGTTACAAAAATTTACATTGTCGATCGAATAAAGACTGAGCAAAAAGCATTGGAGAATACAGAACGCAAACAATCCGGAAAGTAAACAACCAGTGTGTTTAAGACGAATATATAACAATATTTAATATATATTTTTTAAAAGAACATTTGTGATCTTTTAAACTAATTTATATAAGTATTAAGCTGAAATGGTGGTTTATAAAATATGACAACGAATACGAAAATCACCGATCCTATAGTTTGTTCCGTTCTACTTCTAAACAGGAGTGGAATCATAAGGGAACGAAACACAGGTGCATTTTCATAATAATAAGTTTGACAAGTGTAAATAATCGAAGTATGACGAAATGTCGTGTTTTATTATTTTTCCGAAATTTGAAACAACTGTATATATTTTTTTAATTGGGGTGTTTTCTCAAGTTTTGGCTATTCACCACAAGTGTTAATATTTAAACAATAAAGCTTTTCAAAGGTCAGCTCAGAATCAGATTGAATTACACAGATTAAATTACAACACCAAAGAATTTGTTTCTTTCACTTTAGCGTTTGAAATGTGACATGAATAATCAGAATATTAAGAAAGCCTTAATTTGAAAGAAATAACTGTTAAAATTCAAAATTACACGCAGAAACATTTTCTCTCAGAAGAAATGGTTGTCATTAACGTAAATTTTTATGTAATAATCGAATGTTAAATTATTAAAACATTTCACTAATTCACGTGGAATTTCTAAATTAGAGATACAAAGTTTTACCATTTACCAACAACCAGAACATAATTATATCAACAACAAATAAAAGCAAAGAACAACAGATAAAACCAACAGCTTTCATGTATGCCTACTTCTTTGACATTAACTTTATGCCAGAGTTTTAAGAATCGAAACTAAACCCCATTTCAGTTCGTAGCTCTTATCAGAACAATATGAGTTTTCAGCAACATAATATTGTATGTTTTGGATTTATCTTGAAATAAAAGCCTATGAAATGTCAAACGATGTATTTTATTATTGTCTTTACTTCAAACGGATACCATCGCGCCATCTAGGATTCCATATTATACAGGGTAGATATTTCATGCAATCAAATACTTATAAAAACCTAAAGCTAAATATGAAACTTGATATACCTTACGCTAAAAGACATCATTTGAATTCTCTATAAACAATTATTAAAAAGGTCCAGAAAACAGAATCAAACAAATTAATACGAAACGAAACGCTGTCAAACAGAAGTCACATAAAAAGGGAAAATCCTGTATATACACAAAATCACCTGGTTATATACATGGGAGGTATAGAATTTTTAGAACAATTTCTGAACATTTTTGTTCATCCCCTGTTTATAGCGTTGTCCGTCTTGTTTGTTGTTGGATAATTTCTAAATTAGCTATAGACGATTTTAGTGACAATCTCTGAACATTCTGCTTTCAACATAAGCCTCCTACCGTTAGCTAAATTAAGTATGTCCTTTATTTTGATCAGATGTTTGTAGATAAGTCTAGACTGTTTGGTTTAAGTTAGGAGAAAGTTTTGACCTCAGTTTTACTGTCTGCCCCGACAACAATGTTGTTGTACATGGTATATTACAGTGTATGTTTTAGTGTTGTTTTCTGTTATTGTCTACTTTCACTAACTGACAGTCACTTGTACCGGTAAGTGTTTTAATATATTGTTGAAATGATACTGTTCTTTCGTCTCATCTGATTTTTATTTTATTTTCGATTGATGTGTAGATAGTTCTTCTAGTTCATGACAAGAAAAGTAGACAAACAAAATGAGTTATCTTTTAGGTAACAATATATCTTTTAAGTGGGCTGTTGCCATGTCTAACTAGAAATGTTGCAGGAATTAGTTGTATATATACTGGTAACGTAATAATTATTATCCAGCCTACTTTTGGAACGATCATGTACTCAGCTAGTTCGTCCTCGTCGTTGTTGCTTATACTTGCACATAACAGTATTTGTACTACTGAAAGGGCAGTACTCAAATTACAACGGAGAGTTATCATTTAAATTAGTAAACGGTCTAGGATAGCTTTAGATTAGTTAAAACACATTCAGTCATCAACCAATGAAACTTACGTGAACATTATCGTATTTAAACTCGATAAAGCCAGAGGTCACTGCCGAATTGATTATTTTGGGTTTTGAGAGTTTAGGACACCAACTTTCAGCACTTTTCAGCTTTATTTATCTGACCTACAATTGTACTAGAAGAAAAGCCTGAGTACCCAGAAAGAACCACCAACCTCGACTGGATTGTCAATTATATTTTATATCGAGAAGATGTCATTTTATAGATGGTTTCATATGTCAGCTGTTTACCTGACCAAGGTGTTGAGTTCGCATTTTGTTACCAACTAACATTCGCTTTAATCGTACACCAGCTTACAATCTCGGGTGCCTACACACAGTAGTATTCAGCATGTATAAATACAAATTTGTCAGTCTACTGTTTTGTTTGTCAATTAGAAACTCAACAGTAACGAGAAAAGAGAGAACAGTTACATCCTTCAGCTTCCTATGGACAATCTGCGCATGCCTCAGGCGGCCGACTGGTTAAGGTAGTTCATCTACTATTGATCGCGTGTTCTGTCAACACTGAGACTCACCGCAGGCATGGTGTACTTGAATTGTTATTGACAAGGATTGCCAGAATCCTTCCGCAGGTCGGGGATTTTCACCGGTTACTCCGCCTTCCTCCCCCAATAAAAACTGGACGCCATGATATAGCTGAACAATTGCTGAAAGTGGCGATAAACAATATTCAAATAAGCAAGCAAAACATAATGAAGAAGCAGAGAAAATTGTATTCCGATTAGAAAAGTTTTCAATGGTCATGATAGGATTGAGTGAACATAGAAAAACGCAGAATCGTATAAAACGCCTATAACGAGAAATGAATTCAGTTCAAGGTCAATTTGTTAACGAAACTGTTAAATGGACAAAAAATATAAAAACGCAAAATAATATCAATTCTCTTAAATTGTAGATCTTGGTGAGATATGAAAAGAATACTTATATTTTTGCACAAAATTGCAGTATAAATTTACACTGAGCTTAAAAGATGTCCAGTACAAACAAAGTCACTGAGTTTTTTTTTTCAAGACTTGGAAGAAGTAGGGAAAAACCGAATTCGGTTGTATGTTTCCTGTTTCCGTCTTTTTAATTGTTGACAGGTACAATAATACTTAATTGTTTGTAGAAGGAAGAAGGAAGAACACATTTTACAAGTAAACATGGAATATCTGAATTAATTAGGTATAACATGATGAAATTTAACAAATCTGATCACACGTGCTTGGTTTCTTGACCATATATGGAAACCAATGCAATTATTTGATACCATAATAAGTCCAGTAAAATTGTTTAATCTATATAATTCAAGGTGTATACCTTAACCATCACGCCTGTTTAATTCAATTTTTGAAGAAATTCTGTTTCAATTGCATTAATTTACAAGTTAAGTAAGTTAATACACAATTATGACGCTGTAGCCTTTTGCTTCAATACAAAATGTATCTGGGTGTTATAACATGTCATCGCCATGATAGTTATATAGTTATATTTTTTAACGCAATTTTTCGGCTACATCACGGCGTTCAATGGGAGTTGGTTTGGTGTTGGTGTTGACGCGCAGGTTAGCAATAGTAAACAGCTGACTACCTAGTCCTTCGACAACTGAGGTCCTTAAAATGATCACATTGCTTTAAATACCATACCTTAACTTATACTGTACATATACCTATGATCTTCATGTATGACCCTGCATGTCTACTGCCTTGCAAACTGGTATTATCGAGTAATACTAGTATCAATCAATCAACCAATCAATTGGGCCCACAAACCTAAATCAGGCAAAGTACAACATATGTTAAAAAATATGTCAATGACAAATTAAAATGTGTTTCATCCATACAAAGCCAGCACTACTCTCGGCATTTCAAGAAAATGACTCTTCATGAGTGTTTTGTGGGTTTTTTGTCGCATGCTTGTTTTTAGTGTTAAACCTTCGTTTTCCCCTAGAAGCCTAAATAACCGATTATTTACACGGGTCTTCCATAGATCATTCCTAATCACTGGTCTAAACCTTTTCCTGATAATTGGCCCAAACCCTTTCCTCATAATCGGCCCAAACCCTTCCCTCATAATTGCCTCAAACCCTTCCCTCATAATTGGCCCAAACCTTTCTCTGATAACTGGCCCAGACTCTTTCCTGATAATTGGCTCGAACTCTTCAATGATAATCGCCATACAAAATCCTTGATCATTTGCCCAAACCTTTCCCTAATCATTGACACAAACCTTCCCCTAATCATGGGCCGGAAAACTTCCATTCCCAAACCCTTACCTGATCACTGGCCCAAACCCTTCCTTGATCACTGGCCCAAATCCTTTCCTGATCACTGGCCCAAATCTTTTTCTGATCACGGGCCCAACTCATTCCATGATCATTAGACTAATTTATTTCCTAAAATTTTCCTAACCCGTTTTTTATCATTGACGTATGCATTCATTGATGATCTATTCATTGATATTTAGCCTAACCCACTCTCTGATGACTAGCCTATCCCATTCCTTGATAATTAGCCTAACAGATTACCTGATAATTAGCCTAGCCCGTTCCCTGAGCACTGTCTAACCCATTAGCCTCGCCTATTCACAGATCATTGGCCCAACTATTCCATGATAATTAGCCTAGCCCATTTACTGATTATTGACCCAACTTATACCCGATCATTGTCCTAAGATATACCCGATAATTGATTCAACAAATGTCGTGATTAGTAGGCCAACCTTTTCCACTATCTTAGTTTGAATCCATTCCCTTATCATTTGCATGGCCCATTCCGCGACTCAGGCCCAACCCATTCCCCGATCATTATCCCAACCCATTAGCCTATCATTGACCCAGCTCCTTTACCCGATTTTTCCAGTCAAGATTGCAAATAAATAGTAAGTGCTAGGTGTTAAACAACAATCAGTCAATGTGCTTGCACTAAGGCTAAATAAAAAAAAATTATTGTTCTTATTTTTGCACAATTTTAAATAAATGATAAATATTACTTATTATTCCTGCAGATTTACTTGTCTTCTTGGTGCAGCTTTTGTGTTGTTGTAAGAGTGTTTTTTATGTCTACCTATCTTGACAAAGATTGTATGCTAACATCAGAACCCAATCTTTCACTCAAGTTTTATTTATTTGTTAACTTACCTTAGTGTTATGCATGCTAAGCTTCTTTTTATAATTTAATACACAAATAAGTTTCACGTACTAATTACAAACACTGTTGTGTATTTGTATCTATTTATACACGTATAATTCAAGTTTTAATATTAAGAACATGCAAACAGAAATAATTTGATATTTTCAATAATCATGTCTGCATCTATGAAAAAATTTCAAAACATATTTATGATCTAAATTGGATCTGCAAATGATCAAATGAGAGAATGCGCGTTGTATGTTGATACTTGATCTTCCTGACGCTTACAATGCGTTCTCTTCAACATGCTCCGAATACTATTAGTATCAATAAGGGAGATCGGGTTGCAAACGGCTCGTTTTACCAGTCAATACGACTAGATTTGGGTTTAACTAGTATTACATATGTTAACGCAGGCCATACGGTAGATTGTTCACAGAAGAATAAACATATACATTTTTTCTAAAAAAAATAATGTCAGAAAAAACGGACGAATGTGTAACACCGGAATCTAATACCACTGACGTATATGTCCAGATCAAAGAGGAGCCGAAGGAAAATGATATTAAAGTAAGTTCTGTTTGTTACCGTTCTATTTAAATGTATGACGTTTTATATTTAACGGTTAAATTTAAATGTATTTATTCATGAACACGAGCATTTGAAGCAATTATTTAATTGCATGCTAATAATATTGTTAGTTCAAATACAAGTTTTACTTTTTTCCGTTTCCTTGCCACCGTGAGTGCAGCATTTATATGTTGTTAGTTTAACAGGCATATGACTTAATTATCACTTAATTTTATTTCAAGTATATACTGTATGACCTATAAAACTTCTCTTTGTTTGTCTGTTTACAAACAAGTATGGCAACGTACCAATTCGTTTATTGATGAGACCGACCGTCGGTTGTAGATGAAAACTATATTCATTCAAGTTAAAAATTAAGAACAAGTTAATGGCGATGCTCAAATATTGTTGGTAGACCCACTTGTTTCTCGTGCAAAACAAAGATAAACATGTGCAGTGTAGATTATGAGTGATAGTCATGTTTTCATAATATTTTTGATCTTTTCATATATACTATTAATTAACTTAAATCACATATGCTTTAAAAAAAAAAATAATGCAAACTGTCATAGAAATACTTTTTGTGTTGAAAATCAACTAAAAGTTAAGCAATTGCATATTTGAAAATAGTTTATTAAATGTAATTCAAGTTTTCGGTATCATACAGATGTTGGTGCCGATCCCCACCCCTTTCCGGTGCCGATCCCCACCCCCTCCCAGCGACTATCCGTTTCTCTAAATCAAACGTGATGTACAGTTAATCAAATAAACAATTTGAATTGCCATAGTCTAGACTGACACCCTTTTTGACAACCAGAAAATTGTTACATTTGATACAATACAAATAGATCAGTTTAATATTAAACGAGATGACTATAAAATAATCAGGCAAAGGAAATCAATTAATGCAATAGTACAAAATATTTATACAAAATTATAAAGAAGATAAATTAATAAAGACATATTATGTGTTTGCATGCAAAAATTGCATCTAATTTTCTACCTATTTCTGATCGATGGGCACTGCAAACTTAAATAACATTCTTATTTGTGATTTGCGTCATTTCTTGCATAAGGAATCGATTAAATGTCCTGTTTGATTCTCCCGGAATGAAATATTGAAATTTATATCTGAAATGCGATACTAAATAACGGCACAAAGTGAGACAATTATAAAATACATTTCACAGTTGCGGTTTGTCTCGGAGATTTATTGAGTTCCTATGAAACCATAAAATTGCCAGAAATGGTTCCAAATTAATGATTATATCAGACCGCCACTTTAATGACGTCAACTAATCATTAAAAGGATAGATGTAGAGTTAAAAATTTATAAAAATAAAATGTTGTGAAGACAACACAGAATAATTAGAAATTGGTACTTCAGGGGATGAGTGTGTAAGTATGCTGACGGGTGATTGGCCCCCCCCCCCCCTCAACACAGAAAATTAAAAACATAATAAGAAGCACACAGTGTTCAGTAAATTTCAACCCTTAAATCGGGACAGTAAAGCTCGGGTATGTCAAACTGAACAGAAACAAAGAAGGTTACCAGTATAAGTATTTGACCCCTTTGTTTTGTTTATTTTATCATTCAGTCAAATAAAGACTGATCTGTATGTATTAAGAACTCTATAGCGAAACGCATTTGTAGTTAAATTCTTCATCACATCCCAATCTAATTACAATTAAATCTTTCACTTGCTCCCCCTTTTTGCTATAGGCGACCAAAGCAAAAAGGGGGAGCAATTGAAAGATTTAATTGTAATTAGATTGCATAACATCCGATATGAATACATATATTTCTTAAAACTTACAAGTTACTGACGATAATCAATGATTACATATATTTCTTATGTACAATAAACCGATGGAAGCGATTTATCTGGAAAAAAACGATTTGTGTCAGATTTAAATTGAACGGATTCTCACAAGTTTACAAATTTACGTTATATCTAAGATCACCTGATCTTCTACTGGTACTAATATAATAAAGCACTAGTCTAAGAATGGACAATCAATTAATCATTAGCAAATTGTATAACTGAGACCTAGTCTAAGTAAACCCACAGCAAATGAATGTCCACAGCACAGTAACACTAAACATAGAGCCAATTACTGTCCACACTAACAGTCAACCCACAGACAATCGCTGTCCACAACACAGTTCCAGTAAACCCACAGCCAATGACTGCCCACAATAACAGTACACCTACAGCCAATGACTGTCCACAGTAACAGAACACCCACAGACAATGACTGTCCACACTAACAGAACACACACAGCCAATGACTGTCCACAGTAACAGAACATCCACAGCCAATGACTGTCTACAGTAACGAACCACCCACAGCCAATGACTGTCCACACTAACAGTACATCCACAGCCAATGACTGTCCAGAGTAACAGTATACCCACAGACAATGACTGTCCACAGTAACAGTACATCCACAGCCAATGACTGTCCACAGTAACAGAACACCTACAGCCAATGACTTTCGCAGTAACAGAACAACCACAGCAAATGACTGTCCACACAAACAGAACAACCACAGCCAATCACTGTCCACAGTAAAAGTAAACTTACATCCAATGAATGTCCACAGTAACAGTAAAACCACAGCCAATGACTGTGCACAACACAGTAACAGTAAACTCACATCCAATGACTGTCCACAGTAACAGAACATCCACAGCCAATGACTGTCTACAGTAACGGAACACCCACAGCCAATGACTGTCCACACTAACAGTACATCCACAGCCAATGACTGTCCAGAGTAACAGTATACCCACAGACAATGACTGTCCACAGTAACAGTACATCCACAGCCAATGACTGTCCACAGTAACAGAACACCTACAGCCAATGACTTTCGCAGTAACAGAACAACCACAGCAAATGACTGTCCACACAAACAGAACAACCACAGCCAATGACTTTCCAGAGTAACAGTATACCCACAGACAATGACTGTCCACAGTAACAGTACATCCACAGCCAATGACTGTCCACAGTAACAGAACACCTACAGCCAATGACTTTCGCAGTAACAGTAAAACCACAGCCAATGACTGTGCACAACACAGTAACAGTAAACTCACATCCAATGACTGTCCACAGTAACAGAACACCCACAGCCACTGACTGTCTACAGTAACAGTACATCCACAGCCAATGACTGTCCACAGTAACAGTAAACTCACATCCAATGACTGTCCACAGTAACAGAATCTACAGTAACAGTACATCCACAGCCAATGACTGTCCACAGTAACAGTAAAACCACAGCCAATGACTGTCCACAGTAACAGAACACCCACAGCCACTGACTGTCTACAGTAACAGTACATCCACAGCCAATGACTGTCCACAGTAACAGTAAAACCACAGCCAATGACTGTTCACAGTTACAGTACATCCACAGCAAATGACTGTCCACAGTAACGGAACACACACAGCCAATGACTGTTCACAGTTACAGTACATCCACAGCAAATGACTGTCCACAGTAACGGAACACACACAGCCAATGACTGTCCACAGTAACAGTACAACTGCAGCCAATGACTGTTCACAGTAACAGAACATCCACAGCCAATGACTGTCTACAGTAACCGAACACTCACAACCAATGACTGTCTACAGTAACGGAACACCCACAGCCAATGACTGTCTACAGTAACCGAACACTCACAGCCAATGACTGTCCACAGTAACAGAACACCTACAGCCAATGACTGTCCACAGTAACAGAACACCTACAGCCAATGACTGTCCACAGTAACAGAACACCTACAGCCAATGACTGTCCACAGTAACAGAACACCTACAGCCAATGACTGTCCACAGTAACAGAACACCCACAGCCAATGACTGTCCACAGTAACAGTACATCCACAGCCAATGACTGTCCACACTAACAGAACACCCACAGCCAATGACTGTCCACAGTAACAGAACACCCACAGACAATGACAATGACTGTCCACAGTAACAGAACACCCACAGACAATGACAATGACTGTCCACAGTAACAGAACACCCACAGCTAATGACTGTCCACAGTAACAGAACACCTACAGCCAATGACTATCCACACTAACAGAACACCTACAGCCAATGACTGTCCACAGTAACAGAACACCCACAGCCAATGACTGTCCACAGTAACAGTACATCCACAGCCAATGACTGTCCACAGTAACAGTACATCCACAGGCAATGACTGTCCACACTAACAGAACACCCACAGCCAATGACTGTCCACAGTAACAGAACACACACAGCCAATGACTGTCCACAGTAACAGAACACACACAGCCAATGACTGTCCCACTAACGCATTCGATTGGTAATATATTCCACAAAATTAATGAAGACAGGGAAGTTTTTATGAATGCAAATGATGTGTGTGGTGTTTATGAAATATGGGTGCAAGTCCGTTGAATTCATTTCCATATTAATAACTGTTTTCATATAACGGTATTTTCTGCAAAACATGCCCCTTACTCGGGTAAAGGTGTTTATTTTTTTAACAATTTTATAAAGTAACTTTGTACTTAGCAAATTGCAGACATTGTTAAGTTTGAGTTTTATAAAGCTTATCAATACGGTATTACTGATACACATGAGATACCTATGATCTCCTGAAAACTAAATGTTGTAGCCTACTGCCGGTTCGGACAGTCAGGGTTTCGATCAATCACATCTTCTCCGAACAGGTAGAAAAAAATCTGCTTAAGAAATCGCGAACCTGATTAAATATTGATTAAGAATTCCTATTGTAATACAGACTCTGCTTTATAATTTCTTTGTATTGTACCCTTTATAAAAGGTATATTATTTCTATGACTGTCTGGTAATACGTGATACTTAGATGATAATGTAACACTGTCCCTGTTGTTTGAGAAATATAGAATCTTACATTGGAACGAGTGGATTATCGGATTTCTCCAATCGAGGTAGTTAAATTATCGCATGTTAAATTCGAGCCTTGACGAGGACTTAAAACTCTTTAAATCAACTGTCGAATAATCCGATAATCCAAGAATACTAAAGTAAGATTCTGTTTCTCTAATTTTACAAAAAGTAGTACATTTGCGTAATCAATACAAATTCTGAAAACCCAAATTTTATGGTCACTCGGTAAATGGAAGGTGTTTTGTCAACATTTGTTTATGAAGTTATTGTTTTTAACCAATCAACAGGTTAGAACAACATATTATTATTGTTTTTAACCAATCAACAGGTTAGAACCACATATTATTATTGTTTTTAACCAATCAACAGGTTAGAACCACATATTATTATTGTTTTTAACCAATCAACAGGTTAGAACCACATATTATTATTGTTTTTAACCAATCAACAGGTTAGAACCACATATTATTATTGTTTTTAACCAATCAACAGGTTAGAACCACATATTCAATAGTGACGAGAACTATTTATCCATACCGTATAATATTATATTAAAAATAGAGAACCTTATAGATTTTATCTACCACTGCAAGAAATATTAAAATATACAGATTTTGCTTGAAATTTATGTTATCAATTTTGTGAGATAAATGAAAATCTATTATTAATACAGGGGCCTCGGTGGCCGAGTGGTCAAGGTAGTTCGTCTACTATTGATCACGTGGTCTGTCAGCACTGAGATTGCGGGTTCGATTCTCACTGCAGGCAGGGTGTACTCGACTCGAATTTTAATTGACAAAAAAAATGATTGCCAGTTTTCCTACCCCAGGTCGGGGGTTTTCTCCGGGTACTCCGGCTTCCTCCCCCAATAAAAACTGGACGCCATGATATAGCTGAAAAATTGCTGAAATTGGCGTTAAACACCATCAAACAAACAAACAATATTATTAATACACGTGTAGTATAATATACTTGATTTCCTTCGTATTTCAAAGTGAAAATGGTGAAATGTATTTCTGTTAAATTGTCTTAATATCATTTGCCCCCTTTAAAAATGTCCACTCTCCAATAGATTTTTAGTAGAAATTTTCGTGGGATGAAACTTATCTCGGTCTTACAGGTATATTGAATTATAGCCGTGTTTACAATATATAAAGAAGTTTTATTGATTAGGAAATTTGAGATAAACCTCATTTACGTCTTCGATTTTATGCAAATATTTACTATGTTCAACTCTGTTTGGTAATGGCTAGATGTATAGAATGCATTCATGTTATGAGTCAGAGTAATTTAAAACTGATGAAATTTGATGATGTAAAGAGGGAAAATATGATATTTTAAATAAACAGAGAGAAATATATCCTTGAATTGAAAACCAGACCCAAGTGGCAATTTGACATTTCTGAAAAGTTTCCGATTTCATTGCTGTTTCATGATAATTATGCCTGTAATGTGTTTTCAATTGGCGATTTCTAATTCGCCTCGTCTCAAATTTCACACAATCGTTGTTGGAAAAATATTATTCTTGTCTCGATTCGTTCACATTTACTGAAATAATACAACGACAAGATTAGATATGTTGTAGACTAAACTAATTTATAGAAAAACGTTCATATAAATTACGTCTTTTAAATATTCGGTAAACATCAACTGTAATTTAAAACGGACTTGCTTCTTTTAAAAACATAATGTGGTTCTTTAGTTCGTGGAATAATGGGGCTCGCCTAATCGAAAAGTTGTAAATCCGAAGTAAAACCGTTCTCGTCATTCGGAAAGTGGTTACGTTCTATGCATTTGGGGGGAGGGGGGGTAAGTACTACTTGCATAACTATAGATAAGGACCTATTTACCAAACATGAAAGTAATAAGTGCCCTTAGACCACGCACACCCTTGTACTCGTTATATAATAAACGTTGTACTACTATCCATCAGGTCAGTAGCGTCACTAGGGTCTGGAAGCCAATTTTGGGCAATCTCTCGCGTTGTTTGTTTGTTTTTGCATTGGCCTCCGGACTTCCGCCTGGCCTCTCCACTGCCACTGTTATTAGACATCATTACATATATATACGTATACCTGTCTTAACAGTCTAATTTATGTTATTAAACTTTAATCGTCACACCTGTCTTAATTATCTAAAACTGTCATTCACAAATATGTATTACTACCCTTCTCATGTTCCCATACACCGTCCTAAGACCTTAGCCGAGTATCCAATAACCGCGTATGCTTTCATTATCGCCAATCCGAATCATCACGCTATCCGACCCCAAAATTATAGAATTTCATTTGGTGTATCGAGAATCAAATTTGTTCATACTTTTATATGGTTGACCAACCTTTTATTTTCACAAAGTCACTTTCTGTATATAATGCGATCCATGTTTTCATTCGTGTAATTGGTTCTCTCTAATGTGATAAATAAATGTTATTCCAACTATATATACCTAGGTGACAGCAAGGTTGAAGGTAGGTGATAGCGTTGCATGCATTTTCGAAATTTATGTCGACTTTCTTTGTATTTGCTTCATCCGTATGGATGTGACTGTATTTAAAATTATCAATAAGTTTCTCCTTAATGTGTTTGTGTCGATTTAACTATATATTATTTTTTCTTGTGGCATGATTGATACTTTACAATATAATTACAAACTATTTTATTCCGATCTAAAGATACCTTAATTGATAAAATGTAATAATATCATTCATTTAATTTTTATTATTAAAATATATTACATTATATTTAGATTACGTAACGTGTCAATTATAGATATATATATATATGCAGCCTGTCGAGCATGAAAGAAAATTAACTTCGTTACTATTTAGATTCCTTTGTTTAGTGAAACATACAGCATCAATTAAAAACAATTGTCTTTCAGGATTATGCAGAAAATACTATGAATGAGCTTCTTGGTTGGTATGGTTACGACAAAGTAAACAGTACTGATACAGAACATCTAAACCTTGAGAAATATACTTCCGGTGACAAGGACGGACAGTTATCAGATGACATAAGTAATGACGGTACCTTTGACAGCGATGATAACGAATCAGAAAACAGTGAAATATCTAAACTAAGTGAGTCGTATACATGTAAAAGTATAACCCTCCTTCATGCTTCTTTTTAGACAGTCGCCGTACTCGAATGATTGTGGCTTATATAAGTAATTTGTTGTAGATAGCGTCTGCTAATTTTCTTTACGTTATATATATAACATTATGTTCTGTGACGAAGTTGAGCGAAACGTTACAAATAAATCTAGACAAATCATACATTAGGCTAGAGTTGGTAAGACCCCATCTCACTAATACTATGCTGTTAGCAAACGAAATCTTGATAAGTGTTCACAAGAATGTGTGTGTTTTACTGTAACGTAGTCTTTGGTGTAAATATAGGAAAATCTAAAACGTATGTTGTACCATCAGAGATGAAGTAATTCTATACCCTGCAAACCATTTTACCATTCGGCATTATGATAACATTCATGTATATGTACAGCCGCGCATCGTCTGATTTCATCTGTAGCTTTGAAATATAGAATTACACCCCTCTATATTTAGGGCGCTACACGCAACTAATGTTCCTCATAATTATCTTACTTACATCTGAGTGGAAACTTCAGACAAAATAGGTTATTTAGCATGAAATATTTCAAAATTATGAAAAATGAATCAATTGATCAAGAACAATAGTAAAGAATATTGTTCGTCTAGATTGACGTTGTAGATATGTAGTTGACAAGTAGTAAGAGAATACGGAAATTATCCTTTACTTTATATGTTCTAACGTCATGACTTAAAATGATACCCTGGTCGTAATTCAATCTACCAAAATATTGTGTGTATTGCTGAAACAAGAACAATAGAATATTTATCTACTCACATAGTTTCTAACCATAAGATAAACTAATTTACCCCTAAACAAAATATGCTGTCATAATCGTTTCTATACATTCCTGTTGTTATTGAATATAATTATGACAAACCCATTGATTGTCAGGTGCGGGGATATTTTTATCCTTATTTTACGGTTGATTTGACATCGACTACTTTAAGCGGTACTGCGAAGACTACGACTTTCAACCCTAACCATTAGACTTAGTTCAGTTCCAACTGTTGCTACTTTAAAAGAACAGCATTTTACTATTAACAATCCTATAGTATTCACCGTGTGCCTTTGCAGACTCCAATCTAGTTAAAATTAAACCTTTCACTTGCTTCTACTATTTTTTATTATTTCCACAGCGCCAATAACAAAAATGGGGAGCTAGTGAAAGACTTAATTTTAATTAGATTGTTGCGGAGACCGTAGATGACACATCATTTGCTTGGCACATAAAATAATCTCAAACTTGTACACGTTGTTTAATGACAATCTCTTCGGTTTTTCGCTACAACCAAGCCTATGAGGAGTCAAATTAAAAGGAGGGAAACGCTCAAGCCGACACTACATGTGTAACACTAAACTCTTATAGTTCCACCCTAAGCTGTTGAGTTTAAATAAATCATGAACGGATATTTGTTTAATAGCGGATATTATTTTTAAAAGCAGACATTATTTTACCAACCATAACGGACTCTTTTTGTTTTCAATTTTAATACCATGTAACATTGTCAACACGGTAGGAAGTCACGGAATTTGTGTTATTTTTATGTTAATTTAGTTTTAAACTGTTCTTCGTCCTTCTCTTATATTGCATGCCGATGTCCAGACTTTCGTCTACCGCTATTGCCAATTTTCTCTTTGTTTAATTTAAAGTATATACAATTCTATACCCTTTTTTCATTCTGCAGTATACCTTTACATCCAGGAAGTTAAATTCCAGCTGTTTTAAACTAACTTAAACCTAAGTCCCTTCAGATTTTCGACAGGACAAATGGTGAAATAATAGTTACATATATTTTGTTGTGCATGTCATCCTGCCAAGTCAGGGATTCACGTTCATTAACATTTTATGAATGTTTTATGTGACTTGTAAGTTATAATTATATTTTAATGTCATTGAATGTACTTTATAAAGCTGTCGACTGTCTGGTACTGAGAAAGCATTGTGGGAATACAATACAGAAAAGGTTGATATCTTGTTATCCGCATGTATAGTCTAATTTTTGAAAACTAGTAATATTGCTTATTACACACGAACCTTTGGAATGACATACTGGTATATGACTGCTTTACACATGAACCTTTGGAATGACATACTGGTATATTACTGCTTTACACATGAACCTTTGGAATGACATACTGGTATATTACTGCTTTACACATGAACCTTTGGAATGACATACTGGTATATGACTGCTTTACACATGAACCTTTGGAATGACATACTGGTATATGACTGCTTTACACATGAACCTTTGGGATGACACACTGGTATATGACTGCTTAACACATGAACCTTTGGAATGACATACTGGTATATGACTGCTTTAAACATGAACCTTTGGAATGAAATACTGGTATATGACTGCTTTACACATGAATCTTTGGGATGACACACTGGTATATGACTGCTTTACACATGAACCTTTGGGATGACATAGATACTGGTATATGACTGCTTTACACATGAACCTTTGGAATGACATACTGGTATATTACTGCTTTACACATGAACCTTTGGAATGACATACTGGTATATGACTGCTTTACACATGAACCTTTGGAATGACATACTGGTATATGACTGCTTTACACATGAACCTTTGGGATGACACACTGGTATATTACTGCTTTACACATGAACCTTTGGGATGACATAGATACTGGTATATGACTGCTTTACACATGAACCTTTGGGATGACACTGGTATATGACTGCTTTACACATGAACCTTTGGGATGACACACTGGTATATGACTGCTTTACACATGAACCTTTGGAATGACATACTGGTATATGACTGCTTTACACATGAACCTTTGGGATGACACACTGGTATATGACTGCTTTACACATGAACCTTTGGGATGACACACTGGTATATAACTGACTGCTTTACAAATGTACTTTTGGGATGACACACTGGTACATGTCTGCTTCACACATGAACCTTTGGAATGACATACTGGTATATGACTGCTTTACACATGAACCTTTGGAATGACATACTGGTATATGACTGCTTTACACATGAACCTTTGGGATGACACACTGGTATATGACTGCTTTACACATGAACCTTTGGAATGACATACTGGTATATGACTGCTTTACACATGAACCTTTGGGATGACACACTGGTATATGACTGCTTTACACATGAACCTTTGGAATGACATACTGGTATATGACTGCTTTACACATGAACCTTTGGGATGACACACTGGTATATGACTGCTTTACACATGAACCTTTGGGATGACACACTGGTATATGACTGCTTTACACATGAACCTTTGGGATGAAATACTGGTATATGACTGCTTCACACATGAACCTTTGGGATGACACACTGGTATATGACTGCTTTACACATGTACCTTTGGTATGACATACTGGTATATTACTGCTTTACACATGAATCTTTGGGATGACACACTGGTATATGACTGCTTTACACATGAACCTTTGGGATGACACACTGGTATATGACTGCTTTACACATGAACCTTTGGAATGAAATACTGGTATATGACTGCTTTACACATGAATCTTTGGAATGAAATACTGGTATATGACTGCTTTACACATGAACCTTTGGAATGAAATACTGGTATATGACTGCTTTACACATGAATCTTTGGGATGACATACTGGTATATGACTGCTTTACACATGAACCTTTGGGATGACACACTGGTATATGACTGCTTTACACATGAACCTTTGGGATGAAATACTGGTATATGACTGCTTTACACATGAACCTTTGGAATGACATACTGGTATATGACTGCTTTACACATGAACCTTTGGGATGACACACTGGTATATGACTGCTTTACACATGAACCTTTGGGATGAAATACTGGTATATGACTGCTTTACACATGAACCTTTGGAATGAAATACTGGTATATGACTGCTTTACACATGAATCTTTGGGATGACACACTTGTATATGACTGCTTTACACATGAACCTTTGGGATGACACACTGGTATATGACTGCTTTACACATGAACCTTTGGGATGACACACTGGTATATGACTGCTTTACACATGAACCTTTGGAATGAAATACTGGTATATGACTGCTTTACACATGAATCTTTGGGATGACACACTTGTATATGACTGCTTTACACATGAACCTTTGGGATGGCACACTGCTATATGACTGCTTTACACATGAACCTTTGGGATGACATACTGGTATATGACTGCTTTACACATGAACCTTTGGGATGACACACTGGTATATGACTGCTTTACACATGAATCTTTGGGATGACACACTGGTATATGACTGCTTTACACATGAACCTTTGGGATGACACACTGGTATATGACTGCTTTACGCATGAATCTTTGGGATGACACACTGGTATATGACTGCTTTACACATGAACCTTTGGGATGACACACTGGTATATGACTGCTTTACACATGAACCTTTGGGATGACACACTGGTATATGACTGCTTTACACATGAACCTTTGGGATGGCACACTGCTATATGACTGCTTTACACATGAACCTTTGGGATGACACACTGGTATATGACTGCTTTACACATGAACCTTTAAGATGACACACTGGTATATGACTGCTTTACACATGAATCTTTGGGATGACACACTGGTATATTACTGCTTTACACATGAACCTTTGGGATGACATACTGGTATATGACTGCTTTACACATGAACCTTTGGAATGACATACTGGTATATGACTGCTTTACACATGAACCTTTGGGATGACACACTGGTATATGACTGCTTTACACATGAACCTTTGGGATGACACACTGGTATATGACTGCTTTACACATGAACCTTTGGGATGACACACTGGTATATGACTGCTTTACACATGTACCTTTGGGATGACATACTGGTATATAACTGACTGCTTTACAAATGTACTTTTGGGATGACACACTGGTACATGTCTGCTTTACACATGAACCTTTTGGATGACACACTGGTAACTGACTGCTTAGTCATGTTGCTGTGTATTTTTGGGATTTGTGTAATGCGATGCCATATCTATCTTTTTTAATTTCTGTATAAAGTAACTCGTCGTGTTTCTCTCGCCTATTTAAGTTTGCTCACCTCACTTACACTAGGCCTTGGTGTAGCTTGCAAACTATAAAAGGTGAAATCGCCTGTGATTAAAATAAAATGTCATCCAAGATACCAGTGATATAAAACTTACACTAGGTACGAGAATTAAGTGTACAGGATGCAACCGTAAATTTCCCTATTATTCCTACATCATCATGATATTAAACAAGTTTATTTTCAAAGCCTGCTTTGTGACTTTTGCAAACAGGTTGCCGAAGGAAACGCAAAAGCAGAATAGTGCCTTGGTGTAGCTTGCAAACTATAAAAGGTGAAATCGCCTGTGATTAAAATAAAATGTCATCCAAGATACCAGTGATATAAAACTTACAAAAAAGACTAAAAGCACGTCAAACCAAGACTCATCAGTGGCCATCTAATCCCAAAATATTTAAAATTAAAATCATCAAGATGTTGTATAGCTTTTATAACTAAAATTTTAAAACGATAACCAAATCCAGCTAACATCAAATACATATGTAATGTTATATGACATTGCAACATTTTTGATTATTATACTTTTTGCTTTTTTGCGCTAGTTCGCCCATCCCCTCCCAGTCCAAATAAGGCCCATTCAGGGAACAGAAAAGATCTTGTATAACTTTACAATTTTCGTATAGCTTGATTGTAGCTAGATGGACGTGTGAGTATTCATGACATATCCTATAAGAGCTTATATATGGAGGGTCCTTAATGACTCATGGGTATTATTTATACCGGAATATTATCCTTGTTAGTAGCGCTTTTTGTTTACATAGTATATTAAAATATTTTAAATACTGCAACGCAAAATTTCAGATGTTTTTGTTAATTTTGTCAAATATTCATAAACTTTGTTGCCAGCAAATGACAAAAAAAGGAAAATTTTGTTTTAAAAATAAAATCTCAACAAAACGGATTTTCTTATTAAAATATCTTGATTCTTTACGATTGAAATTCTAAAACACTAAATATTGGAACCCCCATTAACAGGTATCAGACTTCACATAAAAATGGTTCTTCAATACAAAGACATATAGAGGGCTGGTTTATTATTTCAAGTTGATATCTGTATTAACAAGGGCTTGTCATTGGTATACTAAATGCATTGTCAGTTATTCGAATGTGTTCACATTTAAAGGAAACCCGAGTACAAAGCCCGAACAACATAGGGTGATATAAATTAACTATCTATAAGTTACTTGATATCGGGCCAAATTGATGATGAAAGTGTCAGCCAGTGTTGAATTACACCACTTCCTTTCAAGTAAAATGTCATCGTTTTAATTTGAGTAAGCTGAGCTTAAATACTAGTCTACATAACCTTCAATTAAGAGAAAACTATTATAGATTTGGAAAATTAATCTTCAAACAATTTTCTGTAATTTGTCCGTTACAAAACTTGTTATATGAAATATAATACGTACTTTTTACATGGCAGCTTTGTAAATAAACCCTTATAAGCCAGGTGCAAAGGGCCATACATGGAATACTAATTTGCTGTTTAAAATATAATATCATTATAAATAGTAACATACATATACAATATACAATATATAATGCCTCTAGATTAACAGACAAACATTAGCTTCTGTTTTTTTGGAGCAAAAGGGACCGTTTATGTGCTTGTAGTCTCAGGCCCTTTGATAAACAAAAACCTATAGGTAAAAACTATAAAAACAATTTAAACTTTTTTCCATTTGAATATATCTAAGTGCAAATTGTTGTGCTTGAAAGGTAAGAAATATATGTGCCAATAGGTAGTCGGAATAAAACGCCCCTAGAGGATTTGCTGCGCATCCTAGGGGATTCTGAGCATAGATGCTCAAGCACAATAATATTCGATTTTAATGCAGTCGACTTTTTTGCATCGATATTTTAACAATTTAAAGATATAAAAGTTGTAAAACCAGATGAAAATATTTTTTTCTTTGAATGTTTTATGATAAATAATAAATATATTAAAACATCAAATACATGTATTAAAAACATGTCACATTTTTATAAAATAAAAATAATTGATTGCGCCATTTTTAAGATAAGATAAGATTATTCTTTATTTCCAATCATAGGGCCCTATACAGAGCATTAATCTTTATTCAATAATAATGCATAATTATACCCCTAAGGGTTGAAAGCATACAAATAAACAATTACAAATAAACATTAAAACTTCAAATACACAAGATTGTTTAAGTGCATTAATGACAATCACTGAATTACATAACATTACAATGCAGAACTGTTACACTAGATTGTTGATAACAAACATTACCAAGAATAAAAAAAATTAGACAAAAGGTCGTTGGAACTGAGAAAAGTGGACTCTATATACTGTCAAAAGAATGTATTCGATTTACTTTTGTGGTTTTGTGGTATATAATGAATGGAATAACTAAAGTCATTATTAAGTCATTGTTTTTCTAGGTGCATATGGTAAACAAAACATTAACTGCCTATGGCATTATTTTTGTTATTTCTGATTAATCGAATTTTATATGAATATTTGTTTGTTTGTTGGGTTTGAATGATGTTTAACACCACTTTGAGCAATTTTTAGCTATATCGTGGAATGCAATTAAAATTAGGCAAAAAAATTCCTTGTCAATTTGTCACGATTTCTATTTCAAGTTGTTGTAATGTCTAAATGTCTACTATAAAATTACATAGTCACATGAAATAAGTCAGTGCTAATAGTTGACTATAGCTAGAATGGCATAGATTTTTCTGACCTTACTGAAAGTCTTGTGACATTTCGTTAATGTGTTGTTTCAAAATTGTGATATTGGTCAAGTCTGACCATATCTTTTGTTGGTATTTTATAAATACAGAAAGGTTACATCGGTCAAAGTAAATTACATTTTTTTAAATTGAGGGATTGTTCGTCAACACCTTGTTTGACTACATGGTAACATCTCGATTAAAATCTTGTAATCCATCTTATATGTCAGGAAAGGGTAGATACAGATATTAGCTCATAGCTATCAAAGTTATTGTTGGCGGTAAACAATACCATATCTGACGACGTTAAACACACGATATGGGGTAGATTACTTTACAAGCTCCTTTCCCGGGGTCGCCATTTTGGTAATAAATCATAAAACCTGACAGGTGGCTCGGTGTATCATGATACATTACAGTCAACAAGTCTTTTGACGTGACAACTTCATTTTTTAATTGCAAAAGAAATGAAAACCTGTACATTTGTCAACATTTTCAATAACTGAATATCAGGTAAAAGGTTTCGGCAGACTGACACATTGCATACGTGAGTGAAAGTTGTACATGAAGGTTGCATAACACGAGTTCAGCATTATTTGAATATGTTGTTAGTGTCATTCTTAGACCAATAGCTAAAACAATATCAAAACACAATTTTATAAAGTATATTGCGTTTCATTGGAAATATCGTTGTCATGGTTATTACATACGGTACTTATCTTACAGGTAGAAGTGATAGTCAGAATAGTCTTGCAGCTCAACATAGAAATCTGGTCACAGCCCTGACAAAGAAACACAAACTAACAGGTATGGATTTGTTGGCAAAGAAATATTTAGAGATTATTCAGTTACATGTTAGTTTCCATGGAATTTGGAGCCAGCAATTCTTAATGAACATTTATCCATCTGATAGTATATGATAAATGTTAACATGTTATGTTGTGGGCCGAATTCACCACTCATTTAATTAAAACGCCACAAAAAGATAACTCTAAGGTTGTGATTTCGAGCATTACTCCCGTCAGGATGTGCTCGACTTCAGCATTTAATTGACAAGAATTGCCAGTTCTCTTCTCGAAAGTTGGGCGTTTTCGAGGGGTACTCCGGCTTCAGACCCCCACAAACAATAACAACTGGACGTTACGACGTAGCTTAAAGTGGCATTAAAACTAATTTAGACAACGAAACAAAACAAAACCAATTTTAAGTTAATTGCGTCGATAATTAACGTAAGCGGTGATCCTTTTTATTCAGAACTTGTATACAGGTAATGATTGTGACTCCAAACCACGTGTCCCTTACAAATCCCGTTAGTTATTCTAAAAGCAAATATCTATTATATATACAATGTATTTGGTTTCATCTGACCAGCAATCCAATCTACGGTCTCCATTAGGCACACGTTACGGCATGAACACACAAGCGTCAAGAAAAACATTTAAATCAACAAACTTAAGTGAATTTATGTATATTGATTGATTGATTAATGGTGTTTAACGCCCGAGCAGCAATATTTCAGCTATATTCAGGCGATGAACATGAAATGGATGATAAAATGAACATGAAATGATGATGAATGAAAATGGGATGGGACACAAGGAAAAATAGGGGTTACAGATTTTTGATTGCCACTGGCAAATGGGAGGATGGATAGGGTCGGGCAATTTAGCCTCCTGTAGCGGGATCGAAATCCCTACTCATAGCGAATACTGTACTACAGCAGCGTTCTTTAACGTGCGAGGAACGTGGCATTTTTCCCAACACGGTGCACTAATATGGTTTGCGGTCAGGTTTTCCGTATTATGGCCCGACAACCCCAGCTTGCCAGGGGTACCCCATTCAACCACCTGGGGCACACATCCCAGTCGGTCTTTAGGCAAACCGACCTGACACGCCGGTCCGGAAACGTAAAGAAGATAAACTTTACTGCGTACCCTATTTTATTAAGTATCAGATATGCTGCAATTCTAGTCATCAAAATTTTCTTAACATAAATCGGAGTAATTTTAAACCACAGCAGGTGGAGGAAATCTTAATTCTTTGTTTGCTTAACACGAAATCAAAAACTTGTAATTTGAGTTAAGCAATTATAGACATGAAACTCGAAATTTAATTTAGACTTAGTCAAGGAATTTATTGTACAAAAAGTTGATCGTATTAAAATTGGGGGTTACAAAATGGCAAGAAATGCTTTCATTTCTAACGGTAAATATCAAATTATATACAAAAAAAGTCTCGTGATATTTTTAGTTGAAATTTGACAGTTTCTTAATTATGGAGATACATGGAAATAGGACACACGATACTTAATATCTCGTTTTTGTTGGCGTGTTCTGTCATTTAAATTACATATTGAAGGGAAACGTTATCCTTAAAAAATACAATCTATGGATATTTTGACTAGAAGCAAATAAGGCTGTATTTAATCGGCCCTAATCAATAAGATATCACATTTCTTGACCTAGGATATTAAGTTATAGGGAATCTGTGGATTGGCCTTTGTCAGCCAACCCCCCCGACAGAAAACCGATCCATTTTGATAACGAGTATATCGGAGAACCGTGCGATCGATTTGAATCATATGATGAAGGGATCGTGTTTCAAAAATCTCCCTGTCTTCTAAAATTACCAAAGGTCCCAGGTTTCTCACAGCTCGAACTTTTAAATAAAGAATAGACCTTTTGTCATGGGAAAATATATGTAATATCAGAACAAAAACATTATTTTATTGACACAAATTGGTAAAACGTATTATTATATATACAAACTAATTTGGAAAATAATCGGATGTAATTATTTCAACAAACATATCTTTTTTTAATCTGAATAGTTGAGCCTTTAGGTGTTTTCCTTAAGTAATTAATCTTTTAAAACATTCAATAAGTACATGGTCCTTACAAAATAGATAGGTTATAGCCTTCGTGTAACTAAACTCCTGAATTGTTAATGTGTATGAAGATAATATGTGCAGTAATTTAATTTCCAGAGACTGCTTTTTTAAAATTAAGTGTCTGTTTCTCTCTGTTCTGCTATATAATCTGACACCATTCGTAGGTACAAATTTTCGTGTTTCGATGATACCTAATTCCGTGGTTTTTATCGTTCGTTCCTACCACAGAAATAGGATAGTGTATTTCTTTTGAGTTCTGAAATTCGTCATTTGCCGGTCACAATAATAATGAATCCTCATGATAGGTTTATCCATGACAACCATTGTTACAATGTTGTTGCTGACAGCAGTTACAGTCATAACTAGTTTATTAATTATTACATTATTTGTTTCAAAATTCATTTCCTTTAAACAACTTCGATATTTGTACAACCAAAGTAAAAAACGTTAACGTCGAAAATATTGAGCAAATCTTTGATTAGTCTTATCATTTCAGGTGCACCCGAAGGCACGCTACCATCTGAGAAAATTGTGTGTGCATGGTGTCAGAAAAGTGGACCAAAGCATTTTACTTTAAAGACTTCATCTGGTTCCAAAGCTTTTTGTAGTGAAGTTTGTTTTACACAGTGTCGTCGTGCATCTTTTAAAAAGAACAAAGTGTGCGATTGGTGCAAACACGTACGCCATACGGTAAATTACGTCGACTTCCAGGACGGAGAGCAGCAACTTCAGTTTTGTAGTGCTAAGTGTCTAAATCAGTATAAAATGAGTATTTTCTGCAAGGAGACACAAGAACATTTAAAACAAATTCGTTCTCCTTCGGAGACAAAGAAAACTAAAAGTGACAATGACGAACAAATTTTAATTACACCAGAGCTATGGTTAAAGGAAGGCAGAGTTGTCGAGAAGGAGACTAAACTACATTACAATGCAAAAGAAACTACAATTAAAAACAACAGAACAAAAATAGAAAAACAAGACAATGAACTTTTAATCCGGGATAAGCCTGCAGTATCTAAGTCATATCCTGAAAAAATGTCTAGAGACAAAGTCAGGCGGTTTATACACAAGGAGAACAAGGTTTCTACACCTATACCGTCTGCTCTTCAAGAAAGTCAAAACGTTAGTACCACAACTTTGTCACAAGGGAATATGCCCGCTCTAACACAATTATTTCAACCTCAGTTGTTGAATATGTTTGCACCAGGTATGTCACAATTTGGCGGCATCCCTCCGTGGTTTTATCCGGGATTTATGCCACCAGGATTTTTACCTCAGAGTTTTCCAGTAGACGGAATGCAAAGAAGTCCAAACGAAGCAAATTTTGTAAATGTGCATCAATCTCCTGTCTCCCCCGTAATCAGTGAAGATTCTATACCAGATATGCATGACGGAAGAAAAAATAAATCTATTAATGGAAGCAGACAAAGGCCACCAACTGTTCATTCAAAACAAAACGATTCAGCTTCGAAATCGGTTCCCGTATGTACAGATTTTGGCAGTTTTTCTTCAATGTTTGGGAGTTCTCAACAAACCAGTAGAAATCAACATGGAAGTGGAATTCCCCCTGTCACTATGATCATGCCTATACCAATTGCTCTTCCGTTTCCTGTACCTATACCTCTACCACTTCCGCTTTCAATGGAAAAGATTATGGAAGTTTTTAATAAAACAAAATGTAATGAAAACAATACAAAAAACAACGTAAACGCATTTAAAAACCACGTGAAACAAGAGAAAGAACAAAACAATTTGAATATGTCTTTAAGTTCTGATGGACTCGATTCTTCTGTTTGTTCGTCTGGATACAGACATTTGCCATCCAAGTCAAAAAACGATATAAATGAAAACGAAACGATTCCTGCTGGACGTCTTTCATGTAATTCTTGCATAACAGAACATAGCATTAGTCCTTATTCTGGGTCCGAGGGATCATCTCCTCATTATGACTCTCGTCTGTCGGCATCATATGACTTTTCCCTCTTGCGAAAACGCACATTATCCCCTGATGGGTCGTTGGATTTAACTAAAAAGTCTAGAATGACAATTGCTTTGAGTAATTCTAGTAATAGTTGCGACGGAGCAATCGATTTATCTAAAGACAGTAACGTTGGCAAAAGCCATGATGGAAAAGAGAACAGAGACACCAACGACACTTCTTCTGTTTTAAGTGATCATGAATTACATAATGGTGATGTAAAAGAACCAAAAATTCATATCGTTACACCACGTGACGAGCCGCCATTATCACAACAACTTCCACTTCCACCAGTGGATCATAAATATTCAAATCGACGTGGTCTTATTCTTGATGCCCCGTACAACCCGAGACGCTCTCGAAGCCCATCCCCCGAGAGACGGCCTTATATAGCTCGTGACTATCGAGGTGACAGAGGCCGACGACGTCTTTTGGGAATTAGGAACATAAAAACGAAGTAGATGTATATTAATTTATTACGGGACGATGAGAGGAACATTGTATGTGACTGTATGTGTCAAGAATTTGTCAATGGTGTAAAATGCATGCTCCATTTTACCACTAATGATTCAAGAAGTTGTATTTGCCAGGATCATAATCATTTTACTATATTCCTGTATTGTTCACTTATGATGCGCGTTAAGCCCAAGTCGCCAATCTTCCTTGTTAAACAAAAAGACTGAAGTTGTACTACTAACGTTCCTACTTTAAACCAGACACTGTTTGACGAAATATCACATTAATATTAGATCAATTGATCATTAGTTCTTAACAAACGAGATATTCAATATTTACAAAGGTTGAAATTCCATACGTTAATGGCTTTAAAAGTTCATTATTGTTCAAAACACGATGTGTGGATGTGTGCAAAATGATATCTGTCTGGAGTCGTTGTAATCAAATACTATTTCAGAAATTAAAAAGTTGGCATTCTGATTTTTTATTATATAAACCAAATAATGATTGGTAGAATATTTATTTCAACGGCAATGCGGTTTACAATTTCTAGTAAAACTAAATAAATTAAATAATTCCCTACTGGAATTTTTTTACGTAGGATTTGTAAACCTCGTATTCGCTTATACCTGCAATCAGTGGACACAATGAAGATGGCAGTTTTGAAAAAAAAATTATTTCAACAAAATAAAAACCCGTCTACGTTTTTATTTTTAACTGCCGCATTTCATAGCATTGTAATACAGTTACGTAATTTCGTTATAATTTTATTGCAGAACTTTAATTTCTAATGAATTGTATATTATTTTAATCAATATACTATTGGTCAAACAATCGGATCTGCTTAACTCGATTAATAGTTTTAAGGATAAAGACCGGAATGGCAAGAACTGGGCATTACTTAACTGTTATAAATAAGCCTGTTTAATTTGATATTATTTTTCTATTTATTATAAATGTTGCATCAAATGCATGTTATATATTACCTCATATAGAATACTAAGCATGTGTGCAATATACCCACCTTGTTAATTTTTTGCATTGAACGGGAGATAACTCGTTGATTTCAATATACCTATATTCTTTTACTGAACCTATAAAATAATCATTTTTTTTCATTGTAATCACGTTATTTAATTTTAACACAAAAATGTATGTGCTGTGTTAACGTGCCCCTAGAACGTTGATGATTTGTTGTAAAATCTACAAAATATTCGTTTGCTTTAATTTATTGCTGCTTACAGTGTTATATTGTGTTATGAAGTTGCAGTAACGTTGATTTACTTTTATTGTACAAAAATTAAATAATAAATAAAATAATAAAAAATTAGTCTTATTTACAATACAGTTTTCATCCAATGTACAAAATAAGAACCATAGTTGCCTACCTAAAAAGGGACACTGCTTTAATTTGGATTAAGAAATGATTCAAGCATCTTCAGCTGACTTACTGGGTTATTGCTAATCATCTAGCGCGGAGTATTTCAGCTTTATTATAGACAAACAAGAGGCCCATATGCCATCCTTAACCTAAGTCATAATATTGCGTAAAATATTTGAGTGCGCAGTATTTTAGATATCTTATTTACAAACATTTTTGGCTGAGGAGAGCTAACAGGTAGTGCAAAGCAGGAGGGGTAGACATTATCGGTAAGACATTTTACATTATTATACCTCAATTTCATTTACAATGTTAACTTCCAAAGGCCACCGTGACATAAGTACTGTAAAAAAAAATTGCTGTCGGAAAAATACTGTCACCCGCTACCATAGGTACGGAATGTTCGAAAATTATATTGTACCATTTGCGCATGCGCAATATCTATTTTTACATTTCCGTTGTAAACAGACGACAATAATGTCAAGCATCAAACGTTTTTCTACCACAAGCGGGGCCGATTTAAAGATTCTGGATACTGTTAGTTTACTTTTATTGTTAAATTGCTGTTTCATTACCATTGTTACATCAATTAAATACCATTATTGAATAAAGTTGTTCATGGTTTGAATAGTTTTTCGGTATAATAAAATAAATGTTACATGTCTGACAGGGTGACAGTAAAATTGTCAGACATGTAATATTTATATACTGTTTTCCGGCTTACAAGTGTGTTTACAAATTGCCGTGCAACCATTGGTTGTTGGTGAACCGCCATCTTTTTACGCCACGCACATACTGTTGTACTACTCAGGGACAGTCTATACTACAGTTAGTATAGACTGTCCCTGTACTACTAGAATGTATCTACGACATAGATCTCTTCTGTCAAATCCCATCATCTGAATAATAAATAATGTTTCTGGAGATTGTATGGAACGCCATGACTGCCTTATGTATGAAAAGTTCTTTGTATGCGGTGCTTACTACTTTATATGCGGTGCTTACTACTTTATATGTGGTGCTTTCGACTTTATATGCGGTGCTAACTTCTTTATATGCGATGCTTACGACTTTATATGTGGTGCTTTCGACTTTATATGCGGTGCTAACTTCTTTATATGCGGTGCTTACTACTTTATATGTGGTGCTTTCGACTTTATATGCGGTTCTTACGACTTTATATGTGGTGCTTTCGACTTTATATACGGTGCTTACGTCTTTATATGCGGTGGTTACGACTTTATATGAGGGTGTTTACGACTTTATATGCGATGCTAACAAACGACTTTATATGCGGTGCTTACTTCTTTATATGCGGTGGTTACTACTTTATATGCGGTGGTTACGACTTTATATGCGGTGCTTACTAACGACTTTATTTGTGGTGCTTACTTCTTTATATGAGGTGCTCACGACTTTATATGCGGTGGTTAGAAGAAATTGTATACGCTTCGTTGGTCATGACCTGTAAACGCGATAAACACGTGATTCTATATATTGCATTGCTTTCGTCATCATGTTACAAACTGGAATTAACTGTGTTTCGAGAAAAATTGTAATTGTCCTTACATAATTTTTATTACTCGTTACCATCTCGGAGACGGTATACATAGTCAAATGACGATCAGTCTTCGGAGTAAATGACTCTCTGTTACTTGATTGGGTGGTTAACTAAATCTATAAATATTTTTCTCATTTCATTGGTTTACGTCAGGATCGCACTAGTATGTGTACTGAAATTTCGATATATTCTAAGGTCGAATCGGGGTTGTAATCAGTATTTTAGTGTAGTAATGTAACGTTCCACATATTGACTTCTATTTCATTCAATGCATCTATATTGGTCAGTGAACAATTATAAGGTAAACATTGTACCAAAATCTCCCTACTTTATAAAGCTGTTTTGGTTCTGTATCTTTATTTTCGTTCTGATATTGATGCAAATTTAACAAAGCATATTTTTACCGCTAATTTTGAACATTTGTTGTTTAGGGAGTCAACTTTTGTTTAATTATTTTTTTAAAAAGCACGTGTGAAGTGACGACCTGCATTTAAATCTCTCAAGCACCATTGGATAATAGGTTAGCGTTAACAATGTCCTTACAAGGTACATGTACATTGTTTACCTATCTTACATATAAATTACAAAAAAAACCCAGATACTTTAATAAATCCATAAAATTTGAAATGCAGCTAAGAGACGGTTAACTTTTTAGAAAAGCTAAACTTGTATTTTTATTATTGATGTGAGTCAAAGATTTCAGCAGTCAAAGGAATAAACGCTGTGTTCTATTGTTATAATTTACTAACAGTTAAATAATTGAGTGATTTGTTGGCTGCTTTTGGATATTCCGGCTAAAGGAACAATAGGCAGAAATTTCTTATTCTTTATGTTTGAAAACAAAAAATAAATTGTATAAAATAGACTCGTCTTTTTTTTTTTAATTGCCTATATGAAGTACAGCAATCTGGCTCAGCATATGATTTTGAACTGGCAGCAGTGACGTTGTTCACAAATTTTAACAAGTTGCTGTATTCCACTGACAAGGAAATAACTTTACATACGATCACCGTATTAAAACCGGACTGTTTGTTTATTTGTTTGTCGTTTGACTGGGGGTGCTCTTGATGGTGCATTCGGTTAGCGGAGATTTCCTGACATACTACTAGTATTGGGAAACCTATAAACGAAAATAGGACAGAAAATTGCTGACTCAAATTTAATTTGTTTTATTAGTGTTACAAGTATACTTTAGGACATTTATGACAAAAAATATTTAAAATAATGTGTTGGTGATCACAATATTGTATTGCCAGGTGATTTGGTACTACAGTGTCTTCGTTTGTGTTATATGTAGAAAGTATTATCTAAATTAGTTCATAATAAAGCAAATTAACATATGTGTTAACATTGTGAGGAATACGTAAAAGCAATTAAATGCTATGCATCTCCTCATTTTTTGGTTTGCATTAATTAAAAAAATATATGACTTTTGTTAAGGGAGTAGAACATGTGTTCAATTATGTACAAGTTCGCATCGCGGTCATGGGGCCTTGGTGGCCGAGTGGTTAAGTTAATAAATCATCTACTTTTGATCACATGCCTGTCAACACTGAGGTTGTGGGTTCGAATTTTGTACTGCGGTGGGGTGTGCTCGACCGGATGCAACCTTAATAAGAATTGCCAGCATATTCCTGTCGAAGTTCTGGGTTTTTCCACCGGGTAGTCCGGATTACTCCCCCCCCCCCCCCCCAAAAAAAAAAAAAAAAAAAAAAAACAACATTAAACACCAATCAAGATACGTCGATTTATGACATTTATACAATTTATTTCTGTTTTCACACATAAACGAGGGGGTGAACAGGGGTACCTTTTTTCCTTCCCTCTGATCCTTTCTCCCCCTCTTTACACTTCTCCCTCTCAAAACCCCAGAAAAAAATATATTGTATTTCTTACAATCAATGTTTTAATGGTCGTTAACTGTGTAGTTTGAAAAAGCATGTTAGAAATTATTTAACAATAAGACAACCTTGTATTTTAAAACATTTTGAGAACTTGTGCATGTATGATTAACACTAAAGGTTACATCAGCATTTAATATTTTTACATTTAAGGTAAAATTTTAAGTAGTTAAAAAATTCATTCATGTTCAGGCCTAGATTTCTCAAAACAATCTCAATTCAAATCTCAAACTTTTGAGTTATTTCTTAACTACCACAGCAACATAAAAATTCTCATGTTCTGATAGGCTAAAAAGGGAATTTAGACTGAAAAAATGGTGCTTGTAAATGGAATGTAAAAAGGATTATTTGCTGCTGTAACATAAATTGTCTATATTACAGTTTAACTCTGGCTGTTATTGTTTTAAATCTGACATTTTCATAACAAAATGGTTATTAAAGGGCAAAAACTCCTGAAAGGAGATGTCGTGGTTTTTTTTAGGACTTGTCGTCTTGATGATCATTTTTGCAATATACAGTTTCACACTAATTATTATAGCTTTTACGTTACAGGGCAAAAACTATACAATTAATAAAAAAATTCATTAACGGGCAATAACTGTTGTAAGAATTGTTCAGACAATTTTGGTCCAACTTGTGATTTACATTGTCTTGCTGATCATTTTGAAATTTACAATATCAAATTGCAGTTATAGTTTTCAATTATCTGTAAAAACTGACAATTTTTCTCAAAAATCGTAATTTAATGGCCATAACTACTTCAGTGAAATATCACAAAACTTCGGACTTGCTCCCATAGAAAGCGATCATTGCAAAAAGGGGGAGCAAATTAAAGACGTAATTTTAATTTGATTGCGAATCCATAAGAAATATGTACAAAGTAAAAAATAATGTTGTAAAACAGTCCCCTCGCGTATAGGTATCTAAAATGTGCGTAAGCGACGAGTTCTAACAGGAGTTGTACTTATAAAATACATTTGGAAACTTGAATGATATTAGCTATTAAATTTTAGATTTTAGACACGTGAGGAGCATTACCCTTTACTGAGCGTCCATCTACGTTGGCCGTAAATTGTCCTCATTTTAGTCTTCTTCTCCCAATACAAATATAAGACATCTCGACCAATATAGGAAGACAACTCAGACCGACTACAAAGTCAGTTCAGACCGTCTATGAAGATATCTCAGCCAGTTTAGGTTTGTTAATAAAAACTAATAATTGGCAATCGACAGCTTAATTTAATCAGTTAATAATGATGATTAAAGTTGGCAACACAGACTCAACAAAAAGCCAAGAAAGGAAAACCGCCCTTCTTCTACACCTTTTGCCATGTTAATTGTTTTAAACTTTATAACGCAACTATAAACAAAAAGCACTTACTGTAGTACTTACTTAGTGCTTTTATAATTTAATAGAATTTATTTTGCTGTTAGTATATTATTATACACCATGTATAGTGGTTGTTTTTGCACTGGTTTTTGTTTGTTTTCTTAGACGGTTCTTTTAGACGGTCTGAATTGTCTAAGTAGTCGGGGCGAACTCTCAGACATACCCGATGGACTGACTACTTTCGTCTTAAAAGTAAATTGTCCTACAGATGTCTCCAGAGTCCAGTCCAACGTGTCTTGCATTTTTTAATTTGTACTTCAAAAACCACTTGACATATTGGAATCCAGCTTGTTAGAAATGTTCATTTATGGGTACTTAACAAATTGTTTACTGATCCAGTATTCAATAAGTCTGTCTGGGTTTCAATTGTCAAACAATTTAACAAACCTCTATAGTATTGTATTGTATTGTTATCTTTTAGAAATGTAACTCATATGGTCCTTTACAAAGTCTCACAGATTTTGATGCTGATGCTAACAGCAAGACGGTCACAATAGGGAACATAGAACCCCAGAGGCAATAAGAACAAACAGCTAGTTTTCAGAAAATATTTCACTTAATTCAATTACACTATGAAGAACTGATATCAGGGTAGATTTCTGCCACTTTACTAATTTGTATTCATTGAAATGCTCAGACAGAAATCTGAGTGAAAATTGAATTGTGATATTGTAGAAATGTACCCGAAATTGCTCTCTAAAAATTTTAAGATTTTGGCGCAGATCCTAAATCCAAGATGACCACCACTGTGGAACATATCCCCACACATTATGTAGCACAAATCATGTAGAAATAGTCCCAGATCAGGTCTCTACTATTTACAAGTTTTGGTGCTGAATGAAAAAAATTTGTGTAATTTTCATTTAAAATAAACTGAAGTATGTGATAAATCATGTCAGCTTTACAGGCTTTCCATGTGTAGAAATAAGAATATTTCGACAAGTGTAATTATGAATATAGCTTGACTGATAGGATTTTTTTTTTCATTGTAAAAGAATTTGATTTATAATGTACTGGTAATACGGGATTACGTACTATACATGAAGGAAACATTACCAGTTGTGCAAACTGTACTTTGATTTTTTTTAGTATGTTTGTACATGCATAGATCAACATCCAGCTAGGTACCCTAAGTATGACTGTTACCATGTTTGGAAAAAAAAGAATTAATTGGATTAGCCAAGTAGTGTCAGAGAAGAATTTTGTTTAAAGAGTTTACAACGGACAGACGACATATGACGGATACGTAGTGAATAGGTGAAAACGGAATGTAGAGGTGAGAGATTTGCGCTTAAAAAACTTTTTGCATAGTAGCCAGGTAGCCTAGTAAAAACTCTCATCATTTTAGAATGATGCAATTTATCTCTTTACTGGAGTTGTCTATAAATAGTTTTAGCCTTTTTCAATAAAATCTACGATTTTGCACTTTTGAAATGATTTTAAGGTACAAATTAAAAGGTATATTTGTACTAGTTCTGCCTTTTATATTTCTTACTTTTTCCTTTCTCCCTCCTCGTTGCTCCTTTTCCCTCCCTTTGCTCCTTTTTCCCTCCCTTTACTCCTTCTCCCCCTCTCTCCCTGTCTTCCAATACGTTGTCCTCCCCCTCATAAACAAACATAAAGAATAAGCACCGCATATAAAGTCGTTTGTAAGCACCATAAAGTCTTAAGCACCGCATAAAAAGTCGTAACCACCGCATATAAAAACGTAAGCACCGCATATAAAGTTGAAAGCATCGCATATAAGGTCATAAGCACCGCATATAAAGTCGAAAGCGCCTCATATAAAGTAGTTAGCACCGCATATAAAGTCGTAAGCACCGCATATAAAGAACTTTTCATACATAAGGCAGTCATGGCGTTCCATAAGATTGACTTTTTCGTATTTATATATGACATGTTACAGTCCATTCTTTGTGCCATGGGTTAACTTTCTGTTATTGTCTCCCCTAGGGAACATGGGGCGACTTCCTTATTGGAGAACATGGTGTCGCCCTGGTTTATGCGGAGACTTTATCTTCGAACTACATTTGGTAGCGCTTTCGGAGTTTCACGCTCTGTGTCATTATTGCCCATTTGTAGATTTTGAATATTGAAGGCCCATTGTAGCCACTGCAACCCAAACGGCTAGATTCCCCTCACTTGCTCGGCACACCATACTTTTACTGTGGCAGTCATCGAAGAAACAAAGTGACCCAATTATGAAATAGTACCTTATCTGATAGATTGGAGCACATATCATTGATGAATATAGTACACGATTTGATTTTAAACATGTTTGACCGGATTTCGCAGAATGAAAATCTGGGTTATAATATGGTGAATGTTGGGCGGGCGAGGAACAAATTTTCGTAACAGTTTTCTCAGCAACTACTAGTCACATTTTCTTGAAATTTGGTATGCAGCTACTTCCTGTTAACCGACTTAGTTAATTTTTAACGAAATCCGGCCATTTATGTCTTTGATTGATTTTTTATTATTTAAACAAATATGAAAGGACTAAACCTATCATTGTAACTTTTATATACATGTTCATTTATGAACTTTCTTTCAATAAATATTTCTTTCTTCTTTCTTTCCTATATATCATTTCCATAAATAGAAAGGGCCTCAGTGTGCCGAGTAGTTATCTACTTTTGGTTTCCCTACCAAAGGTCGAAGGCTATCTCTGGGTAGTCCAGCTTCCTCTCTCAACAATAACTGAACCATGAAATAGCTGAAACGTTGCTTAAAATAGGAATTAAACGCCAATTAATCAAAGAAACTGGAAACCATACCAGATGTTACAGTAATAAAAGGCAAAAATCTTCATATTTTAATAAATCTTTGTAATTGTAAGTATGATAAGCGATAAATCACGTGATAACTTATAAACAATATAAAGATAAATTTTTAAGCCAGAAATTGTGAAATAAGTGGCTTTGAAAGTCAATAAAGTACAAACTAGATTAGAAGAATCCCCGCAGCTGAGAATTTAGGTTGAAGTATTAGTGGCAAAGTTTTTTTTCAGTGTGTAAAAACACAGACGATCTAAGTTTACATCTATACAAAACATGTACCTCTACATGCCAAACTGCCTAAATAGTAATGGTATCCAAGAAGTATGTACCCCTAAAACCTGCAAACTACTAGTATCTGCAAAATTAAGAAAATTTAATGAAAATCAAAATCCTTTGGTCTTGCATAGTATCATTTTGTGTACAAAACATCCTACTTAATAACAATGTTGAAGCCCATAAATTGAATGAGAAGATAACCCGACATAACAATGTTAGGTCGAGATCTATAGATGGGTAAGTGCAAGTATATATATATAAATTAATTCTATAAATTAAGCCCAACAATTTAAGAATTAGATTTTTAATACATAGTACTACATTGTGTATCAATTTTTTGCTTACCATCAGCGGGATTCGAAATTGCACCGTTGTGACAATTGTGGCACCGGTTCGCCTGCATTTAGCGCTTTAGACCGCTCGGCCAATGGAGATTTATTGTTATATAGCGATCTCATTGACTGAAGTATTTATAAGTGATGGAAACAGTAACTCATCTGATATAGTTGAGTACTTACCAATGATAGAAACAGTAACTCATCTGATAGAGTCGAGTACTTACCAATGATAGAAACTGTAACTCATCTGATAGAGTCGAGTACTTACCAATGATAGAAAAAGTAACTCATCTGATAGAGTCGAGTACTTACCAATGATAGAAACAGTAACTCATCTGATAGAATCGAGTACTTACCAATGATAGAAACAGTAACTCATCTAATAGAGTCGAGTACTTATCAATGATAGAAAAAGTAACTCATCTGATAGAGTCGAGTACTTACCAATGATAGAAACAGTAACTCATCTGATAGAGTCGAGTACTTACCAATGACGGAAACAGTAACTCATATGATAGAGTCGAGTACTTACCAATGACAGAAACAGTAACTCATCTGATAGAGTCGAGTACTTACCAATGATAGAAACAGTAACTCATCTGATAGAGTGAGTACTTACCAATGACGGAAACAGTAACTCATCTGATAGAGTCGAGTACTTACCAATGATAGAAACAGTAACTCATCTGATAGAGTCGAGTACTTACCAATGACGGAAACAGTAACTAATCTGAAAGAATTAAGTACTTACCACTAACGGAAACAGTAACTCATCTGACAGAATCAAGTACTTACCAATGACGCAAACAGTAACTCATCTGACAGAATCAAGAACTTACCAATGACGGAAACAGGAACTCATCTGACAGAATCAAGTACTTACCAATGACGGAAACAGTAACTCATCTGACAGAATCAAGAACTTACCACTGATGGAAACAGTAATTTATCTGACAGAATCAAGTACTTACCAATGACGGAAACAGTAACTCATCTGAAAGAATCAAGTACTTACCACTGATGGAAACAGTAACTCATCTGATAGAATCAAGAACTTACCAATGACGGAAACAGGAACTCATCTGAAAGAATCAAGTACTTACCAATGATAGAAACAGTAACTCATCTGATAGAGTCGAGTACTTACCAATGATAGAAAAAGTAACTCATCTGATAGAGTCGAGTACTTACCAATGATAGAAACAGTAACTCATCTGATAGAGTCGAGTACTTACCAATGATAGAAAAAGTAACTCATCTGATAGAGTCGAGTACTTACCAATGATAGAAACAGTAACTCATCTGATAGAGTCGAGTACTTACCAATGATAGAAACAGTAACTCATCTGATAGAGTCGAGTACTTACCAATGATAGAAAAAGTAACTCATCTGATAGAGTCGAGTACTTACCAATGATAGAAACAGTAACTCATCTGATAGAGTCGAGTACTTACCAATGACGGAAACAGTAACTCATATGATAGAGTCGAGTACTTACCAATGATAGAAACAGTAACTCATCTGATAGAGTCGAGTACTTACCAATGATAGAAACAGTAACTCATCTGATAGAGTCGAGTACTTACCATGACGGAAACAGTAACTCATCTGATAGAGTCGAGTACTTACCAATGATAGAAACAGTAACTCATCTGATAGAGTCGAGTACTTACCAATGACGGAAACAGTAACTCATCTGAAAGAATTAAGTACTTACCACTAACGGAAACAGTAACTCATCTGACAGAATCAAGTACTTACCAATGACGCAAACAGTAACTCATCTGACAGAATCAAGAACTTACCAATGACGGAAACAGTAATTTATCTGACAGAATCAAGTACTTACCAATGACGGAAACAGTAACTCATCTGAAAGAATCAAGTACTTACCACTGATGGAAACAGTAACTCATCTGATAGAATCAAGAACTTACCACTGATGGAAACAGTAATTTATCTGACAGAATCAAGTACTTACCAATGACGGAAACAGTAACTCATCTGAAAGAATCAAGTACTTACCACTGATGGAAACAGTAACTCATCTGATAGAATCAAGTACTTACTAATGACGGAAACAGTAACTCATCTGAAAGAATCTAGTACTTACCACTGATGGAAACAGTAACTCATCTGATAGAATCAAGAACTTACCACTGATGGAAACAGTAATTCATCTGACAGAATCAAGTACTTACCAATGACGGAAACAGTAATTCATCTGACAGAATCAAGTACTTACCACTGACGGAAACAATAACTCATCTGATAGAATCAAGTACTTACCAATGATGGAAACAGTAACTCATCAGATAGAATCAAGTACTTACCAATGATGGAAACAGTAACTCATCTGATAGAATCGAGTACTTACCAATGATAGAAACAGTAACTCATCAGATAGAATTAAGTACTTACCAATGACAGAAACAGTAACTCATAAGATAGAATCGAGTACTTACAAATGATGGAAACAGTACCCAATCTCGAAGACTGAAGTACTTATCCATGATGGAAACAGTATTTGATCTGATTAATTGGAACACTTATCAACGATGGAAATAGTACAAGATCTGATGGACTGTGGTACTTACCAGTGATGGTGTAACGAAGTGACTTTAATTTACTCCTTTGGGTTTAAAAAAAATAAGTTTCTATATTGGTCAGTCATTTAAACATTTAGTGAACACCACTACCTCGCATAGTGAAACAAAAGATTAATATTATTCTACTTCTAACTTGCCACATATTGACCCACTATCTCACTACACGGTCAAAATGGCGAAAATAAATAATACAAATACAAAATATAAAATAAAAAGCGAATGTTTATCAAAGAAATGCTCGATTCCACTTTCAACCGGTCCTCGTCTTCCAAATTTACTGAAAGAATCCATATTTGACTTATTTGTAATATGTCGATAGTTTGTCTCATTCAAACTCCTTACATCAATAATAAAATTAACTGTTTTGACTGTTCATGCTAGTATTCACAGCCAGTTACTCAACATTTCAACCATCAATCTTTTTCCAAACGACTCGTTATATGCCAAAGCTACATAGACATAGGCAGAAACTTTATTTGAAGTCGGATTATTTAATATACAAAGATACGTTCTGAATAGCTTTTAACCGACAAACAAACAAAGGGGCCTGGGTAGCCTAGTGGTCAAGGTAGTTCGTCTACTATTGATCACGCGGTCTGTCAACACTGGGATTGCGGGTTCGATTCTCACTGCAGGCAGGGTGTACTCGACTCCAATCTTAATTGAAAAGGTTTGCCAGTTTTCCTACCGCAGGTCGGGGTTCTCTCCAGGTACTCCGGCTTCCTCCCCCAATAAAAACTGGACGCCATGAAAGAGCTGAAAAATTGCTGAAATTGGCGTTAAAACACCACTCAAGCAAACAAACAAACAGCAATATACATCTTACATCAATACATATTAAGTACACAGAGACACATAAAACATACTAGTATTTAACACTTAGTTAGCATGTAAAAAAGCTCGTTAAGCCTGATTTTAATAAAAGTCCACATAATTACAGTCTAGTTGTTCATATATAAAGCGCAAGGCACTTTCTTGTATTTTTACCATCTTTTTGGTATCATTCCAACAACCGTACAGTATTACCAAACTAGACAAAATAAATGAATAAGAAAATGTTAACCTTCCCAATTTTGATAAATATTTTCCCATTCGTATTATCACGTTTAATTACCTTGATGCCTTTTCTAAAATACTCGAAATATTTGAAATCATCTGATTATTCGAAAACCAGTTTATTGAAATAGCACTTTCATTTTCCAAAGTATTGCTGTTCGAGTCCGAGTATGACAATTTATTATCATCAGCATAGTAATAGAGTGTACTTTCTTTAACAAAACCAAAAATGTCATTTAGAAAAATAATAAATAGAACAGGACCAAGGATTGCGCCTTGGGAGATGCCCTTATTAATATTTCGCCAAGTGTAAGAACTGCACTCATTTAACACATTGAGATCTGTTTGACAAATAACTATCTCATAAACTAATACCAACCCCATTTAAATTACCTGTAATGTTGCAATTTTCAACAATTGCTGCTATGCTTGGGTGGTTCATATCTGCCTGGAAGCAACCACTTCCAATGTCTTTAGCTTCATTTACAAAAAATCATTAAAAATCTCTGCAACACCAGATTGTTTTTTATATAATTTTTAGAAAAGCTACCATTGTTTGTCAAAAAGGTTTTATTGTAGACCAGAGTTCAATGAAATTGAATTGTCTTATTAACATGGTTACTTTGCATTCTGTAATATTCCAAATTTATATTTGACTTCATTTAAAAATACTGCTGTGAAGCATTCATTTATTTTTGTAGATGGCATGTCGTAGCTGGTGGTTCATAAATGGTGCTCGTTTATGTGTGTTTTTTCCATTGGTTTGTGTTGATCTTTTATATTTGGTTTACCGCCACTTTCAGCAATTTTTCAGCTATATCATGGCGTCCAGTTTTTATTGGGGGAGGAAGACGGAGTACCCGGAGAAAACCCTCGCCTCGAGGTAGGAAAAGTGGCAATCCTTGTCAATTAAGATTGGAGTCGAGTACACTCTGCCTGCAGTGAGAATCGAACCCGCAATCTCAGTGTTGACAGACCACGTGATCAATAGTAGACGAACTACCTTGACCACTCGGCCACCGAGGCCCCGGTTTCTGCTATAATCAGAGTTCACCTACGGTTGCATCGCCTGAATATAGCTGAAATATTGCTGCTCGGGCGTTAAACACCATTCATCAATCAATCATCCTACGGTTGCACAGATCTATGACTGAAAAGAACTTTTGTATCTCAAACTGTTTATCTTTAAGTAAGCACATAGAAATTTGATTTGTATGTTGTTTCGTTGTCATATAGTCCCTGAAGTATATTGTCGGAACATTCAGTGTGTACCATCGAAGTTTCCCCTTCCAAAACATGCTTGTTGTCAGTCAGATTCATATCCGAATGAAGCTTTTACTTTATACGCCTTTTGCTAGTTTTTAAACTGCTTTATTACTTGATCTTTCTCTTTTTTATAGACCCTCAATATTTATAAGGAAAGGTTCATGGACAACACTTTATCAAACCATAAACCAGCTAGTCCCTATGAAAAAAAAAACAAGACTATTTTTTAAACAGCATTCTGAACCCATTCCTGTCATATCTGCGCTATTACAAGAACTTTATCAATAAGAAATATATATATATATATTGCACGCGCCATTTTGCAATTATGTGGGTCTGCGTCCATGTGCAATTTACTTTTGGATTATTTATACCCCATATCCAGGAAATCTCGTGTACTGATCAATTCTATGTCGGATAAATAAACTCAATTCATCGTTCTTATATTGTACAACCAAGTACTATTTTAGCACATCCTTTCTTTCAATGTCCTGGTTATCAACAGTACACTTGACTATAAATAACCAGTCAAACGGGTTGCTCTCTCCAGGGGTCATTATCCTATTCATGTATTGAATTTCAAAAGATGGCAGGATGAAAAAATAGTCCCAATTTTCTCTTTTGTTTCTGCTTTTGCCTATAACTGCTATTGCTTAAGAGTTGGATATTTTGAAAGGTATGGCATTACTGTAGAACAAGAATATATTTTTTTCCAGTCAATGTCTTTACAGTGGAAGCACTTCCTAAAGTGTGTAATGTGGTACAATGTGACCACAACACTGAAATGAAAGTAGAAAAACCATTCTTAAACTTTAAGGTAATTTTCCCAAAAAAAATCCGTGGACAGGTATACTTTTGTCTCCATTTTTATGTAATTTAGCATTATATGTGTAATGCCCCATATATGAAATTTTACGTGAAAGGAAGATTTTTTTAATAAAAATTTTTGATGTCTCGCCCGTTCGGTTACTTTTGCTCAGGCCATCCAAAAGGATAATGACCTCTGTAAGAGCAAAATTTACAAATCGGTCAAATACACAAATCCCACTTGTCAGGTACTTTTTATGAAAGGGTACCAGAACTCATTATAGGAAAACATCTTTTCTGCAAAATATATCTTCAGGTTTTATAGTTATAGTCTGTTTCATTATCTGCAGTAAAATTTGACTTTTTGGCCTATGGTATCATAAAAAGTAATTATTTTTGCAAAAAGCACACTGTTAACAATTCTATAGAGTACAGTAAGGTAGAACCTAAGGTGACATGAAATAAAAATGTATTATTGGTATTAAATAATACCTTTCAGACCAAAAATTGATTAAATAAAGGTAAACCATGATCCTATTTCATGTACCAGCACTTATTGCTAGACAGAAACATGTATCATACCTTGAAGATTGTAACTAAAGATTAAATGTATTCATTTTGTTTCTTAAAAGAAGGTTATACAGCAGTATTTTAATCAATATGTAGTGTTTATTCATTCCTCTGGCCTCTAGGTAATTATTTGGCATGGGTAGGCATCATTTGCAATGTGCCGTTTTAATGTAAAGTCTGTGAATCTAGTATGCTTTTGGGTACTTTGAACCAATCAGTCTAGTCAGTTGCTATGTTTTCTACTTTTTCAGTGACTTGGCATACAAAAAGGACTGAAAAGATGCCAATGAGTCTTTTTGTATAAAAATTATATGTCAGTTTTCTTAAAACTAGTCATAACTCTACTTTGTGTATAGTTTTATTAAAGTTTAAGCTACAGAAAAGAGACCTCTGCTTCTCAACCTGAATTCCATTGTGGTGTATTTCTACTTAATAAGTTCATTTATACACTCATTACAGCTAAGAAAAGCTTTTTTAGTTAGTTTTTTTCTTTTGTGAGGAAAAATGTTAATTTTTATATCATACCGTCATAGCAACAGAACTGACTGTTTTCAACCCCCCCTATATTCAAATGAGCCCTCACTTGATAAAAAGTTGCTTTTATCAGATGTGTTTCTGCTTATTTGGTAACTATTACACCTGTACTGTCATAAAAAGGTGATATTTTGACTGTTGTGCCAAAATTGTTGAACAGAAGAAAAAAATTATACCCTTACTGTCCTTATCAGTTAAAAATTGCTAAAACAGGGTTTCACCACATCTTTGGAAACTGTCATAATTTTTATTTGAGTAGCAATATATTCAAACTGCATGCTTATTTTATTTACAGAATCATTAAATAACATATAAAAAAATTTTGGTGGAAATCCGGAACTGTTGGCTTTGCTTAAAGGGGTCATTATCCTATTCATGTATTGAATTTCCGGTGCATGTCAAAAGATGGCAGGATGAAAAAATAGTCCCAATTTTCTCTTTTGTTTCTGCTTTTGCCTATAACTGCTATTGCTTAAGAGTTGGATATTTTGAAAGGTATGGCATTACTGTAGAACAAGAATATATTTTTTTCCAGTCAATGTCTTTACAGTGGAAGCACTTCCTAAAGTGTGTAATGTGGTACAATGTGACCACAACACTGAAATGAAAGTAGAAAAACCATTCTTAAACTTTAAGGTAATTTTCCCAAAAAAAATCCGTGGACAGGTATACTTTTGTCTCCATTTTTATGTAATTTAGCATTATATGTGTAATGCCCCATATATGAAATTTTACGTGAAAGGAAGATTTTTTTAATAAAAATTTTTGATGTCTCGCCCGTTCGGTTACTTTTGCTCAGGCCATCCAAAAGGATAATGACCTCTGTAAGAGCAAAATTTACAAATCGGTCAAATACACAAATCCCACTTGTCAGGTACTTTTTATGAAAGGGTACCAGAACTCATTATAGGAAAACATCTTTTCTGCAAAATATATCTTCAGGTTTTATAGTTATAGTCTGTTTCATTATCTGCAGTAAAATTTGACTTTTTGGCCTATGGTATCATAAAAAGTAATTATTTTTGCAAAAAGCACACTGTTAACAATTCTATAGAGTACAGTAAGGTAGAACCTAAGGTGACATGAAATAAAAATGTATTATTGGTATTAAATAATACCTTTCAGACCAAAAATTGATTAAATAAAGGTAAACCATGATCCTATTTCATGTACCAGCACTTATTGCTAGACAGAAACATGTATCATACCTTGAAGATTGTAACTAAAGATTAAATGTATTCATTTTGTTTCTTAAAAGAAGGTTATACAGCAGTATTTTAATCAATATGTAGTGTTTATTCATTCCTCTGGCCTCTAGGTAATTATTTGGCATGGGTAGGCATCATTTGCAATGTGCCGTTTTAATGTAAAGTCTGTGAATCTAGTATGCTTTTGGGTACTTTGAACCAATCAGTCTAGTCAGTTGCTATGTTTTCTACTTTTTCAGTGACTTGGCATACAAAAAGGACTGAAAAGATGCCAATGAGTCTTTTTGTATAAAAATTATATGTCAGTTTTCTTAAAACTAGTCATAACTCTACTTTGTGTATAGTTTTATTAAAGTTTAAGCTACAGAAAAGAGACCTCTGCTTCTCAACCTGAATTCCATTGTGGTGTATTTCTACTTAATAAGTTCATTTATACACTCATTACAGCTAAGAAAAGCTTTTTTAGTTAGTTTTTTTCTTTTGTGAGGAAAAATGTTAATTTTTATATCATACCGTCATAGCAACAGAACTGACTGTTTTCAACCCCCCCTATATTCAAATGAGCCCTCACTTGATAAAAAGTTGCTTTTATCAGATGTGTTTCTGCTTATTTGGTAACTATTACACCTGTACTGTCATAAAAAGGTGATATTTTGACTGTTGTGCCAAAATTGTTGAACAGAAGAAAAAAATTATACCCTTACTGTCCTTATCAGTTAAAAATTGCTAAAACAGGGTTTCACCACATCTTTGGAAACTGTCATAATTTTTATTTGAGTAGCAATATATTCAAACTGCATGCTTATTTTATTTACAGAATCATTAAATAACATATAAAAAAATTTTGGTGGAAATCCGGAACTGTTGGCTTTGCTTAAAGGGGTCATTATCCTATTCATGTATTGAATTTCCGGTGCATGTCAAAAGATGGCAGGATGAAAAAATAGTCCCAATTTTCTCTTTTGTTTCTGCTTTTGCCTATAACTGCTATTGCTTAAGAGTTGGATATTTTGAAAGGTATGGCATTACTGTAGAACAAGAATATATTTTTTTCCAGTCAATGTCTTTACAGTGGAAGCACTTCCTAAAGTGTGTAATGTGGTACAATGTGACCACAACACTGAAATGAAAGTAGAAAAACCATTCTTAAACTTTAAGGTAATTTTCCCAAAAAAAATCCGTGGACAGGTATACTTTTGTCTCCATTTTTATGTAATTTAGCATTATATGTGTAATGCCCCATATATGAAATTTTACGTGAAAGGAAGATTTTTTTAATAAAAATTTTTGATGTCTCGCCCGTTCGGTTACTTTTGCTCAGGCCATCCAAAAGGATAATGACCTCTGTAAGAGCAAAATTTACAAATCGGTCAAATACACAAATCCCACTTGTCAGGTACTTTTTATGAAAGGGTACCAGAACTCATTATAGGAAAACATCTTTTCTGCAAAATATATCTTCAGGTTTTATAGTTATAGTCTGTTTCATTATCTGCAGTAAAATTTGACTTTTTGGCCTATTGTGATGTTATAGTGTTGCTCCGCTTCTTATTTGTATATCGAAGAACAACGATTACTTTTAACTTTATTAAATCACGTCCGTTCTTTACAAAATCCAAAAAGCAAGAGACAATTACGTCACACATTATGTAAAACATAATTCAAAAATGGTAGGGAAACGTAAGGTTCCCGGAAAATAATTATAGTAAATGAAAATAGTATTTAAAGGGAAGTAACTCTTAAAATTGTGATAGAACAAATAGTGAGATTTAAATGAACAACTAGACCATGCCATACTACCATATAACATCCCCCGGCAACAAAAAAAAAAACCCGTTTATTTTACGATGGTCTAGATGTTCACGAAAATACATAACACAAGTTTAGAAAGATACAAACATATATACCAATTTACACTTGTCGAGAAAAATTTTATAAAAAAAAAAATCCTACGAAATACTGTCTAACGTGCACAATGCATACTACAACTTTTTCAAACTGATGTTTAAGGCTACCTAAGTTTGAACATACATATGGGAACCAGTTTTCGCTTTGTTAATGTACCAGCAGAGTCCCTAGCTCTTACAAAAATGGTCCATTCTGCATTCTTCGTGTGAACAATTTTTTTTATCAGAAATGCTGGAAACGTGATTAAAAAAATCACCCATTTAATAATAAGGGTTTGTTTCTGGTATACTTAACATTAACTTTCTCATGAAAAACTTTAACATGTCCCAAATGCAAAACTATGCTGAGCTTAACGAAATATGAACATTTCAAATACATAGCTAATAGCAGCTATCAGTTATGAAAAAAAAAAACCTTTCCACGAGGAAAAAAAACCATAATGACCACATAGAAAAACATCAATTTCTCGTAAACACTTAAATTACACTTCAAAACATATATATATGAAAAACATACAAAGTTTCATGCATTTCAGCACCTTAAAATAGCGTCCAATATGTCAAATACGAAGTGCAATCACTTCAGAACAAACACTAACAGCATAAAAGTCAACTGGCAAGTACTTCTTCAACTTTACATTCAAAAACTCTTATAAATGTAGATCAGTATAAAGAAGTGCATTCACTTGCTTTATAAATTATCAATGTTACAAATCATCTTCAACAATGTACAAACAAATAGTAGAAACTGTAAACAGGTTAATATGGATAAGGATAAGGAAGAAGCGCAATCGCTTAATCTAGCTGTGGGACTGGTTTCCGGTTTATCACTGTTTTCGCATGTGAGTTCATTTGATCATACGGAATCCACATAGCGTTCTGGGCAGGTTCACCTTTAAATTGTACTTTGTACTCCTTTTGACCGTCTCTGGTTCTCTGGGCCAAAATACGTTTGATTTTATAATAAGTGTCAGATGTTGTTGCACCATTATCTGAAGATGACGCATTGTCAAATGATAAACCTTCAAAACGGACTGGTCGTTTTCTGACTCGGGTCGAACGACGTAGTGGAGCTGGAGCTGAAGACGAACGGTCTGTATCCGACGACTCACTAACGATATTATCGACTGTCTGGTTGTCAGTTGTTGTATCTTTATCAAGAGGCTCCACCTTTCCGGTTCTACCAATTTTAGTGCGAACGGCAGGAACAAAGTAATCTGTAGGTTGCGGAGCTCTGATATAAGCAATTTTCAGTCTGTCTAGATGAACATCGTTTTTTAACACTTTGCCTGTTTCCGGCATTCTTAACTTTACTAGGTGGTCTGACACAATCGAATGAACAGTATACGGACCATTGTATTTCGGCTGTAGTTTGCGCCCTTGCCCCGTTGGGTCTGCAAGCATGTACACATAGTCACCGACGTCTAACTTTAACGGGTTGATTTTCTTGTTGCACCGTTCTGTCATTAACTGTCCTGCTTTCAAAGAGTTGTCTTTAACCTCTTCGCGAATAGAATTGATTCGTTTGCTTTGCTCCTTAATGAACTCGTGAAAATCTCTTGGAATGTCCGAAAAATTTGTATAACAAGCGTTGGAAAGCGGAAATTTTGGTCTAGTTCCGAAAATGATTTCAAATGGTGAATATTTTGTCGATGCTTGGACTGACGAATTCATTGCAAACGTAACTGCCGGTAACGCAGCATCCCATTGTTGACCTTTTTGAGTGAACGGGGTTAACCTTTCCGCTAAAGTACGGTGGGTTCTCTCGCAAAGACCTAAGCAGTGATGAATAGTGCTTGGTGTAAAATTCTGACGTATTGCTAATAAGTTGCAAACTTCCTTTGTGCAAGCTGAAATAAATTCACTGCCTTTGTCTGATATGAGCGTGTCACATACACCGAATAGGCAAAACATTTCAAACAAAACTAATGCCACTGTCATGGAATCACAATTCGGAATAGGTACGTTGTATGCGTACTTACTAAACATATCCGTTGCCGTAAATATGTAAGCATGTCCTCGTTGTGACATCGGGAGTGGTCCGAAAAGATCGATTTGCCATACCTGAAATGGCTCGAAAGGTGTTTTGTAAGAAATTATGCCAGATTTTGTATGAGCTTTAGTTATTTTTCTGGTCTGACAGTCGTGACATGACTGAACATAAGTTGTGACAATTGACGGCAATTTCTCAAAATAGAAATGCTCGGTAATCAAATCGATAGTTGCTTGAATTCCACCATGTCCTCCCATCGGCGAATCGTGGAATTGCTCCAAAACTGGTCGAACTAAAATATTCGGCAAAACTAACTGGTATTTCGAACGATGGTCTGTATTTCTTTTGTTCTTAGCATTGCGAACATGGTATAGCAAATCGTTCGACATTATATAGTCCGCACATTTAACTATTAAGCCACGCGCCTCTCTTTGCAATTTTGGCACAGTTCCATGTTCTAAATAATCAATTATCGGTTGTAATTTCTGATCTTTTCTCTGTAATAATTTGACGCTTGATGGGCAAAAATCCGACTTTTCGAAAAGTTCAATTGTCTCTTTGACCATGTTTTCTTCAGTTACGGTATCTTCTTCAGATGTTTTGTTTTTCGAAACTGTATTAACAGATAGTTCACAAAATTGATCTTCAATTTCGTCTTCAATCTCCAACGATTTAGAGACAACAGAATTACTATAAATTCCGTTTTCAATTTGTGTCTTTGGAACAGCCGCTTCAATAAGTTTCCAAAGCGAGGCTTCCTTAAAATGTGTACATGAATTAACAGAAATTTTATTTACACAATTGGTAGAAATACTATTATTTCTGACCTCAGAATTGATTCCATTACTGATCACTCTGTTGTCACATGTATTACGGTTATCACTGTCGTCAGAAATGTTATCATTTCTACTGATATCAAAATTTACTGATGCGATATTTCTCACTGTAGGGACACGTGTACGCGATGCCAGTGTAGGTCGACGAACACAAGCTACAGAAATACTATTATTTCTAGCTTTTTCAACAACATCCTCTTCTGAATCAGCCGTGTACCCTTCTAAATCGGTGATAATGTCGACATAATTAACTTTGATTATATCGGTATTTCGAGGCGCTTCAGCAAATTTAATTTTACCACTGTGTTCCGTCATATACGGAAAGAACGGATCCGCTTCTTCGGGGCTAGATATGCCATCGGACGCGTCTGATCTCATGCATCGCGACAACGCATCGGGCACCTGCATTTGTGCAGCTGGTTTGTATCGTATCTCGAAATTATACTGCTGAAGTATGGCTAGCCAGCGATCGTAAATGGCACCTTTAAGTTGTTTCTCAATGAGTGGTCGGAGTGCTTGGTGATCGCACTCTACAATAAACCGATTTCCACGCAAGTAGCTGGAACAATCTGTTATACTTGTTACGACACCGAGAAGCTCAAGTTTTGTCGGGCCATACGACTTTTGCCAGTGATTCAAAGATTTTGAACCGAAACGTATAATCTGAATTTTGTCTTCTGTACCATTTTTATCGGGATGCCGTTGGTAAAGCATATAACCGATTCCTTTTGCTGATGTATCTACCGACAAATAAAATGGAATGTCGAACCGCGGAAATGCTAAAACATCGGAATGTAGCAAACGCGTTTTCAGTTCTAAGAACGCTGTTTCGTGTTCATTTGTCCACTGGAAAACGGCTCCTTTTCGTAATAATTTTGTGAGCGGTTGCGTTACTGCACTGTATTGAGGTATAAATTTTCGAAACCAATTGAAAAGCCCTAGAACTCGGCGTAATTGTTTGGCATTCTTAGGCGATGGATACTCTTGTAGTGCACGTACGCGATCAGGCGGTGGCTTTATTCCTTCACTTGAAATATGATGACCAAGAAAAATACAATTATTTTTCATGAATGAGCACTTTTTCGGATTCAATTTTAAACCAGCTTGTCGAAAGCGATCAAATATTTCACCTAAATCTGTTACATGTTCCTCGAATGTTTCCGCACAAATAAGGACGTCGTCCAGATAGCATAAACAAGAACGAAAAGTTAAACCACGCAAGACTTTGTCCATCAGTAACTGGAATGAGTTCGGCGAAGAACTAAGTCCCATGGGCAAACGCTGAAATTTAAAAGTACCGTAGCATGTGTTGAATGACGTATATTTCGAACTATCTGGGTGAATTTTCATTTGAAAGAATCCGGACGAAAGATCAACGGACGAAATAAAGTTTGGTTTACGTTCAGTAAACGACTCTGTCAATTCCTGCAAGTCTGGTATTGCATAGTTAAACGTTTCACATTGCGAGTTTAAATACCGAAAATCGCAACAAAATCGATACTGTGAAAGGCTAGATTCCTTGTCACATGCCGAACCGGACTTCCTTTTTGAACGCTTTGTCACTAAAACTACCGGACTAGTAATCGGTAAATCCTCGTTCGGATCTACAGAACATATAATTCCTTGCGCTAAAAGTTCATCAAGATGATGTCGTAATACCTCGCGCTTGTCGGGTGGTAAACGGTACGGACGCTGATGTTTCGGTTTATAATCTTGTTTCAAAATGATCTTATGCTGAACAAGATCGGTAAACCCAAGATCAGGATTATCTGGTGTAACAAAAATATCTTTATTGTTGAATAAAAAGTTTTCAAAATCACTTTTCTGGCGTTCATTTAACGCTGAGTCTGACATATCAAAACATTTAATAAAATCCGTCTTATATTTATTTTCAGAATGTTTGTCACTTTTCTCATTAGTAATAATTTTAACATTTTGAACTTTGTGACCTGAAGTAGAATTTAACACAGCTTCAATTGATTGATCTGTTGACAGACGACTAAATTGGGATAGCGGTTTTCCTTTGTGTATTATGACATTGTCATTGTATGGATTGAGTACTTTTATCGGCACACGTCTTTCTTTTGTAACAGTGACGACGGCTTTGGAAATTAACACGCCTTTCTTCGCTAAATATTTTCCAGAGGTACAAATTCCTTGATCGCCATAAACACCGGCCTGAACTTTACCCCATACCAACATTTCTGAGCGTGGCGGAACCGTCACACGTTTTGTACAAAATACGGTCATGTCCTTAGACGTAGCCTTCATTTCAGCAAAATCTAAATTTATTTTATTCCGTCTCAAATAATCCATGCCAAGAATAATCGGATGAGAAGCTGTTTTGAAAACGTAACATGAGATCACCTTTCGCAAACCGGAAATAGTCATTTTAATATCCACGGTGCCCAAAACTTCAATTTTCGAACCATTTGCTAATACGCATTTGTCATGTAATTTAACATCAATGTCACTTTTCATTGAAAACGGCAAAGACTTATAAAGTTCTTCAGAAATAATACTAATGTCACTACCACAATCTAATAACGCAGAAACTTTTAATTTCTTAAAACAGACAGTAACATAGAAAAATGAATTAGTTTTATTAACCGAAGTCGCATCGTCATCAGTTTCTGAAATACACGTAGAATCCTCGGTACTGGTACTTGTACTCGTACTACCGAACTTACAATTTTTACGTGATGGCGACCGGCTTCGAAGTCGTGTGGCACAGTTTACTGACCTCCCAGGGGATCGTGCCCTGTGGCCCCTAGGGTTTGCAAGTTTCCCCGAGTGCACGTTCTGGCTGTGTGCCCCGATGTTGAGCAAATCTGACACACTTGCTCACTTGTGTTATCTTTTTGCTGAGGCAAAGTCTTACAGCGTAATGCGTCATGTCCCTTTTGTGAACAGAGCTGACATGAGGTTTGAGGATTTGGAATACCCTGTGAGTTCCAATTGCAATTTCTTTTAGCATGACCCGGAGAATTACATTTAAAACAAGCACCACTTTTACGGGGCTGTTCCGATTGAAATGAATATTTAGGCTGGGTACCTTGTAACATTGCCAGTTTTGAGACTGTCTCAGTTAAATGACTAATTTGTTGTTTAATTTCAGACAGTTCATTAGGATGAACTCTTAAATTTTGAACAGACGCAAGTGATGGATCATGATGCCTATAATTATACGCCTCGCCTGTTTTTGCTATAGTTAGGGCCTCAGAAGTGTCATTTGGCTTACTTGCCCTTACATAAAATGCAAGTTTGTCTGGCAATCCTTTAATAAATTGGGTCATTACCTCGTGTTCTGGCTTACCCAATAATTGTCCCTTTTCATATACATTACTGTGGAAATCTTCAATTTGTTGGTTGGGTTTAAGGACCAAACTGTGAAAATTCTCACTTTCAACTAGAACGGAGGGGTGTTGCCAATCGAGACGGACATATTTTCTGTAAAATTCATTACTGATATTGTCCCATGTGGAGTTTTCATCAACCCCTAATGCTAAAAACCAAGTTAAAGCTGGACCTTTTAACAGTAAGTGAAAAGCAGCTAATTTGCGAGAGTCATCGTCGTCATCGTCAAAATCATTAAGTTTAGAATAAGATTCAAATTCTTTTAAAAATTTTTCTCCATTTTCATACGGGTATCCGGAAAATTTTGAACAGCTAAAGTGAAATTTATCCATCATGAAAGTTCCGAAAATTGTGATAATCAACAATATGACTTGCAGACAAACGGAAAGTGAGAAAGGCGCATCCCTTCTGCGAACAAAATGACACATATAATGTTTAAACATTTAATAACAATTTTTTATCAAGGCGTAATTCTAATTTACCACTTATTTATGTAATTTGCTGATATTCAGTAATAGCAATTGTCATTAAGTACCACACGATGAGATGAAGTTGAGCCATGTGACCTCTGGCGCCATTTTGAAGTTGTAATAAATCTCAAAAATGTTTCAGAAAAAAAATATCAAAATACTTTCCTTTTACGGAGTTTCTTGGGGAATATGCTCCGACCTTTATGGTTCTCCACCATATGATGTTATAGTGTTGCTCCGCTTCTTATTTGTATATCGAAGAACAACGATTACTTTTAACTTTATTAAATCACGTCCGTTCTTTACAAAATCCAAAAAGCAAGAGACAATTACGTCACACATTATGTAAAACATAATTCAAAAATGGTAGGGAAACGTAAGGTTCCCGGAAAATAATTATAGTAAATGAAAATAGTATTTAAAGGGAAGTAACTCTTAAAATTGTGATAGAACAAATAGTGAGATTTAAATGAACAACTAGACCATGCCATACTACCATATAACACTATGGTATCATAAAAAGTAATTATTTTTGCAAAAAGCACACTGTTAACAATTCTATAGAGTACAGTAAGGTAGAACCTAAGGTGACATGAAATAAAAATGTATTATTGGTATTAAATAATACCTTTCAGACCAAAAATTGATTAAATAAAGGTAAACCATGATCCTATTTCATGTACCAGCACTTATTGCTAGACAGAAACATGTATCATACCTTGAAGATTGTAACTAAAGATTAAATGTATTCATTTTGTTTCTTAAAAGAAGGTTATACAGCAGTATTTTAATCAATATGTAGTGTTTATTCATTCCTCTGGCCTCTAGGTAATTATTTGGCATGGGTAGGCATCATTTGCAATGTGCCGTTTTAATGTAAAGTCTGTGAATCTAGTATGCTTTTGGGTACTTTGAACCAATCAGTCTAGTCAGTTGCTATGTTTTCTACTTTTTCAGTGACTTGGCATACAAAAAGGACTGAAAAGATGCCAATGAGTCTTTTTGTATAAAAATTATATGTCAGTTTTCTTAAAACTAGTCATAACTCTACTTTGTGTATAGTTTTATTAAAGTTTAAGCTACAGAAAAGAGACCTCTGCTTCTCAACCTGAATTCCATTGTGGTGTATTTCTACTTAATAAGTTCATTTATACACTCATTACAGCTAAGAAAAGCTTTTTTAGTTAGTTTTTTTCTTTTGTGAGGAAAAATGTTAATTTTTATATCATACCGTCATAGCAACAGAACTGACTGTTTTCAACCCCCCCTATATTCAAATGAGCCCTCACTTGATAAAAAGTTGCTTTTATCAGATGTGTTTCTGCTTATTTGGTAACTATTACACCTGTACTGTCATAAAAAGGTGATATTTTGACTGTTGTGCCAAAATTGTTGAACAGAAGAAAAAAATTATACCCTTACTGTCCTTATCAGTTAAAAATTGCTAAAACAGGGTTTCACCACATCTTTGGAAACTGTCATAATTTTTATTTGAGTAGCAATATATTCAAACTGCATGCTTATTTTATTTACAGAATCATTAAATAACATATAAAAAAATTTTGGTGGAAATCCGGAACTGTTGGCTTTGCTTAAAGGGGTCATTATCCTATTCATGTATTGAATTTCCGGTGCATGTCAAAAGATGGCAGGATGAAAAAATAGTCCCAATTTTCTCTTTTGTTTCTGCTTTTGCCTATAACTGCTATTGCTTAAGAGTTGGATATTTTGAAAGGTATGGCATTACTGTAGAACAAGAATATATTTTTTTCCAGTCAATGTCTTTACAGTGGAAGCACTTCCTAAAGTGTGTAATGTGGTACAATGTGACCACAACACTGAAATGAAAGTAGAAAAACCATTCTTAAACTTTAAGGTAATTTTCCCAAAAAAAATCCGTGGACAGGTATACTTTTGTCTCCATTTTTATGTAATTTAGCATTATATGTGTAATGCCCCATATATGAAATTTTACGTGAAAGGAAGATTTTTTTAATAAAAATTTTTGATGTCTCGCCCGTTCGGTTACTTTTGCTCAGGCCATCCAAAAGGATAATGACCTCTCCAACTTACGCCTTAATTAACCATAAATTTACTAGTCTCGATCACCCAGACGCATATATAATAGCGTCTGGGATCACCTTGTTGTAATTTCGCTACCAATAGGTGGAGACAAAACAATGATTCTATTTTTAGGGCCCTATTTTTAAACCAGGAAAACCATGCATACTTATAATATGACGTCACATTCAGATTCACTCTTGATTGTGCACAACAATAATATTTGTTTAATTAATTTTAATTAATTGATAAAGTTATATTTTATAAAAATATTCAAATGTAAACTTTGGCACAATTTTTTATACACTTCTTGATATGAACGGAAGTAATTTTTTAGATAATAAAAATATCATCCAATCAAAAATTACGCCCAGTTTTGGGCGTAATGGTAACGAGTTCAATATTGAAATGAATCCAGACGCACAAATGTAATTAAGCGTCTGGATGATCGAGACTATAAATTTACCTGTTATTGTATAAGAAGAGAGATAACTTCTTCTTGTTATGTAGTCTCTCCACTGTCTGGAGCATCCATCTAACTCTAATATTTCTGACATCTCTCTAATACTTGACAGGTAGAGTACATACATAGAGATATTACCTTATTTTATCACTGTATCACACCCTATTTTCCTTGGTAATATCACCTTGTGTGTGAAATTTTATTACTGTCTCACATCCTGTTTTCCTTTTAATTTTTACACCTATAAATTTGCTAGAACTGAAAAGGAATTTAGTATACTGACAGGTATGAAGACGTGGTTGATGCTAACCTGATGACTGTCTTAAGTGGTGATATATCTGTGATAAACTTTATCAGAAATTGAAGACCTTTTATCTTTACCAGAAAATGCATACATGTTAGTTTACAAATTGAAACGAGAAACCACAAATCTGTCTTATCATCTTTGGGGGACTAAAATAAAAAGGGAACTAGCTTTCCAATCACACGATTAGACATGTCTAATGGAGAGGATTTTAAACAATGAAGATCTAGCTATAAGAGGGCTGTGGACATAAGACAAGAATTTATAATTAGTATCTTTAATGCAAATTTATACCTCGAAGGGTTGAAAGCATACAAACGAATATAAATACAAAAAGGTCACAGAACATATAAACAGCATGTAAATTATACAAAGAATATAACAATACCATCAAAAATACTGTCAGCGGTGAATCATGCAATTGAAGTTTCCATTTTTCTTAGTATAAGTGACTTTTTAATAAATGGAGCAACGTATTGCAAATGATCCGATAGTGACAGTATTTCAAAAAGTTTATTATTTTCATTTGATTCATATACTATTTGAAAAGTATAATTATTTTGTTTCTTAAATTCTTCTCTTATGGAGTTGTATTTTGTACATCTAAATAAAAAGTGTTTTTCGTCTTCCAATTCATTTAAATTACAGTGTTGACAGATTCTGTTTTCTCTTTTTATTTTTTTATATCTTCCTCTCTCAATTTCTAAAAAATGGTCACTTATTCGCATTTTGCAAATATTTTTTCCTATTTTCAAAATTAGATTTTTTTAATAAAATTTCTATTTCAATTAGTTTTAATTTTACTGTATAAAAAAAATTTTGCTGTTATCTGTACAGGTTTTTAATTTATTGAAGAAAGTATTTTCATATTTGTGTTTTAATTTTTGTTTAATATTATTAAGTTTGGATTTATCTTTTATATAGTTTATGTTTTTTAACTGTTTTATGTCTATTTCATTTGATTCACATGTTTCATATAAATATGAATACCATGAAAATGTTCTAGTTTCATGAAGATCTTTAGATAAAATGAATGCATCTTCTAGTAAATTATTGCTAGTATGACTTAGAACTCTTACTAGATATTTGATGGATTGTGTCTTGATATGTGTATCAAGTGGATATTGAGCTAGTTCAGCTCTTGCTGCTATATTTACAGACTGTTTACTAAGACCCAAAACGAATTTTCAGAATTTTAAGTTTGTTTTCTCAATAAAACTACTATCAGTCAATGATATTATATCAAAGTTTGGATTCTCTTTGTTTCTTTTTGATGATTTAATGATATTTTCATAAAAGTCCATGTACCAAATTTCAGAGTTATAAGTTAAGATTGGTCTAACTAATGAATCAAAGAGTTTTTTGTATACATTCAAGGGTACATTTGATAGTTGATTAAGATATTTAAACATTGAAAACATAACTTTGTTTCCTTTTTTGGATAGTTCTAGATGTGAAGAATGAAATTAACCCGAAGATTCAACTATATTTCCTAAATATTTGTATTTTAATACTTTTTCTAATTTTTCTCCTTCAAGGAAAAAATTATTCTTCTTGTCAATTAAGTTTTTTTGTTGAAAAATCATGATTTTTGTTTTTTTAATGTTTATTGTAAGTTGCCATTTTAGGCAATATTCATTTAGTTGATTTTTTGATCCTTGGAGACCTTAAGGGGTTTTATCTTTTCACCCTGAACGTGTTCACAGCATCTGTCCTTTACGCATTAGATTTATTAGGCAATCAAAAATTTGCTGTAGAATAAAGAAATATCGCGTTTTCGCATTTACGCTGTTTTTTTAATGAAATATAAAGGCTGAAGGCTTAGTCGCGAGATAGCCACATCCGGCCACAATAGAAATACGTGTCCTTGTACCCTGCTTCTTCTTCCACTTCGGTGGTGTTTAGTAATCAGTATTTGTTCACATGTGTCATGCTATCACTAGTGAAAATCCGTTTTTCACAAGTCAATAAAACCACACTATTTTCCTCATTACAACCTTGAGGTTTCGGGTTCTAGTATCACTGTGGGCCGGCATACTCGACTCAAATCTTAATTGACAAGGATTTCCAGTTTTTCCATCGAAGGGTTTTCTCTGGTTAATCCGGCTTCTTCCCGATGTAAAAACTGGACGCTGTGATATTGCCAGTGGATATTGCTGAAGAATTGTTAAGAGTGGTATTAAACACCCTTCAACAAGCACACATTAAAAATTAAAATAATCGACTAAAAATTCTTAATTATTGCGTTTTTCTAAATAAAAATATATTGTTTGCTGAAAAACAAAATCCGCCACAAAACATACAAGTTGCCTTGAATTTTAAGCTCGCCCACCGAAGCCCCTCGTGCTATTTTAAAAATGAAAAAAAACAGCAAACAATGATCATCGATATCTACCGATATATCAACAGGTTGAGGATATAACGGTTAGTTTGTAGCAGTTATTTCTCTTTTATCACATACCGGGACGAGTCCAATTTAAACACAATTCTTAAATTAAACAATTAAGGTCCTGTTTAAAAAATAAAATCATTTTACATCAAGCCAAAGCCTAGTATTTATTACCCCATAAAAACGTTCATAAAAAGATCAAATAAGAGGTTTATATTGGTCAAACTATCCCTATTGGCATATCCTTAGTCTACTTTATGTCCACTTTCTCAAATGCCCACGTTGCTGCATGTTTTTGTATATATTTATGTGTATGTTTTTCTTTTAGTATGTATTGCTATATACCCAATATGGTCTAAAAGACAATAAAGTTTATTATTATTATTATAACTAAAACTGTTTTTCATTCATAGAATTTGTTTATGATAATTGGTAATATGATAATTTGTTTGACATACTTGTATGATAATATAAAGGTGGGGGATCTTTTCTGTTAATGCGTTATGGTACTTTTAAACTTTGGTTAACTGTTTTTAAATAAATCAACTGTTTATTAGTTGTTATCTGTTGATTTAAAAATATAATATTGTTGTTAATTGTTATCAAAGAAAACTCTGTCTTCTCATGTTAGAACTTAATTGTTAGAACATTTTTAACTGTTTTGAAGATTTTTTCCCTGTGTTCTATTAATTTATTTTAAATATCTCATTTGAGTCTTCCTAGAAAAGGAGGAATATACATAAGACCCATCCTCCCAAGTCAGGGGTTCTGAGTCCGCGTTCGCTCCATCATCACGATGGAGCGAACGCGGACTCAGAACCCCTGACTTGGGAGGATGCATAAGACCATGAAATAAATACTACGGAAAAAACTTCTTAATGTATGTTTCTCTCCCCCATAACTTTATTACCCCTGTACACAAGAGGACTACTTAGAAAAATGTTCCGCAGAGTAGCAGTTTTCTTATTTAAATTGCTGTTTTCTGTTATCATCATTTCAAATTCACTGTTAACAGTTTTGGGAAACACAAACATGTTAACATGTATGATGTTATTGGAAATACCCCCCATCCCCGGCTGTAACGTCAAAAATTATGCTTTGTATATTATACAGTTAATAGGGGGGTATTAATGACTTTGATAAAGTTCGCTATCGGATTTATCAGCCTGAAAAAATGTAATATTCATTATACATTTTTGGGGGCTAAGGAATCCTGATAGCGAACGTATGAAGGTCAGTAATTGTTTTATGACATGAATAAATCAACATCTGCCTTCATCAAAAACAGAGGATTTCGTAATTGTTGTAATGCTGGTTACCCTTCATATTTTCTGTTAATACTGCATTTTGTATAAAATGTTAATTATTTTATTCTTACATTTTTAACAGTATATTTTATAATTACAGATGATTCAATGACCACTACATAATTTATAATTATGTTGGAACAGTTATGAAAAACAGGCTTAAACTGGTTAAAACCAGGTCAATATTGGATTCCGCTGCACAGTAGTCAAGCGGAATCCAATATTTACCTAGTTTTCACCAGTTTTATTTTAATGTAATTCTTGTACTTTTTCGATTTATCATGACCGAAAGTTGTTTTAGACCAATTAAAAAACACCCAAAATTCTATTCGTGTAACAATATTGGACAATTTTTTCGTGTCTCGTGTTTAAAGATGATTTTCATCCATCGCATTGATTCAGCTTTATATTATGGATCTTTAGGCTTCCATTGCTTCCGCATTTAAAAATTTTCGTTTTGAATTGTAAAGATCAATAAAGGACATCGAATTACAACCAATCTAATTAAAATTATATCTTCACTTGGCTCCCCCCTTTTTGCTATTGTCGCCGTGAAGATCTAACAACATCCCATTACAGGTCATCTCAGATTGAACTTTTGATATAAATATTATCCAATGAAAAATTTGGGTATTCCCCAAAAAATTAACCAATCAAACGTAAGCTTTTATCTTAACTTGGGGTTTAGTTATGAAAAAGGTACAATAATGCCAGAGAGATTTCGAAAAATGACAGAGGATTCCCCAACATTAAAGGTTGGGGAAGACAGTTTTTGTTTGGTCAATACAGAAGTTCAATCTGAGATGACCTGTAATGGAATGTTGTTAGATCTTCACAGCGACAATAGCAAAAAGGGGGGAGCCAAGTGAAGATATAATTTTAATTAGATTGAATTACAACGCGCTTGAAGTTAAAACGTAGCGTCTTTGGTTTTTTTTTCAAAGACGTTTGCATGTTTACCGCTGAATAATAAAAAGTATAGACATTGACAATTATGCAGTAAGTGAATTAGTATATAAATATTTCACGATTATCGTTTTCATTTTATATTTGACTTTTGTTTTGCTGTCCCATCTACAATTCTCGTTTCATTTACTATTTGGTCTTATTTGCAGTCCTATCTATGGGGCAGCAAAAAAGTCATAATAGAAAATTAAAACGAGAACTATTTGCACCATAGAGACAGAAGATAAAAACATGATAGTATACTTTTTTACTTCTTCTATGCCTTGTGAACTGTGCATAAAAAGTCGTCTTCTCATCCCTACATTCGGGTTTTAAATATGATATTTTCTACGCTAATGGCTGATGAATTTTACACTTCCTGCAATACTGCCTTATTAGACTGTTAATTTAGATATACGCATAATAATCTTCTTCGATCATTTAATCTTGTACTATGACGTAAAATGAATAACTCCTGCTCTGTATATATACTGGCTCCCACAGCGACTGCACACCTAGTACAGGGATACAGTTGTAAAGGTTATCGCTTCTCGTGGGGTAGTTTATATTTCGTCAGATCAAATTAAACCACTTAAACGACCATTCTGACAGACGGTTGAGAAGTTGAAGAATTCAAACTGACGAATTGATGCTTAGTTATGGGAACTCTCCTTCCGTTTCAAAGATAACGTATCAGCCCAGCCTACAGCAAACATACTGTTAAAAATGTAACTCTTCGTAATTCGCGTTTTATATGAGAGAATTAATGGCATACGTGACTAATACCGACATCAGATTTTACTAGTTGCCAAATGTGGACTGAACATTATAAACTATCCGGGCAAGCCTGCCTTAACTGACAAGGATTACAGTTTTAATGTTCCCAACGAAACCTTCCCAACTAAAGCTAGACGTCATTATATAGTTAGCAACTTGCTGCAAGTGGCATAAAAAGATTAAACACATTACAAAAGTTTGGTGTATGTATTTTTTTAACTGGGTTTATTGTCCTATCAATGTACTAGTTAATGTTCCTAAAAGCAGTATGAACTTTTCTGAACTAAAATTCACCAAAAACTAAAAGAAAAAAGTAACAACGTGCAACCACAACAAACAACCAATCTCAGCGTAATAATGCCAGTACACTATACATAGATGGTTTATTATTTTAAATGGAGTGGAAACATGCATTCGTTCAAAATTTTTCACTAAATATGGTTTCTATAAAGAAAATTATCACATTTGAGCAATAACCATGACTTTTTAGCGGAGGTTTCACATATTTAAGATGTTTTCGTTATATGAGATTCAATTTTGTTAATGAACTATTGTCGCTTTTCCTTAAAATATATCGCAGTCTCACATCACAACCCTAATCGCGTACCCTGTATCACACCCCTCCTCAGTAGCGTATACCCTGAAACACACTCCTACTTGGAATCGCATACCCTGTATCACTACCCTCCCCAGTAGCGTATACCCTTTTTCACACCCCTATCCGGTAGCGCATACCATGTAACATACCCTACCCGGTATTGCATACCCTGTATCACACCCCTCCAAATATAGAGGCCTCGGTGGCCGAGTTTTTAAGGTAGTTCGTCTACTATTGATCACGTGGTCTGTCAACATTGAAATTGCGGGTTCGATTCTCACTGCAGGCAGGGTATACTCGACTCCAATCTTAATTGTCAGTTTTCCTACCGCAGGTCGGGTGTTCTCTCCGGGTACTCCGGCTTCCTCCCCAATAAAAACTGGACGCCTTGATATAGCTGAAAAAGTGCTGAAAGTGGCGTTAAAAAACCATTCAAACAAACAAACAAAACACCCCTCCCCAGAAGCGTTTACCCTCTCACATCCGTATCCGGTAGCGAATACCATGTAACACACCCTATCCGGTATCGCATACCCTGTATCACACCCCTACCCAGTAGCGTATACCCTTTCTCACATCCTTATCCGGTTGCGCATACCATGCATCACACCCTACCTGGTATTGCAGACTATATATCACATACCCTGTATCACACCCTTACCGTGTATCCGTAGCCCGTTTCAAAGCCCAATTTAAAACTGCTCAATTTCAAAAATTAATTTTCGGAACCTCTTTTCAATTTTTTCGGAGCAATACTGAATATATGATAAAGTTTATAAACATGGCTGATATCGGTTGCTTTGATTTAGACATCATTTGATACGGATTTTGGGGACTGGTATTCTCTATATAATATACTAATAAGATTCGACACCGTTGTAAATAATTATTAATTAATCTTTTTTCAAAACTATGCAAAATTTAATGCTGGAGTAGCCGGTACATGTATCCCATTGGTTTTCTCTTCATCAACTCCAAAATAGCATGTACCATATACAAACTCAACGGCCTTTTTCTGCACTGGGCAACTACCACGTGACCGCATTCACAATTTTCAACTATTGCATCGTCTTCGGAACAGGCTAGGGGTCCCCATTTTACAAAAATGTATCGTTATGTTACCAGGATTCAAAATACTGTTTTTAATTTTTTTTTTAATTTGTAATTTTTGTATAAATATCAAACCGTTCGGCAGAAGTGCTAAACAGTGTTCAATTTTTCATAAAATTTACCAACATCGGAGGTCCCTTCCCAGTCCCCCCCCCTTTTTTGACTGTTGCCGAGAACTGCAGACGACCATGTATTGTCCAGGATAGACATGCCTAGGTCCAAATATAATTAACATGTCAATTACGTCAATGTTTCAGTGTAAGTGCACGGAGTGTGGTAATCTCTTAATGGTTTGTGGCCAAACCTGTCGTAATTATAACTTGGACATATTCTGACAATATTTACTACGCTAGGCATCTCTCGGTGGGTATAAATATACCGGCACATGTACGTGTAGGCCGATACAAAGATCTCACGAGAACTAAGACATTGCAAAGTATTCAGACTATAGATATGACGCTCATATATTTTCAATTGAAAACTTGAAATAAAACTTTGAATTTTAGAAATATTTTATATTTAAATTCGGTAAAAACCAACTAGAAACTCAAGATAAAATATTTTTTGTTTGAAATTCAAATATGGATGTTTTGCCGGTCATTGTTGATTTTGTACTCCATACATATTTGAAAATCTCAAATTTTTATTTTGTTATATGTGTAATTTTCCCATAACGCAAGAAGTTATCAGGCAATAAAGATAGTAATGTCAGTTATATTTAACAAATTTCATTGATCTAAAATTAAATATAAATTAAAAAAATATCAATTATCGATAAACATTAATGTACCGTTTTATTTCTGCTACTAAGAAGTAAAACGAAAGTCGCCAAATTAATTCGATACAACTTCTCACTCCATATTCTCTTGTGAACGCGTTCGGTGACAGAGCGTACTCGTTAATCTGTTCGACAGCATTGATCATCAATTTTGACAATTATACCGCGCCTTTAATTGTCGGAGTTTCCAAATTCTTATGTTATAAATATGTTATGATAACATCATTTCACAACGTTGAGAATTTAGGTAAACGCGATGTTTTCTATCAACGAATATCAAATTTCATTGTTGCAGGAAGGTTTTTAGTAATATTAATAGCTCTGATGAAATGGCACCACAAAAACGGTCGTGTAGGTAAAGCGTTGTTTAATAGTTGTTGAAGCAGAGGGTCACTGATTACTAATTACAGAAGGTAAGTGTTATCTGCACTTTATCACCCTTTAAATCAATGCTTTATTTTAACTGGGATTCTCACACTGTAAGGATCTTAATCACATCCCAAGGTAAGAAAATTCCCCTTAATAGGGCAATTTTCTCTATGCCAACTCTATGTGGCGCGCCGTTCACGTTAAACTATATTAGCACGTTTGTTTAAATAATCACTGATCATCACTTCTAGATTTGAAAAAACACTGCTTATATTAAACCTGCAACTAAACATAAAAACTACATCATTAGATTTGGGGAAATCACAGTAGAGTATACAGAAGCAACTTGATCAAAAACTATACTACCTTGTTGATACAAACACAGCTAGATAATTATATTTGTGTTGATTAACATCCTCGCTGTGTAATTTGTTTGTTTGGCTTTTAATGATACTTTCTGCTTTTTTCCAGCTACATTGTATATCATGGCGTCTAGTTTTTACTAATAAAGGCCGTAGTAATAGTTGAAACCCCCACCTTTTGAAAGACATCTGGCAAATATTGTTAACTAAGTTTGGAGTCGAGCACGACCTCTTTGCAAGAAGACTCGCACCCGCATCATCACTGTTGACTGGCACGTGATCAAAAAGATATGCGTTGTCCACTCGCCCACTGAAAGCCCTGTCTTGTGATTTTTAGAAATCTATACGTAGAACTTTGTATTATTTTTAAAACCTTGAAGCGCAATTTTTAAGCGAGTTGCGTGTCAATACAATCTACTTGCCTCTGCCTTCTTTATATCTTGCTAGATACTATAATCAAGGTACGGTGGGATGGTGGTAGTTTCATCCGTTATAGATCACATACCTGTCCACACCGAGGTTGCGGATTTGGTGCACACGACTCGAACCTTGATTGACAAGAAAACGCTTCCTTCGAGAGCGGCCTGCCATACATAACTATCACGATACTTTTTTCAAAAGCTTAGTTAAAACAATCACATTATAATATTCAAATTTTAAACGTCCTTAGGGTTTTAGATTTAAATAATGTGTGTGGATGTACAAGTCGAATATTTTTTGAACATTTTTTTTAAAATATACATATTAATAAACAAATTTGTAATTTACATACATAATATTACGATCGGGGAATGTATTCGTATTTTACATTTATCAAGTTATATTATTCTACCCCACTATAACATTGCACCTAAGTAGCAAGTCAAATTTCAAGTATCTTTTCCTTATTTATTTCCTGTCATCCTCATTCGACCTTCACTTGTGTCCGCCTGCAGTGTAATGTCTGTACTATGGAGAGTGTCAAGATAACAATAGGCTTATAATTAATACAGTTACCCCCCGCGATTGTGCATTTTTAGAATTTACGAAACACTTTGTAATACCAACGTTAATGAGGAGAAATTTCATCATGTTTTTCTACAGATACAGATAGCATTCTTATTGGATTTTTAAAAAAAATCAGGTGAAATTATCTAATCACTTCACTTATAATTACTGGGATCTTATTTCGAATTCCAATTATCACTTTTTATAGCATAAATTGTACAGATAACAGAATAATGCGGAAATATCGATGAATTTTCTTTGCACTTATTGAATTCTCAAGAAACAGACAGCAAACGCGCAGTCTCTGTTGAAAATAAGATGAGATCTGATTTACTGGTGAACCGTTGAACAGTGGCGGTGTTCAAAGTCTTGCGACGATAGTATGGCTACCTGTGTCTTTGAAGTTCTACCTGGATTATTGTATGGCATGTTCCGATCATAAAAGGGAAATTTATATATCCGAAATTAATTATAACCACATGTGTCGCAATTCGGTTATTACCGTACTTAAATATTTTCACGAGAAATCGATTTTGTAGAAAAAAAGAGAACTACAGCGATATGAATTTCATTCTCGAAATTTCAAAGTCTTATCTTTTTGTTGATTGGATTTTTAAGTGAAATAAAAACAAAAATGGATTATTCAACAAGATTTTCAAAACTTGAGACATTTTAACAGTTGAAAAAAAAATTAAAATTTTTCAGTTGACGGGTATTTATGTATCTTAGGACTATCTTGTGTACATACACCCACACTGGATGTGATTTGACGGGTAAAGCATGTTGTGCTCTGTGAAAGGACCGTATCAACTTTGGCCATCGAGACAGGCATGGGACCAGTTACCTACCGTTTACAGAGTTTTGTCCTAGTAGTATTATTATTGTATGGTAAGTCAAATATAAATTATTTGCTTATAACAACATCTATTAGCAATTGAGATCCCCAAAGTTGTAGTGTGTCTGTCTTTTACTTTATGTGGGGGTTGGGGATAAAACTACATTTGTCCCCTTTTTAAATATACACCACATTTGTCCGAGTCATATCGGGTTTGGTATATTTGATAGTATCGCACCTCACTATATTACTTATATGTTGTATGCTTTTTATATAACATGTTTTAGTTTCAGTGGCTATTCGCCTGTAAAAGGACCCAATATACCCTTCTCATTCCCCATCCTTTCAACTATTTAGCAAAAATTTAACTTTATGTATCATTTGTTCCATTTGTAAATTGTTACATTTAAAAATTGAATATCTATAATTTCATTAAATTTCAATTTTATATGAAATTAGTCGGCGTCAGGAAAAATCGACATTGGACTACAAATAGTTTAATGCATTTTCTAGCAGTCAATATCATTTTGTCTGGTTGAAAGTTTCAGGTGTTAGTACATTTATTTTTAATTATTATCTGTGTGACATTTGGTATATAGCAGTATAATAGTCTATGTGAGCAGTATTGTACATTATTGAAGGCAGTGCAATAGTACTTTAAAAATTATAATGTCTTCTGGTGTTCTGAAAATCTGCAATATTGGTGAATATTGTTCTTTGCAGAATATTAATTTCACCTTGTAATATAACATTATGTTTGAAAAAATGGTTGTATGTTTGAATGGTGTTTAACGCCACTTTAGGCAATTTTCAGCAATATCTTGACATCAATTTTTATTGGAGGAGGAACCCGTTGAAAAAACCCCCGACCTTAATGGAACAATGGTGAGTAATATTCCTGTCATAAACCTGTGGTACGAAGCCAAGCGTGAAGTATCTATAAGTATGTCAAAAAATATTGTTGTCACATATTGGGAATTATTGTCCAGTTGTTAAACATCTTGAACCCACCCTTTTTTCACTGGAAGCTAATAAAAACTCGCTATTGCACGGCAGTCTCAGTCCTTATCAGGTCACGAAGGTAATTTATGACCTAATCAAAGATCAACCCTAGTCAAGTGGGTACATTAATTTTGATGACCAATCTATAAAACTATTTGATTACCCCATTTTTATCTTGTATGTTGTCAGTTTTAATATTTTATCACTGCATGTGTCAATACTTAGTCAATTTTATCACTTTTGTTTATTAATGATAACATTCCGATTAACTGTCTGTTTACTATGTGAATGCGTGTTTATGAACCGATAAACATAAATTCCTCTTTATTTGTGGCTGTTTGATATTGTCTCCGTGTTACTGTTAACAAACTTATCCATATTATATTAAAAACTACTTAAAAATCCAACCACTATGAATGTGGTTAAAATAAATATTGTAAAAATTTTTAATTCGTTATTCAATTTTCAGCAATTTTAAGCTTACTTATGACGTCTAGGTTTTGAGGGGGACAAGAAAGCCGAAGTACTCTTGGTAGGAAAAAAAGGCAATTCCTTTCATTTGAGGATGGAGTCGAGCACACTCTGACAACATTAAGGCTCAAACACGCCGACTTAATGTTGACAATCCTGTGGTCAATAGCAGATTAACTATCTGAACTAGTCGACCGACCATCGAGGCACCCCTATAGGAAACAACGAAAAAGTGTTAATTTAAAAAAACTTGAAGCAATTAAGTCTATAAGTGAGGTTGCGATCGACGTGCAAAACTATAAAGTCTACACACTCCAAGTAAAGAAATTTTGTGGACGTTTATGACTTGGTATACATGTATTACGATAATTATATGACGAACAATTATGCCAGACGAAATTGTTTTTATAGCAGTCAGCTAATTACTTTAGAACATAGTGTATCTTTTGGCAGACTCAAGGGGAAGAAAGATTATATAAGCTTTTCTTGAGCGCAGTCAGATAATGATTTCATTGAAAATAGGTTGCATAGTTAATACGGTACGATATCTAACAGTTTGAGTAACACATATTAGTATTGTTTTTCCTACTTGTCCGTTCATGCAGCAAATAAAGTGTATTTCTCTTTATGGTGTACTGCAAATGGTGTTAATAATTCGTTTTTGCATATAAGCTTGTAAGGAGCCCATAGATATGGAAATTTTAATTATGTATTGCTAACTGTTTCGACAGATTTATGAATCAGTTCAGTACATTTGGCGACAGACCTTGGAAAGACGTGTCCACAAGCTGGTGTACAACAACATATATTGATAAATGCATGAAAAATAAAACTTAAATATAAATAGCAAAACAAAAGCTTTTACTTTTAGCCGAAAATAAAAATACGTCTGTCAAATCGAAGCATTAAGTTCGTGAATTACTGATTGATGTTAACCCAACGAAGGAGTTATTACTTTTATTGCAGTGGCATAGCAAGAAAAGAAAAAAGTTTTATATAAAACAAATTGAATCAACATTTGTGTGAAAGCTTCTAAATTTTGAAAACGAAAAGTGAATTATTACAAGGAGAGGAATTGTGAAACAACCACTTACACACACGTGACACATTTTAGTTGTTAATTAAGTAAAAGTTTGAATTTCTTTTCTAATTTTTGTGTGTGGATATTTTAAGATATGATACATTATAATCTGGAACTATATTCTAATTAAGTTATAAAGAGTTGAAATTAATCTGCAAAATAAATAAATAAATAAATAAATAAATAAATAAGGGGTCATCCATAATTGTCAACATTTTTCACGAGTTTTCAAAGAGCACTAAAGGGGGGAGGGGTTTCAATTTCAACATTTTTTCGGTACGTTCTTAACTTCCGGTAATGTGAATGTGCAGACTTGCAAAAAATGTTGACATACTCTTTTGGAGGGAGGGAGGGTGTTTTCAAAAAGAGTGCTCTTTGCAAACTTGTGAAAAATGTTGACAATTATGGATGACCCCTAAATAAATAAATAAATAAATAAATAAATACATTTAGAAAAAGACTATTATGGTGGCTTATGTCGACTTAAACAGAAAATTAAGTTGACTTAATCATAAAATTATGTCGACTTAATCAGAAAATTATGTCCACTTAATTCATAATTATGTCTACTTGCACGATAAATAAGTGGAAAAGTAGATGGCACATTCTGTTCAAACAGCGCATTTTCCCTCTTTTTTTCTAATCTGATAATGATGACTTAATTCAGTATTATGTTGACTTAATTATGTAGCATGTTGACATATTTCCGAAAATATGTCGACTTAATTAAGTGATATGTGGTGGCAGATATATGCCACCATAGACTATCACAGTTTCTAAATTTATTTATTGAAGAATTATGGTTTAACATTAAACCAAACTATCTTTGCATCAGTTAAGTTTATCCTAATGCTTAGCATGGTTACATATAAATACTGTCTGCAGTACTTGCCAACAATAAAGTATGCCCAGCCCTATGAATAAGTTCTACAGATTATATATGTTTTAAAGCCATGTTTATTGTCCGATTGTTATTCAAATTAAAGATCAAACTGTTGTAATGGCCGACCATTTTCATTTACTAACTGTCCATTTCAACATGCCCTGTCAAATGTTATTGTTTAGGACTCGTGTTAGATACATGTACAATCTATAATAACTAAATATACTTATAGATGACACATTGTTCGAAATGTGAATAGGTAAAATTCGCTCTCCTGCCAAACATCCCGGTCTCCTCCCCCTCCCCCCCCCAAAAAAAAAAGAAAAAAAGATCACCCATACTGTTCACCTCCCTTATTTTCGCAGAAGTAAAAAGGATATTGGCTGCATCTCGCAATTCGATATTGGTACAGCAATTCAGTATGCGACTATAAATGAGTATCGTCGATGGTCTTTGTGCATGTTCCCCTATCACTCATCATTTACTGTTGACAGTATAGATTAAGATTCTAAATTTAGAACAAACGGAATCCAAAATCGCTTCCGTAGCTATTTGTCTTGCTCTTTTTAGACAATGCTAATATAAGTTGGTTTTTTTTCTGAGGAGCAAATTTGCCAGAGAAGTAAAAGGTTGAGATATATCCAAGTTTTGTAGACATTGCAGAATTCCAGTCATCTATCACAATATTCTTTATTACCAATAATTAAGTTAATTGTTTTAACATTATCTGTGGCATGGGAGGTATATTCCAAACAGTTGTGTAAAAAATTTGTTAGAATGTAAGCAATTTTGAAAGGTTCGTAAAAATCAGATGTGTACCAAATAACATGGACGAATTCACATTTATTTCGAAATAAGCTGAAGTCATTAACTGGAACCATTAAAGTATATATTCTGTCAAAACTGCGGCGATTTTGAAATAAGAGTAGTGATATATGTGTGAGACTGTATACACAACAATTTAAAGATCTTTTTGCCAATATGCATATTTCATTTCTCTATGTTACAAAATAATAAAGGAAGCCGCGATAAATACTTTGTATGAGTATTGAGATGTACCATGCATGACGTCTTGTTATAATCCCATTAGACAAGTCCCTTTGAATCTTTTGCTATTGGAGAGATACATCTTTATTATCAACAATTCTACAAGTGGATAGTATAGGAAATGTTGATAATAACGATGTATCTCTAACTGCAAAAAATTCATAGGGACTGGCATAGTCGGAAAGCCGCATTCGGTCGCGTTCTCGCTTTGCTTCCACTTACAAGCGAGAACGCGACCAGACGTGGGTTTCCGACGACGAGGGATAGGTGGCAGGTCTAGAATCCCATGTGCTTACACACTTTAACGAATTTTAAAGAGACAACTTTCGATCATTGTGGATTATTATATTTTTTACAAAAGCACTGCTGATTGATGCTTAAAAATGTAGTCTCAGAAAGATAGAATAGAATTAGTCTAAAGAACAACTTTAATTACCCAACGACAGGAAGCAGTATTAGCCTACATTGCAATATATTACGAGAAACAACCTGTTAACGGTGATGCAGCAGACTATAGCAGACGATGTAATCTGTTGATGAGTCAATCAGGGATAATTTCTTTTCAGTGGTGGTATTTTAGTATGAAGTGAATAAATTGTATTATTTATATTGTCAGTCGGTCTATGTTGATATTATGATAATTTTTCTCTGTCAGAACTTCTTTGGCTAATGCTATTCTCAAAGACATTATAAAACATTATCATTCATAAATTTTTTTAATTTAGTTGACTTAATTTTAAAAGTTGGAAGAAGGACAACCTTTTTACTTGCTTTACTTTTTGTTGTTTTCAAGCGACGACAATAGAAAAAGAAGGAGCAAGCGATTGATTGATTGATTGATTGACGTCCAGTGAGCAATACGTCAGCTACATTCAGGACAATAACAAGTTTACAAACAATTTTAACTGCGACTGGAAAATATGGAGTATAGGGAAGGGACGGATAATTAAGCATTTTGTGTTGATTACAATGAGCAAAACATTTTTCGAATCTACAAAAGGAGTCGCTATCTATAGTGCAAGGATCGTGGCACTTTCTAAATACGCAGGTACCCACTGTGGTCCACAGTCATGCGACCCGACAACCACCCAAACGAGGGTAGTTCGAGAATCATCCGACGTCCAATGCGTTTTTTAGACTTTGATTGTAGCGTGGGACGTCGGAGAGCTCTCTATAGACAACACAGCGGAATTTGCGACATGGGTCTTAGTTTCACAACCTACCGATGTTGTAAACATTTTCGCGTGGTTCAGCTTATATAAATCGCTTCTCTAGATATTTTTCTTCATGAAAATAAACATCTTAACTTCAATCAAGCTATTTTAACTCCTTATCATCACAACCCCATTTTCCTATAGAGGACCTCCCCTATCTGCCTGCTGTGTGGTTCGAGCTCTATATATTTTTAAATATCATGTTGTAAGTAATTGTCTGTAACGAGTTGTCATAGTATATTGTTTTGTCGATGTGTTCTTTCCTTGGTTCCGTAGAATTGAATTTTTCTGATATCACTCAAAGAGCCTGTAAACTCACGGAACTCGTACTCAATAGAGTGAGAAACACATTAGGGGTCTATACAAAATCCTGCAAAAAAAATTACTTGGTTAGACAAATTGTTAGATACGCCTCACGTAATGTCAAGCAGCATTTTCAAGATTCCAAATGTTCAACACTTTTGATACAACAATTTAAAACCCCATTCAAAATGTTATACCAATAACAAATAGGAAAATGACTCGTTCTGTTATACATAATAAAACGTCAGCCAAAAACCATAATACTAACCCAAAAACATTTCAATAACTTGTAAAAAGAGGTTCAAAAAGCAGAATAGCGAAAACTACAAGAAACCGTAGTCAGTGACACTCTTGATGCCTTCAAGAAACTCATGTATTAACTAATCTGAATCAGTTGGTCAGTTCTCTCAGCATTGTTTTGGGCTCTTAATCTTGTATAACAAAATATCTGAATCAGTTTAAGTGGCAAGGTCTTGTCATCAGCATTATTCTTGGCTCTTTATGAAAAAGAAAATAAATTTATTAAATAAAAATAGTAGTTGTCTTAATCTTGATCGTAGGCTTCGGAATGCCTGGAAAATGAGATTCAGTGAGTTGAGTGCTATTTTGCAACTGAAAATGACAAAGACCTCATAAATTTGCCGATTTCAAAATTTAAATTCGAACTGCAGCCATGCAGTCATATAAGAATAGGAAAACTACGTTTGGATATCAAAGTGCCGGGAGTGATTCTCTACTTCATTACAAGTAAAGCCACTAAAAATCCTCACCAAAAAATGTACTGGGCCAAAAATTACAAATATGACAAGATTAGTATAGTTAATGGTCCATTATAAAACTATTTCAGGAAGTTTTAACGTTTGTCAAAATGTTGACCACTATTGACACTAGTAACTTTATTTTAAAAGTAAAAATCTTACTGTATTTTGGCTGAAATACATTTTGTATCCCAGTGGTAAAAAGGCCTCTTTAACATGTTTGATTGACAAGCATAGGATTATATAAAGTTATAATAGGTAAAGCCTGAGCTATGTACTGAGTGGGAGTAAAAGCAGACGGCATAGCCAGTTTAATCTTTTGTACTTAAAAGTACAGATAATTATCATAACTGAGTTTGTTCAATGTATTCTACAGCAAAACATCATAAAAATTTAGATTTTCCACGAAGATAAACAGCCATTAATCAATTATTGACTATCTACTGTCTGACAGAGTCGGTATTGTACTGTGTAGTGTTGATGTAGGTAAGAAAGCGTATTACATTAACAGGTTTCGCTTGACATTTGGAAAAATCATAACAGTAGAAAGGTAATAGACATAATGAATGGCAGTCTTTCCTTTGATGTTTTAGTTTTACTTACATTTGTAGAAAGAGTGATTATGTCTAATGCTATTTCTGTAATAGTTGTCTGATGCTGGGTCCAAGGTTATTAGGAATGATAAGAGTTCAATTTGCACAGGTAACAGGGTACTTTTGGGTTTGTATAATATGTGAGAACAGTTTGTAAAGGACATTAAAAAAATATTATTTTACTTTTTATGTTTGTTGTTTGGTTGATGGTGTTTTAACGCCACTTTCAGCAATTTTTCAGCGATATTGTAACAGGAGGTCTACCTGCGTTCTAGCAGGTAGAAGATATATAGCCAGTCCAAATCGACTGAGCTAATGGAGTACTTCTTTAGCTCACTTGGTTAGAGGGCTGGCTGGCAATACTGAGATCACGGGTTCGATCCCCGGTAGTGACAATGGCGTTATGTCATGCTCTACCGTTACTATATCATGGTGTCCAGTTTTTTACACGGAGAAAACCTCCGACCTGCGGTAGGAAAACTGGCAATCCTTGTTTATTAAGATTGGAGTCGAGTACACCCGGCCTGCAGCGAGAATCGAACCGGCAATCTCAGTGTGGACAGACCACATGATCAATAGTAGACGAACTACCTTAACCACTAGGCCACCGAGGCCCCCTTTTACTTTTTAAGTTAACCTTGTGATCACATACTTTTAATTTAATTGGTCAATTGTTTAGTTTTCCTTAGTTCATAAACATGCTAAAATAAAATCAGAGAATTATTAGAACTGGTTTAAATGGTTACAAAGTTTAATTCGAATTTCCTCAGTTATTAAATGAATGGTACAATTACTGGATGACCTTCACCTGCTTTTTTCACAAATCAATTCTAAATGCTAGAATTTCTCAGATGTTGTCTTTTATTGATTACAGGTGATTTACTAGAATTTTTATTGCCACAAAATATAACAAGTGTACCCAGCTTACCTAGTAAATCACATTTAATATGTGCTAATAGATACTAAAAACAGATGCCTAAATGGAAAAGTTCATTTAGATGTGAAGGTGAAGGTCATCGGTTTGAGGTACAAGGTGACTTGTGGTCTTTGACTAGAATGGCGTACATGTACCAGTTCTGAAATCTTGTCTAAAAATGTTTATTTCTCAACATGCCATTTTCGGATATGTTCATCTAATTTCTTTTCATGGTTGCATTTAAACTATATTTGCATAATTTATATTTTATATGATTTATTATTTTGACCGTTAGGTACTAAACAAAAGATAATATACACACACATCCCTCCCAAGGAAGTCACTCAATTTTTGTTTAGCTAATCTGAACCAAAAACTAAAGTAAACTATTACTTATTTGTCCTTGCATGTTGTTGTTGTCCTGGTAAACTTGTCTCATTTCACCTTTTTTCCTGATCCACTGGGTCAGTTTCAAATAAACTTAAAATGAAAGGATTTAAATTTGTTCAAATGAACAGTGAGATAATTAAGAAAGAGTAAAAATATGCTAAAATTTAAAAACCTTTTAATTTTCTATTGTGTTAATTTATATATTAAACAGGGGAGATAATTGGGATAATGTCAAAATTTTAAAAATCTCAGCCACTGATAAAGGAAATTCAATTCTGTTAAAGTCAGAAACTCTTCCTTGCTTAAAGAGGAGATAAAATTAAGATAACTGTAAGTTACTGATTAGATGAAGTAAACTAAATGTATGCTTATTTAATTATCAATTAGACTCTCTAACAGCTTCAAAGGTCCTTGGAAGTACTCATCTCTTAGCTTATTTAATTATTTCAAAGATGTAATTTTGGTTGAACATCAAATCTTACAATTAAATCCCACCTTGACCACCCCTAACTTGTCACCTCGTTAAGACAGGTAAATGTTAGCCAGTTATTGATGATGCTTTACTTTTTTGCAGTTGCCAGTTTGGAGCTTCATTCAAGGCACATTTTGGATCTTATACCTTTCCTCAACACATCTCAACAAGGATTAACCTTTACTTCTGGAGTTCATAACAGCACACAAGCTTTAGTTTTATCAGGTTTGGTTCATTTTTATGTTTAATATATTTGATTTTATTTATCTGAATGTGTTACTTTAAGCAATTTTTCAGCCATGTCAAGGCATTTGTTTTTATTGAGGAAAAAGCAGAAGAACCTAAGCAACAGCACTGGATCTTTGACTGGAGCACACTCGGAGGTCATGTTTCCCAGTTTTGACTACATGCCAGTGATCAATAGTAGATGACTAACTACTGTAACCTCTCGGCCAACCAATGATGCCCCAAATACTTAATGTAAAATTCTTCTGACTTAAAAACTATTAATGGATAATCAGCATGACCTTAACAATGGCATTTTAATTAAATAGATAAAATTAATTGTGCTGCCTTAGATTTTGTTGCAAGAAAACTACTTCAGTGTGTCTATAACCTTTATATTTTTGTCAATCAGTCAGGCATAAGATTTTATACTGCACAATTTTATTACAGACTATACAAAATCCAGACATTTTCAAAATCATATGGGTCAAGAAAGGAGTTAATAATTGTCTTAAAATTGCAAACTATTTGAGGTTACCTTAAACAAGCATTTTTTTTTCAGTTTTGCTTGACTGCTTAAAAATCTTTCACATGCCTATAGTTAATTAGTATGCATGTTTGCATCATTGTGAAATAAAGGGTTCCCAGGATGTGAATGTTTGAGCCTGTATGGCAATCGGAAGTACTTCTCAACTGGTCAGTGATCTTAGATAATTCACATAGGTATCACATTGGGTATCAAGTACATACATATGTAGAAATTAAGAACATTTTTTTTATGCTAAATTACTAAGAGACTATATCCTCTTTAACTTTATGACTGTTTTATGTGCATTTCATTTAGAAAGGGTTGAAAGATGTGTGTTTTATTATCTGAACATGCATTTGATTAATTAATATTGGTATGGTGGCTTAATAAGTGCTAATACCTATGGAGTTCACATAAGTATGTAACAGATATCTACTTGGTAAACTTTTTACAAAATGCCTACCTACACTTATACAGTAAAGGGAAGACTGTATTGGCTAGAATGAATAATCATACCCTCGCTTTTGTTTTTTGTTTTTTGGGGAGGTTAATCTGACAAATAACAAAGCTAACATCGGATTATAAAGGCAGATAAAAAATTCTGCCTATGTGGTGGCATTTTAAAGCCATTTGCCTGGAAACAAATGTTGCACAGTTGATGTCGTCCTAAAGTTGGCCTCGCTCAATGCCGACACACTTTCACAATTTCATTTTGATCTTAATATCCTGATCACTACTATTGAGAAAAAGGAGCTTAACATATGTTTGTTTTAGTATAAGTATTAATATTTTTTTTTGTAGTATATTTTTCAGAACAGGAATAAAATTTTGACAGAAGCTTAATGAAAAAACAAACTTTTTTTAAAAGTATACATTTGCCAATCATAAACTTAATTCTGTCATAGGTTTTTAACGAGAAACAATAATTGGATTAATTTTGGTTAAGTTGGGCTATATTGGTGTGAATCTCATCTCTAGGTGCAAAATACGGCACCAGAACAGTCTCAGGTATTATTTAAAGGTCCGGATGTAATTTTTTTCCAACTTCTAAATCTTTCACTTGATTTTAATAGGGATTATAACAGTAAGTTCAATATTGCCCTTTAGTTTTTGTTCACTGAATGAACTTAAACATGTATTCTATCCGCATGAAATGGGATACAGGTAATTACATGTGCAAATATAAGGCTTATTTTGAAGGATAAAACCACAAAATGTAAATAGATTTGGTTTTGCTCAGGTTTGTATTAAGTGTAACTGCCCTCCATCCAAGATGGCTGCCAGTGTTGGATAAGGTTAACATTGGCATCATAATCTAATACTAAATGTACCAAATTTGAAATATTTTAAATTCAAGATTGCTGTCAACTTGAACATAAATAACTTTTGACCATATAACTTGCTATCTCTCAGTGTAAAATATTTACAAATATGTCTGACCATGTTATTATGTACATATAGCACATGCTTGCAAAAATCTATTTCTTAGATAATCTTTGTTTTTTCAATGCTATTTCTAGGATAAATTGATAAACTAACTTGACATCCATGAGTTATCTTAAATTTTTCAGATTAGAACAGAAGTCCAAATACAATAATTCCATTTCAAGCCACTGTAAATCATATAATTGAAATATCTGTCAATATCAAAACTAGTTTGTCTTTGGAGTTAAAAGTCAATGACAGAATGATTAAGATTTAGATGTGTAAATCTTGGAGTTCATCCAATTAGTTCTAATCACCAGACAGAATAATTAGTGTTTTACAAATTTAGAAGTAATTTTTATTCTTGGAAATCAATGACAATAAATGGTAAACCAGGAATTAGGGTGAACAGAATCAGATTGATAATAGATTTAGGGTTCTGTTCATCTTAACATGTGTATAGTTTTTTCCAAGTTAAATGCAGGCTCTTGAACAGTCAGCCTAAAATGCGCTTGTCCACAGCAAAAGGCAACATTTTAGTTCTCCGGCACACTAAAGGAAATTGTATTTGTGTCTAGCAGAAATTTCTTTGTCAGACAATTATGGTTTTAAAATGTATGACTTGATATCAGACAGAGATTTTCAACTTTTTGAAGAGTGCATGACTTTGGAAATTAAGTGTTAAATATACAAAAATAATTTTTTTATCAGTCAAAATGGTTAAACCTTAAATATGTGTATAATGTCAAAAAAAAACAAAACAACATAACATATTGTATATTTTTTACAAATTGCTAGATAGAGGAACATGCTAGATGCTAAAAATTTTCAAGCTTTTTAGTTATAGAAAACAAAAACTAGTTCATATTACTGACCCACGAGAACTTGTAAATGAATGGCATTTTTTCAGAGATAAAATGTGCCTCTGCAGCCAACCACATGTTAAAAGTAGTCATTTTAATAAGCAACAGAAGACAGCACTGAAAGGGTTAGGTCATTATGTAATTCTTTATGAAGAAATTGTATCAATTTTAAAATGTTTTACTGATAGTTATCATTGATAAGGGCTGATAATACCGATATAATCACTAAGAATATCATTATTAGTCTGCATATCTTTAATATGACTAGTTATTCTTGATCAAGGATTTTGTGAGTAGCTCAATTTCTTTTTTTTTGTAGTACAATGATGACACAAGGGTTAAGCATACTTTGCTAAATATTTGATTCACCAAAGCTTGGTACAATATTAGCTACATATGAGCAAGCTGCAATTAGGATATAACAAGAACTTATCCATGTGAGGGCTCCAGTCTGCACTTGTACCGGAGGCCACAGTGAAAAATTATATTTGTTTCCACTTTATGTGCAAAAAATATTGGCTTTACCCAAAATCTGAATGTCTATGTTATTTGGAATATTCAGTCGCCTGTATCATATTTTGGGTAACCTTAGAAAAGAGAAGCAGACATAATTTGAGAGTAATTTTTATAACCTTGGTATCTTTAATGACATTTTATTTGCAACCACTGGACCAATGCCTCTGCTGGTGGACTGTTAGTCCCCAAATGTATCTCCAGCCCAGTAGTCACACTTTGGTGATGATATTGATTTTTTAGTGATACAGTCATGTTCTAAATTCACTGCCCCGAAAAATTTAAAAAAGTTTTTAAATTCTGAGCTTTTTCTATTCATAGATGGCCTTGACCAGATTTGTCTTAAAGTTTTGGAATTTTGATGATATAAGCTTTACAATGTCTTCATTGCTTGGAAGAGCTGGCAAAGTTAATTTTATATGGCCCTTTATCCTCACAAGTCAGGGTTTCTGTGTCCACATGTTTCGTGGACACAGAAACCCTGACTTGTGAGGATGATGGCCCTTTTATTTTTTTAAAATCTTTTTATAACTTGAAAATTTTCATTGTCAAACTGTCCTCACCCAACAAGCAAGCTAGCAAAGTGCATGTGACCTCTTGAATTTATCAGGCTCACCAGTAAGTTTTAATCAGATACTAGAAAATACATATTAAAGGATGTTACAAGCACCTCATGTAACCGTGATTTGTACATTAACCAGAGCAAACACCACTTGTTCAAAAATGTTGGGTTTACTAGTGCAGCAAAACTGTACAAGTGAAGCAATCAGTTACTGAATATCATTTAGTGTGCATAAGTTATCTATGCAGTTGTTTAATCTATCAAATTTCTTTAATATCAACATAATAGGTTTATCTTAGTGACTTATGTATTTGTTTTAATGATAATATTTCTTGATTTATTTATTGTATTGATTTATTTTTCTTTAATTCATATATAATGTCATACAAATTTCTTTAGAATAGGAATTTATTGATGAAAGAGATTAAGAAGTTATATATCAATATATATCTTAATAGTTTTTAATGTGTGTAGTTTACATACAAACTTGCTCCCTTGACAAGAAAACAAGATAATACATGTATGCCTTTTAAAATGATTTAGTTTTATATAGTCTATTGCTTTCAGACAGGCAGCAATTTTTTTCATGATGAAAAGTAACTGCTTTGACAAAAAGTTAGTCATGGATAATGATTTCTCCTGAAATTTATTATCAGAATCAGACTAAGTAAAATAAACTTTTTAAAAATTAAAACAATGCACATTCTTCTTTATATTGTTAATGGTGTTTTTTCAGAGTCTGCTAGAAATTTTGTTCTTCCTGATAGAGTTCTTCAAGAGGCTTTAGTCATGTTGAAAGACAACAGTGAGCTTACATTTTTAGCAACACTAAAACAAGAAATTGGAGATTCTGGCAGTATTTTAGCCTTTTCCTCAGATGTAATTAGGTAAGGATTATACAATGTAATTATTAAATGATTATGCATTTAAAAAGAAATCAGGAATTATTCCAGACACACAGCCTTTTGAGTCTAATCTAACTCAAAGTGAGTTGTGGAAATTGAAAATTATCTACTTGCCACAAGTCCCTTTGAATTATTTTGCTATTACAGAGATACATTCTTATTATTCAACATTTCTTATACTGTCCACTTGTTTACAAAGGCTAAGGATGTGTAACGGTATAGCATGAAATATTCACATGTCACCTCTGGGAATCGAACCCGGGATTTTAGCATTGCCAGCCAGCCCTCTAACAAAGTGAGCTAAAGAAGTACTCCGTTAGCTCAGTCGATTTTGACTGGTTATATACCTACTACCTGCTAGAACGCAGATAGGCCTCCTGTTACAGATGTATCTCTTCTGTAATATCATAAAAGATCAAAGGGACTTATTGTGGCAAGTCTAAAATTTATCTTGCTAATTTAAATGAAATCTATAATATATTGGTGCTCACACTATCTGTGTGTGAAAACAGGGAGTTGTCTCCCATTGTTGTGTCTGTGTTATAAAAGGGAGGTAACAGTTGGTAAAAGGGGTTGATTAAAGCCAAAAGTTATGTCCCATTGGTCTGTGATGTAATTCTAATGTTAGAGAATTGTTTAATTCATATGGCAATAGTTTGTGTACTGTATTCTTATTGAAATAACTTACGTTTGTATGCCCCGTCTCAGGTTTACCTAGGCATTGAAGCCTTTTTTTTATGAAGATGACTTCACTTGTTCATGAAACATTGTACACAGTTACCAATGTTACAAGATCTATTCACTGGCATAGTTCTGTAGGGCTGTACTAAACATTTGATACTTTGGTGAACACAGAAAGAGGGGTGTGAATGTGTCAAATGGGACATCATTGTCGCAGAGAGAACATTTCTTGTTCCAATTCTGAACACGCTCCCGAGTAAGATACATAACTTTCACAAGTTAAAAATTTATAATGCCTTGTACCATACAACTACTAAAATTATTCACTCATATTTTTCTTAATACTTTCTTATTGAATTTCATATAAAATTAGCATTTGAAATATGGTTAAAAAAGAGGTTCCATTTTTACCATTAAAATAGATGTTTTATTTTTGGGGGGAAGTTTTTCATTGGAGTCCCAGATTTATAAGCTTTTCAGTTTTTGTATGAATAGATTGTTCTATTAATGTATTTTTGTTTATACATATTATTGTTTTGGCTAATTATGTCAATAATTTATACATCTTATTATTTATTTGATTCCTCTGTAAATAAGCTTTTGGACATAACATGTATTTTGTCTTTTATGGTTTTCGAGATATATAAGGACTAAAAATAAGCAAAATGTTTTCATCAAGTGTTCCATATGTTGAGCCCTATGGTTTTACATTAAAGGGAACACTGACCTTACATTAGAATTAGTTATTTATATTAAAAACACCTGGAATTATTAATGATCTACCATGTACTGACCAGATGATGTATATGTAATGGTCTAATGTTGTAAAACAAATTCACTAGACAAGATATATGTATGGCAGTTGTATATTTGTATAGGCTGTAGATAGGAAATAGAAGATTTGTGAAGGAGTGGTCGATTTATTGAAAATAGCCATTTGTCTATAACTATCAGTGTCTGTTGCTTTGATGGTCATGACTTCTGTAATACCTGTTTATTTTAATGGTAGGTGGTAAGGGATGTTTCACCAATAGTACTGCTTCATTATAAATTTCTTTTACCACTGTACATTACTGTAAAATATCAAAAGTGTTTGTAAGCTCTTAGAAAATCAATGTTTCTGTGATATAATTTTTAGTGATTATACTGTATCAACCTATCCATGTCAAACTGCAGTTATTACCAGTGGGAAAGGATTGTAGGGGAAGGTTTGGAGAGAAACAATCTGGCTCTTCTATCACAGTTGGATGTCTGCATCGTATAATATTGAAGTTTAAACAATACATTTAGCTAAAGATATTTCAATTCTGGTAACATAACACAATACTTTGGTTGTAAAAAGGGGATGACCAACACATCCTCCATTCTGATGGACATGCTATCAAAGTTGAAAACTGCATATTATATATTTACTTCTAGCTTTCATGTTCATCATCAGAATTTTGTGTAATATTATACACATATTAACTGAAATGCATTTTTCAATATGTAACTATGCATTCATGAAAATGTGTAGAATAAAATAAATATTATTTCAATAAGTTATTCCCTTATATATTGTATACTGAAAATACTTATAAATTGAATGGAACACCATCAGGATTACTTGTAGTAATTATGAATTGTATGTAGAAATTTCAAATTAATATTTTTTTATAATTTAAGTATGGTTTTCCAAAATATTATAATTTATATTGTTTTATACTATAATTTCAAAATTAAGCTGTTTTTTTCCAGCTGCTTCAAAATGATCTATAAATTACATAATAATATTGAGTTTTTATTCAAGTCTTAGTTTTTTTCAAACTGAAGATTTTTAAAAAAAATCTTGTATTTGGGGACTGATGACAATTTTTAATTACACGTATCCTGGCAGACCCACCAAATTTTACCGAAAACTCATGGCCCTGCCCATTTCCTGTATCTTGTCAGACACTCCAAATTCTACCATAAACTCATGGCCCTGCCCATCTCCTCTATCTTGTCAGCCCTCCAAATTCGACCAAACCCACCACCCTGCCCAACTTATTTAGAAACTGATTCTACCATCTTTAGCATGTTTTTACTACCTTCATTTAAAATTGTCTGTTATAAAACAACAATGAGTTAAGTAGAAAAAAGCATGAACATTCTGTTTTTGTAAAAATTTTATAATATGTTCCTAGAAATATTGAGTTTTAGTTTGCTAGTTTTTAGAAAGGTTACATTCAACCATTCCAGAAACAACTCTGATTTATGAATCAAACTTTTTCATTGAGTCCATATGTTAATTGGTGGGTGGAATGTTCATTGACAAAAGTGTAATGTAGGCTATCAGAGTTGATTATACAATACAGTTGAGATCTTATCTGAAGATTCACAGACTTACAACTGTGCACATTCTTTTACTGTCGATTCTCATGTAAAATCCTCCCATCAATGCAGACCTTGTGTTAAATAAGACTTAGATGTCTAAAAAAAGACAAGCTATCTATATGTTTCCGGTACTTATGACTGTCGAGGGTGGAATTTCACATGTCTGTGAGTGCGGATGAAATGTGTGTTGAGAATAACTGAATACAAGATTTTTTTGACCTGGTAACATTTCAAGAGCAATAATTAAATATATATGTAAAGTTAAGAAAGGTAGGCTCATGGGAGTCATATATTTACTTAATCAGTTTGAAAGTTTTTTTTCAGAGGTGGTAATGTTAGCAAAGATAAGCTCTGCTAAGTATCAACGCAATATATCATTTTCATTAAATTAATGTATTTTTTTCATCGGTTTGAAATTAGTATCAAAACTCCACCCACAAAATGATGTGATGAATCATGTAGCTTTAGATTAATACAAGTTTTCAGGTGAAAAAATATTGGTTAAACAAATGTTATTATTAGGAGTAATGAAAATTTCTGAAATTTTGAAACTTTTTATAATAAATGATCATGTCAGACATGAGAATGGTAGAATTAATTAATCTTATTGTAATGACAGCTAAAAGTCTATAATTACACAGTTTTTAAGAATATGAAATTTGTCCAGTAAAGTCCCGATTCTATAGAGTCTTTATAAAATCTCATAATTTTTTAAAGTAATAAAAGGGCACAGGGCCTATCACTGAATTGTGGTGTGATTTTGTTTTAACTTAATTGTATCAAATAACTTGAAGGGAAAGGTAAGCATTCCTTACTGCTTTTTCTTGGACAGACAATTTTTTCAGATAAAGCAGATAAATGACTTCCTGTTCATGTTTGTGTAACTAATTAAACTGCTCAATTCTGGTAATCTAAATTGGCAAATAAAATATTTGTTTTGTCCACAGTGGGACAAACTATTTTAGTGGGTTTAGTGGAACATCTGGCTTCAGTTGTGGCTATATATATTTACTTTTTCATCATATCTAAAAGTATTCCCATTGTGATGAATACCGCATCTGTGCACTGGATTTGACAGGAAATACCAATAAAATATTATAGGGTTGTACATTACCATCACACAGCTGGTGAAGGACATGCTCTGTCTGACCTCATAACGACTGCCACACGACAAAACAAATGCTGTGGTATTTCATTCACTCAGACAGTCAACTATACTGACATTAATTGAAGTTTAACAAGATTATTAGGTTTTATGAGTTTGGTGTGGTTTGCACACACATGCTCAATTAAATTTTGTTACTTCCACATGTTAAAAACTTCAACTGTATCAGTATAAATGCAATGAAAATGTGCTTTGATAGATCATGGAATGAAAATAAGTTTAACAGTACTTGCAAAGGCAGAGAAGTATACAGTAAACTAGCAAGGGGAAAGGGGCAAAAAGTAGGATTTCAAAATGGGATTTCTTTTATAGTCAAAATACTATGACCTGTCAGGTATTTTCTACCTATTGCTCCATCAATAGGTTGTTCCAGAAATAGATAACTTCTGTTTAGAAACTGCTTCATTCTGTTTTCTTTAAAGCTATTAATCAGAAAGAGCTGGACATTTAAATTGCAGCTATTCATGCATGACTCGGGTAACTTTAAACTTCTAATCTTGAAATGAGTCATAGGGTACAATGCATCAAAAAGAGCTGGACATTTAAATTGTAGCTATTCATGCATGACTCATGTAGCTGTAAACTTCTTATCTTGAAATGTGTTATAGGGTACAATGCAGGTAGAACAAGTTAGAAGACTAAAAATACCTGAGTCACACATGCGTAGCTGCAATTTAAATGTCCAAGCTATCACTAATGAAGAGCTGTTATCTGTATTAGGAATTGGTTGACCAATAGGTAGAAAATAACAGGTTATTGTATTTTAACTATAACAGTTACAGTTAGTATATCTTTAGTGAAAAAAATTAACTAGTAGCATGGCCGCATGTAAAGGTCAATTAAAACTAACAGTACCATGCTTGCTTATAAAGGTCAAATAAAATTAAATAGTAGCATTCTAATCTGGAAGGTCATATAAAACAAACTAGTAGCATGCTTGCCTTTAACTTCAAATAAAACTAACTAGTGGCATGCTTGCATGTAAAGGTCAAATAAAACTAACTGGTAGCTGTCTTGCCTGGAAGGTCAAACAAATTAACTGGAAGCATGCTTGCATGGAAGGTCAAACAAACTCATTAGTAAAATGTTTGTCTGGAAGGTCAAATAAAACTAACTGGAAGCATTCTAATCTGGAAGGTCCAACAATCTAACTAGCAGAATGTTTGTTTGGAAGGGCACATAAAACTAACTGGTTTATGCTTGTATGGAAGGTCAAACAAAGCAACTGGTAGATGCTTCCCTGAAGGGTAAAATACAGCTATTTTGTAGCATGCTTTGAAGGGTCAAATAATGACATTGAATTTTATAATTGCATCTCAGCTCAGTAATAAGGAGAAAGAAATGGCATTTTCATTTCAAACTAAAAAAAATATATAAGAGTGTGTGAGATGTGTTTAACTGGGATATTGACTTTAGTATAATGCTACTGAAAAGTCCAACTCAGGAGCTTGAACTTTTACAAAGCTTACACATAATAGTATGGCATAACACACAGTGCCTTTTATTTATGTAAACTGCAAACATAATCTTATTTTAGAAGTAAAATCCCTGTGACATAAAAATAATAAAATAAAATCTGTTACATCTGGTCCTATTACATGTAATTGATTTGAGGATTATTGTTGATAGACAGATTTACCTACTTAAGAAAACACAAAATATTTCTTTCTTTCCTTCATCATCCTCTAGAGTCTGGGGTTCTGAGTCCATGTTCACCCCATCTGACTTGGGAGTGTGTGTTCCTTCATACCTACACATATTTCTATAATAAAAACAAAATGCAATAAATTTTTCTATAAAATTACAACAGATTACAAAAGCAAGATTTATATTGAGTATGTTAGTTTATTTCTAACAACTAAGACAACACTTTCATTGCAGTTAAATAACATAAATTTGTTTCTTCTTTTCAGATTTTTAGAAATCGAGAGTAGTGGACGGAAAGATGAGATTCGTCTACACTACACTCATGACCAACAAATTCGTGTTGAAACATTCCCATATAGACTTGCTGACAATCAGTGGCACAAGTTAGCCCTCAGTCTGTCTGGCACTCACTTGACTTTACTAGTAGACTGTGTCAAAATTTATGAACGTGTGATACAAACTGTAGATAGAGTGCCTATGACAGGAAATGTTAAAATGTATGTTGGACAAAGAAATGGTCAACTAGCACTTTTTAGGGTAAGCTATGGTTTTGTTTATTTGTTTAAAAACACCACTTTAAGCAATTTTTCAGCTATATTGTGGTGTCCAGTTTTGATTGGGGAGGAAGTCGGGGAACATTAATAAAATCCCAGACCTGGTATAGTGGAATTTCGGGTTGTTGAAATTTTAGATGATGAAGAATATTTATTTGATATTTCTTGGGTGCCAAATATCTCCAATGTTATTTTCCAGATGAATGTTTCTAAGCAAATGTTTTGTATTGCACTTTTAATGTCTTATAAAAGTTGTTTCTAAGATGGTATATTTTTAGTTAGGCCTATGACTTTTCTAAGGACTTTCTGATGTCAGACATCTTATTATAGAACTTTTTTAGTGGATGAGTGTATGATAATTGTTAGAATACATAATCAGACATAATCAAGTGAAGTGTTATTACACAATTTCACCAAATACATCAAAGCAATGGGTACATAGTCATGTAGTAATTAGTATATTATACCAGAAGACTGACTCAAAAGACATTCCTGTAACATCTGACATAGATGGCATTCTATCCCACCTCTGTTCTCTGACAAGATAGATTGAGAATTTAATTTGCCTGTCCTTGTTTGAATTCTGGTTATTGATTATAAAGTAAGAAAATAGCGTTATGTAAGGAGTTTATTAAGAGGCGTGTATATGTGGAGGAATCACACATATATTGTTTAATGTGGAGAAATAATCCTACACTATTTGTTGTATGTTATTCCTGACTTTTGAGAAAAAGCACTGACCATATAATCTCGCATGCAAGTTCTGCATATGTTATTCCGGAAAATTCATTATCTTTCATTATACCTCCTTAAAAAGAGAACTTGAATTGGTATTTTGGGCAAAAGCTACAATGATCTGTATCCTAACAAATTCATTCTCTTCATTGTGCCATCATATAAACATAAATTGGTTTAAGGGGTAAAACTACTGTAGACTGTACACATTATTGAGGAAATGCATTCTCTCTTTCATTATACCATCATACAATGTGTAACACTAATTAGTTTTAGATGAACTGTACAAATTATCACAGAAAATTCATTCTCTTTAGAATATACCATCATCATAGATTAGCATTTGAGGCAAAAGTTATAGACAGCTAAGTTGCAACACTGGTACATAGTTACTTATACCACAAAGGGACCTTTAACTACATGTACTCAAACCAAAAAAAAATTTCATAGTGTGCACAATTTATTTTAAAAAATTGGGACTTCCCACAAGAGACTTTGCTTTTCTAATAAATTCTATTTTTGCATTTCTCATTGATAAATTATCAGTTTTAACCAAACTAACGTGAATTTTATTGCATTTTTATGTAAGAAGATGTGACTAAAGGAAAGATATATTTGTAGTTTAATGTTCAAAATGGCAAGTTTGAAACAGCAATGAAATCTAGATAACATCAAATGAGAAGATGGAAGTCAAATAAACATAGATTGTTTCTTAGATCATGTCTTGTCCAGTAAAGATAAAGTTTGAGGGATGGATTCATCATAGGATATCCATATACATTTTCTTATTGCAGGGATTCTGACCCCGGATCACACTTCAAAACTTGTTTCATCTTTTATAAGATTTCATTTTGTTTATCGGGCAGGTAATTCAAGCAGTTTTTAAAGGCGCTGGTCATATGTTAGATGAATTAGCCATTATCCCAGCTGACCTCTTGATAACAGTTTTTCATTCATTGCATATTTTTGCAGTAAATTCATCCTGCACTCATTAAATTTGATGTACAATTAGGGTATGCTTGTTCAAATTTTAAAAATTTTATCTAATTAAAATTAAATTTGAAACTTTGTTTCCCCTTTTTTTTGCTTGCATGTAGCAACAATAAAATAGTGAGGAATAAATGATAGATTTTATTTTCAAATATATTGCATGTAGATGTGGCAAGTGCCAGTTGTTTTCTATGCCCTTAAATACAATTAAGACCCAGTAAAATGCTCATTTGCAATTCATCGTTGCAATACAAGATTTTCATAGATTTCATGATCACTCGATATTCTGATGTGTAGATAACCTTGTACAAGTATATTGATCCAGCATTCCTGTATCCCTAATATGACATGTCTGTCTGTCATGCTGTATATAACATTTAGTCAGATGAATGTTGTGTTTTGGCAAAGCATTAGGATTATGTAATGCTTACTCTGATGTCATGGCAAAAAATACTATGACATCATATTACATGTTTAATGGAGGTCAATATCAGCAGGTGAATAATGTATAGGTCTTAATGGTTCAAAGTTCATTCTTGTATTATTATGAAATTGTCAATATTTTACTTTAAAAATATTATAAGTGTTATGATGTTTATAGGAATTATCCAATTGTTTACTTAACCAAGGATCATTTTAAACTTGTTCATAAATGACAAATTCTTGGGGTATCGGTGGCTGAGTGGTTAAGGTAGTTCGTCTACTATTGATCATGTGGTCTGTCAACACTGAGATTGCGGGTTCGATTCTCACTGCGGGCAGGGTGTACTCTACTCCAATCTTAATTGACAAGGATTGCCAGTTTTCCTACCGCAGGGCAGGTTTTCTCCTGGTACTCCTGCTTCCTCCCTCAATAAAAACTTGATGCCATGATTTAGCTGGAAAATTGCTGCAAATAGCGTTAAACATCATTCAAACAAACAAAACAAACAAACAAATTCTTGTGACTTGTACAAAATAATGTTCATTACATTTGAAAGCTGTTACATTAGGGGTGCTGGTACATGTACAGGTTGTGAAAATAGGTGGTGTTCACCATACTGTGGAAGGCAGTGAGAAAAAAGGAAATTTGGATTTTCACAGAAAAAAGAACAGGGATTTGGGTAGGGACTGAGAATGTTACCTTTTACAATGTTTGTAAATTTATAAATGGGATCATTGATGTGCAAGGAGTGTGACACATGCACAAACTTTCTATAGTATAATCTGACAAATTCCGCTCCTAAAAATTGTGCAGGTTGATCCCAAAATAGGGAGAAGGTGAAGTAAGGGGAGGAAACTGGGGATGCTTGGAATACATAAACTTGGATCATTAGTTCTGTTGGGGCCTCCTAAGTATTTTTGCTAATAAACTAGTACCGTATAAGTGGTTTTATTCGTGGTGATTTAATTTTCGCTATATTCGCAGTAAAAGTTGGAACGCGAAAATAAAAACGCGCGAAATATTAGGACAAATGATAGAGTTATTCATTCTTATTACGGACCGCGAATATTACATTACGCAGAAATAAACTCACACAGTTTTTTTAACAAAAACGCAAAATTTTCCACACGCAAAAAAAACCACTTGTACGGTATTTTTGCTAATAAAACTTGTAGCCCAAAATCCTTATGTAACTGAAGAACATGATAATCATTCCAAATTTTCCTACCATCTCTTGCAGGGTATAGATCCATTTTAATATTTTTGCAGAATGTAAGTTTGCATATTCGGCGTATTTAAGGCAAAATGTGATTTCTACTCAATGCTTTGAGTACATGTTATGTTTATTGCCATCTTTAAATTGATTTATTTTTAACATAAATAATGAATAATCTGTCTGACGGGTATAATTTACTAATTATAATTACAAATAAATGAATAAAAATAATTCAGTTACTGGTAGTAGACTGCCAAGACCTACCTGTAAGAAATTATAGTATTCAGTAACTTGCAAATTACCCCATTAACTAATCATATTTCACATCAAGGTGGTTTTCAGACATACCTTAACACATTGCACCTAGTGATTTCTTAACTTAGCCACACAACAATATCACTTGTGTAATGATGGTGTCTGGTAATGTCATCAAAGCTACATGAACCTATATAAAATGGTACAATAGGACGATGTGGTACATTTTCATTTCTTGATGAATCAGGATATTTTTTTTTACCCTACTTACTCCTACACAAAGATCAGAGTTTATAGTACTTTAAATAAACTCACTAAAGAAGAAAAATACTTAAAGAATAATAAATGTGAATTTGTAAGATTCTCAAGTACATGTAGTTATACAAACAGAAAATAAAATGCTAAGAATACATTCTGTGTGTTTTTACAAGTGCAGATTTGATTAATAAAACTTGAAATTCTTAAGATGAGGCTTTGAGTTGTTTTTATCAGATTAAGATACTACAGGATCTATTTTATCATATCCTACAGTTTAAGTGTACCTCTGCTGTAGAAACTTTTAAATTTTGAACAAAATCCAACTTTTAATGCTGTCCTCAAAGTCTTTAGAGGTCAAGGATTTGACCTCTGTTTACAGTGCTAGTTGTCTATAACCTGTCCATTTAGTTGTGGCATCTGTCTGTTTTGTTTATGTTTTGTTGTAATTTTGTTTCATTTTACTTGGCCGGTCACCAAACAATTATGGTTACTTACTACAGGTTACTGAAATAGTTTCCATCCATGTGGAGCAAGGATTTTGTTGTAATCAGAGTGTAACCCCCGATACCAAACCTGAAATGTTTGTACAAAATTATTTTTTTATGCCTGTTTATAGGGTATAGCTTTAAGTATTATGATTTAGTGAAAGCAAGAATTTTTAAATCTAACACAAATGAAGGTTATAAAGTGTGGATGCTATGGAACTTGCTGTGTAGTAAATTAAAATAAGAAGTAGCTTTATGTTGGTTGTTTATTCATTCCATTTAAAGCTTATTATAGTTGTCAATTTGTTGTGGATTTCACAAAAAGTTGTAAGTGTAAAATCTATTGTAAGTATTGAAAGATTAAAGAGAAATGCATTGTGACATCAGCACTTAATACGATGTATTTTACACTTACAACTTTTTGTGAAAACACTGTCTGGACAACAGAATTAACATTGTAACTATACATGTAAAATGATCATCACAATTTTTGTTAAAAAATTAAGAGATTGACAGATTTAGGTATAAAATGGATGGTTTCTATATATGAGGCAAAGATAAAGGAACATTATAATAGTCTTTCCATCATGTCCATTAAGAATAGTTCACCAAACATTAATTTTATTTACAGGGGGCATTACAAGATGTACAAATAGTTACACAGACACATGGATACCTGTTACAGTGTCCTGGCACAGATACAGGTTAGGTCATCTCATTACAATGACTTTTAGGGATAGTAGTTTATTGACAGGAACATGCTATTTTTGTTGACTTTGTACATTTACTAATATCTCTGTAGAAAAAATTGGTTCTGCTGTATCTGAAAATACCCATATTTTTTCTGAGGTTAATCAGGCATCATTCAAGTGAAGATAATATAGAAATGTATGTATTATAATTAAAAACATTCATATTTTACTTGAATATATTCAAATTATATGCTCACTGGCATTAATCATGGACCAGTTGATCTATTTGTAGTTACGATTTCACATTTTTTTAGTATTGTGTGATGGCATTTTTTTTATACTTAAATTATTTTCATCTTTATTTCAGTTTGTCCGACTTGTGCCCAATTCCAAGCTATGGAGCAACAAGTAAAAAATATTTATTCCATGTACCATAATCTTTCATTAGAGGTAAGATTATTATGATAAACTCAAATGGTATATATAAGCATGTCATTGCTGTGGTTGTGCCTTTGAGATTTATTTAGAGCAAGGTGTGCACAGGTAAAACCTTAATTTACAAGGATTGCATATTTTACTGCTAAGCAACAAGGGTTCTCAAAAAGTAGTCGACTCTCCCCACAGATAAAAACTGGTTGCCATGGTTCGGCAGAAAGTGGTGTACAATCTCTAACAGACAAATGTTGAATGATTGTCAAAATTTGAGAGATCTGGATTATTAAATAGTTCTATCTATACCCTGTCCTAAAATCAAACATGTCCTTTACTGTACGGTCAGCAGTGTTCTCATGTAAACCTGTCCTAGCATCAACATTGTCCTCATGTTACCTTGACTTAGGGTCAACAATATCCTCTGGTTCTCTAAGTTTTAATAGGGTCAAGGTTGTTTTCTAGTTACCTTTGCTTTAGGATCAAAAGTGTCCTTTAGTTATCCTAGCCTAGCATCTACAGTGTACTTTGGTTACCTTGACCTAGATCCACATTGTCTTCAGGATCAATAGGGTCAACAATGTGTTCTGATTACCATTGCTCGGATCAGCAGTGAGACCTCTGGTAAACCTGTTTAAGATCAGTGTCCGGAGGTTATCCTGTCTTACAGTGTCATCAGGTTACTGTGGATGGGCTAGGGTCAAAAGTGACCTCAAATTCTTGGCTTAGTGTCAATAGTAACATCGGGTTACACTTGTCTAGGGTTTCTTTGGCCTAGGACCAATAAATAGTTTCTTTAATTTGTCGGCTTAGAATGAATTGCTTTCTGGCAACCCTGGCTTAGGATCAACAGTGTCCTCTCAATACCATGGCTAAAAATCAACAGTACCACCTGATAACCCTGGATAAGGATCAGTGCCCTCTGTTAACCCTGATTTATTATTTACAGTACCCCTTGGTAATCCTCACCTAGTGTAAACACTGCCCTTGGTTACCCTCACCTAGGATCAACACTTTTCTCTGGTAACCCTCATTTAGGATCAACATTGTCCCATGGTAAGTATCCCCTAGGGTCAACAGCAACCCCTGGAAACCCTTGCTTAGGATCAATAGAGCCCCCTGGTAACTCTGGCTTAGGATCATCAATGGCCCCTGGAACCCTAGCTTAGGGTCAACAGTGCTCGCTGGTAACTCTGGTTTAGAATCAACAGTGCCCCCTGCAAACCCTGGCTTAGGATCTACAGTGCCCTCTGGAACCCTGGCTCATTTAGGATCAACATTGTCCCCTGGTAAGTATCCCCAAGGGTCAACAGCAACCCCTGGAAACCCTTGCTTAGGATCAATAGAGCCCCCTGGTAACTCTGGCTTAGGATCATCAATGACCCCTGGAACCCTGGCTTAGGGTCAACAGTGCTTGCTGGTAACTCTGGTTTAGAATCAACAGTGCGCCCTGGTGGTAACCCTGGCTTAGGATAAAAAGAGGACTAAAGTTACCTTGATGTAATGTTAATTGTGGTCATGAGTTGCCCCAGTTTAGAATCAACAATGTTCTCTTTACCAACCAAGCAGATAAATCACTGAATATTGTATTGAATTTAATCAATCAATCAAACATGGTTTGTCTATGTAGAATAGCTATGTTAGAAAACTTAAGTACCGGTATGTTTACAAATGAGACCACACTGAAGAAAACTCTTTCAATCTTACATGTTCTGTGCATGTCATTGTTCATAATAACACTATACAAGCAGTATGTCTAATTACCTATAAACCAATATAGATGTACAAAGGCCAGACTCATCAGCAATTTGTTCAGAGTTAAAATAATTTAATTTATAGATGAAACAAATAAAATAGATCACTTTTGCTTTTAACAGATACTTGAATGTATGATTTATATGGTAGTAAGTGATTTGTTACATCTCAATATCAGTGATAAAGACAATTTCTGGAGAAATTATGTTGTCTAGTCTACATAATTTTTAATAAATTTGATTACATCAATAATTTATAGGATAAAAAGTTTTCCTTTGAATTTATATTGAAGTTAGCCTTTGATGATTTTGTTCCTGTTGTCTGTTAAATAGAAAAAAACATAGTCAATTCATCTCAAAAATAGAAATTTAAATTTTTGGTGTAAGATTGTCTTTTGAGATTTACTAATTGAAAAAAAAATAATGTAATGAGAAAAATGAACTATAGAGTTTTAGGATGTCAGCAAAATATGAGGAAGTTAAAATGGAAATGAATTTGTTGATTTGAAAGCTTTAGTGTGCTGGAACAAAAGTTCTACATTGTTATAAGTACATGTACATATAGGTAAAAATGGTTACTTATAATCCATAGGAATATTTTAATGTCAAGACAATTACTTATGCTGTTAGTTTTATTTCCTTTTAGCTTCAAAGAGCAAAACAAAGGATAGCAGAACTTGAACAGTGTGAATGTCATAGGAGTTGTAGTTTTAATGGTACAGTGAAAAAAGAACAAGAAGTGTGGCACCCTGACCCCTGTACTGTCTGTATGTGTAAGGTAGGTCCACCCTGACCCCTGTACTGTCTGTATGTGTAAGGTAGGTCAATCCTGACCCCTTTACTCTCTGTATGTGTAAGGTAGGTCCATCTTGACCCCTGTTTAGTTCTGTAAGGTGGGTCCATCCTGACCCCTGTTTTTATGTGTAAGGTAGGTCCATCTTGACCCCTGTTTAGTTCTGTAAAGTGGGTCCATCCTGACCCCTGTTTAGTTCTGTAAGGTAGGTCAATCCTGACCCCTTTACTGTCTGTATGTGTAAGGTAGGTCCACCCTGACCCCTGTACTGTCTGTATGTGTAAGGAAGGTCAATCCTGACCCCTTTACTGTCTGTATGTGTAAGGTAGGTCAATCCTGACCCATTTACTGTCTGTATGTGTAAGGTAGGTCAATCCTGACCCCTGTACTGTCTGTATGTGTAAGGTAGGTCCATTCTTACCCCTGTACTGTCTGTATGTGTAAGGTAGGTCCATCCTGACCCCTGTACTGTCTGTATGTGTAAGGTAGGTCCATTCTTACCCCTGTACTGTCTGTATGTGTAAGGTAGGTCCATCCTAACCCCTGTACTGTCTGTATGTGTAAGGTTGGTCCATCTTAACCCCTGTTTAGTTCTGTAAGGTGGGTCCATCCTGACCCCTGTTTTTATGTGTAAGGTAGGTCCATCTTGACCCCTGTTTAGTTCTGTAAGGTGGGTCCTTAGATAGGGCTTGTCAGAAAAAATAGCAAGCCATTATACAAAGATAATTTATACATTATGATACTACTACCAGAGGTTCAATATTTGCGTCTCCACCAAGTACTCTTTCCCAGAAAATCCCTTAGAAAAATATTTTGTTTAGTACTCTAGATCTGTCAAAATTACAATTATCTCAATCTGAACATCTACCGGTATACATTTTTTAGCAATGATCAAATCAATGAGCAAGTAGGAAAAATTATCAACAATGATATAATTATAACACACTGCCCATCCTAACCATTCACTATAGAAAGTCATTAACAACTCATAACTCTAAAATTGAATGCATTTGTCTGTTGATGCTAAAACAGAGAAATGGTGATACTTTTAGCTATTATATTCACTTACTGAGTATCTAGGAATGATGACATTTACACCATTCCTCTGTAATAGATGGGTCAGTCTGACAGTTACATGATAAAACATAACAATTTAAACCAATTAACAGCTGTATAGGGATGAATGATTGCTCTTCTTGTTAAAATTGAACATCAGGGACTGTTTGAGGGATAATTAAAGATTATTGTCTAAGTACTATTTCACACAGTCAGAGGATGCAGTTTATAATTGTCTACTTATCACTGTAAGAAAGGTGAATGTCAGAGGATGAACCAGTAGTTTTTATCAGATGATGTTATGTTTTACAAAGGATGTACAGGTAGTTTTTTTTGTCAGAGGGTGTGGAAGTTTTTGTTAGGGAATGTACAGTGTTTTTTTGTTAGAGAATGTACATGCAGTTTTGTTCATAGGATGAAAAGGTAGTTTTTGTCATAGAATGAACAAGTAGTTTTGGTCAGAGGATATACAGGTAGTTTTGTTCAGAGGATGAAAAGGTAGTTTTTGTCATAGAATAAACAGGTAGAGGATATACAGGTAGTTTTTGTCAGGATTTACAAGTATTTTTGTCAGGGGATGTACAAGTTGATTTGTCAGAGGATATACAAGTATTTTTGTCAGGGGATGTACAAGTTGATTTGTCAGAGGATATACAGGTAGTTTTTGTCAGGGGATGTACAAGTTGATTTGTCAGAGGATATACAGGTAGTTTTTGTCAGGGGATGTACAAGTTGATTTGTCAGAGGATATACAGGTAGTTTTTGTCAGGGGATGTACAAGTTGATTTGTCAGAGGATATACAGGTAGTTTTTGTCAGGGGATGTACAAGTTGATTTGTCAGAGGATATACAGGTAGTTTTTGTCAGGAGATGTACATGTAGATTTGTCAGAGGATATACAAGTATTTTTGTCAGGAGATGTACATGTAGATTTGTCAGAGGATGTACAGGTAGTTTTGTCAGGGGATGTACATGTAGATTTGTCAGAGGATATACAAGTATTTTTGTCAGGAGATGTACATGTAGATTTGTCAGAGGATATACAGGTAGTTTTTGTCAGGAGATGTACATGTAGATTTGTCAGAGGATGTAAAGGGGTTTTGCAGGTAGTTTTTGTCAAATAATGTACCGGTAGTTATTTTAATTAAGGAATTGGTTTGATGCTATTTTTAGTTTGGTTTAATTCTAGTAGACAGCTTTACTGACTGTTATTGAATTTCAAAATTGTGAAAAAACTGTCTCCCTCAGTTGTTGGATACTTGTGCAAGTACAAACATTTAAAGGTATACATTATTCTATGACCACAGAAAAGTTTATAGAAAGGTATGGTGAAAAGAGTCAAGGCTGACATTGTAATGTCAACAGGGTGTTACATTCTTACTGCATGTTATAAATTCTTATTCCTATAAACAACATATGTATTTTGTTCTTCAATAGTTCTACATATATCGTGTCATGTAACATCAGCCCAGTGTTGTATAACAAATCTACAAATGTTAGCCAGATCATCAAGCACCTGCCCATCTGCTAATTAACTAATTACCTCTAACATTTGGCAGAATCAGATTATATTGACCACCAAAATTTTGATGGTGATTTCAAAGCTTTTGCATATTAAATGCACATTTTATAGGCATATGGAAGGTACTGACTGACCTGACCAGGATGTTTAAATATGTATTGATATTTTCGTTGGCTAGTTGCCTGGACAGTGATCATTATTGTTGTTTGAAAACACTTATTTGATGATTTATGTTGCTATAACCAAATAATTGTTTTTTCTCAGTTGTTCTTTCTGTGGTAAAACATTAATCAGTGAGTGCAGGTCAAGCCTAACAAAGTGTAGACAGATGATCTGGCAATTTACACATAATTATTGTCCATCCTCAATTGTTTTCAGTTGAAGAGTCAATTTTTATGGCCAACTGCAGTACTTTCTCATTTATCATTATAGACCTCTTAAATGAAATTTGTGGTTCATCTTCATTGAGTAAAATAAGCTTTGGAAAATTTCTTGCTTCCTGCTTTAGAAAGGAAAGTCATTATATCTCAATCAGCAATAAAAAGATTGAACTTGACCAATGATATGAAAGATAAAAACTTCAAAAATGCATTTGATAGACTTTTATTCTTTTAGTTCAGTAGAATTATAACCTTAAGCCTAAAAAAATATAAATAATTACTATAGTATTTTAATAGACAATAAGATATGTCTTGTGTTGAAATTTACTGACCATAAGCAACAAGAACAAATCTATACAATTATTGTAGCATTACAGAGTCAAACTATAGAAAAGCATTTAAAAAAAAACCCTTTATAATATTTGTAGAATGGAACATCAGATTGTAAGAGAATGGATTGTCCCCCTGTCACATGTGAGCAGCCTATATATAGAGATGGTGAATGTTGTCCTGTTTGTATAAGTAAGTGTTTTGTTCTGTATGTTTATGCATGGTTTTAGATACATAGTTTTTACCACCTGATTCACATATTTCTATCATTGATTGCTTTAGCTTCTATAATCTATATGCTTAACCAAGAAGGAGATGGTAATACACTTAACCTGTCTAAACTGAAACTGAATAAATCAGAAACCCTGTCTAAACTGAACTTGTAATAATTCAGAAACCCTGTCTAAACTGAAATCGTAATAAATCAGAAAACCCTGTCTAAACTGAACCTGAATAAATCAGAAACCCTGCCCAAGCTGAACCTGAATAAATCAGAAACACTGTTTAAACTGAACCTGAATAAATCAGAAACCCTGTCTAAACTGAACCTGAATAAATCAGAAACCCTGTCTAAACTGAAATCGTAATAAATCAGAAACCCTGTCTAAACTGAACCTGAATAAATCAGAAACCCTGTCTAAACTGAACCTGAATAAATCAGAAACCGTGTCTAAACTGAACCTAAAGAAATCAGAAACCCTGTTTAAACTGAACTTGTAATAAATCAGAAATCCTGTCTAAGCTGAACCTGAATAAATAAGAAACCCTGTCTAAACTGAACTCGTAATAAATCAGAAACCGTGTCTAAACTGAACCTGAATAAATCAGAAACCCTGTCTAAACTGAAACTGAATAAATCAGAAACCCTGTCTAAACTGAACCTAAATAAATCAGAAACCCTGTTTAAACTGAACTCGTAATAAATCAGAAACCCTGTCTAAACTGAACCTGAATAAATCAGAAACCCTGTCTAAACTGAAATCGTAATAAATCAGAAACTGTGTCTAAACTGAACCTGAATAAATCAGAAACCCTGTCTAAACTGAAACTGAATAAATAAGAAACCCTGCCTAAGCTGAACCTGAATAAATCAGAAACCCTGTTTAAACTGAACCTGAATAAATCAGAAACCCTGTCTAAACTGAAACTGAATAAATCAGAAACCCTGTCTAAACTGAAATCGTAATAAATCAGAAACTGTGTCTAAACTGAACCTGAATAAATCAGAAACCCTGTCTAAACTGAAACTGAATAAATCAGAAACCCTGCCTAAGCTGAACCTGAATAAATCAGAAACCGTGTCTAAACTGAACCTGAATAAATCAGAAACCCTGTCTAAACTGAACCTGAATAAATCAGAAACCCTGTCTAAACTGAACCTGAATAAATCAGAAACCCTGTCTAAACTGAACCTGAATAAATCAGAAACCCTGCCTAAACTGAACCTGAATAAATCAGAAACCCTGCCTAAGCTGAACCTGAATAAATCAGAAACCCTGTCTAAACTGAAACTGAATAAATCAGAAACCCTGCCTAAGCTGAACCTGAATAAATCAGAAACCCTGTCTAAACTGAACCTGAATAAATCAGAAACCCTGTCTAAACTGAAATCATAATAAATCAGAAACCCTGTCTAAACTGAACCTGAATAAATCAGAAACCCTGTCTAAACTGAACCTGAATAAATCAGAAACCCTGTCTAAACTGAACCTGAATAAATCAGAAACCCTGTCTAAACTGAAATGGTAATAAATCAGAAACCCTGTCTAAACTGAACCTGAATAAATCAGAAACCCTGTCTAAACTGAACCTGAATAAATCAGAAACTCTGTCTAAACTGAACCTGAATAAATCAGAAACCCTGTCTAAACTGAAACTGAATAAATCAGAAACCGTTTCTAAACTGAACCTGAATAAATCAGAAACCCTGTCTAAACTGAAACTGAATAAATCAGAAACCCTGCCTAAGCTGAACCTGAATAAATCAGAAACCCTGTCTAAACTGAACCTGAATAAATCAGAAACCCTGTCTAAACTGAAATCGTAATAAATCAGAAACCCTGTCTAAACTGAACCTGAATAAATCAGAAACCCTGTCTAAACTGAACCTGAATAAATCAGAAACCCTGTCTAAACTGAACCTGAATAAATCAGAAACCCTGTCTAAACTGAACCTGAATAAATCAGAAACCCTGTCTAAACTGAAATCGTAATAAATCAGAAACCCTGTCTAAACTGAACCTGAATAAATCAGAAACCCTGTCTAAACTGAACCTGAATAAATCAGAAACCCTGTCTAAACTGAACCTGAATAAATCAGAAACCCTGTCTAAACTGAACCTGAATAAATCAGAAACCCTGTCTAAACTGAACTCATAATAAATCAGAAACCCTGTCTAAACTGAACCTGCATAAATCAGAAACCCTGTCTAAACTGAACTCGTAATAAATCAGAAACCCTGTCTAAACTGAACTCGTAATAAATCAGAAACCGTGTCTAAATGGAACCTGAATAAATCAGAAACCCTGTCTAAACTGAACCTGAATAAATCAGAAACCCTGTCTAAACTGAAACTGAATAAATCAGAAACCCTGTCTAAACTGAAATCGTAATAAATCAGAAACTGTGTCTAAACTGAACCTGAATAAATCAGAAACCCTGTCTAAACTGAAACTGAATAAATCAGAAACCCTGCCTAAGCTGAACCTGAATAAATCAGAAACCGTGTCTAAACTGAACCTGAATAAATCAGAAACCCTGTCTAAACTGAACCTGAATAAATCAGAAACCCTGTCTAAACTGAACCTGAATAAATCAGAAACCCTGCCTAAGCTGAACCTGAATAAATCAGAAACCCTGTCTAAACTGAAACTGAATAAATCAGAAACCCTGCCTAAGCTGAACCTGAATAAATCAGAAACCCTGTCTAAACTGGACCTGAATAAATCAGAAACCCTGTCTAAACTGAAATCGTAATAAATCAGAAACCCTGTCTAAACTGAACCTGAATAAATCAGAAACCCTGTCTAAACTGAACCTGAATAAATCAGAAACCCTGTCTAAACTGAACCTGAATAAATCAGAAACCCTGTCTAAACTGAAATGGTAATAAATCAGAAACCCTGTCTAAACTGAACCTGAATAAATCAGAAACCCTGTCTAAACTGAACCTGAATAAATCAGAAACCCTGTCTAAACTGAACCTGAATAAATCAGAAACCCTGTCTAAACTGAAACTGAATAAATCAGAAACCGTTTCTAAACTGAACCTGAATAAATCAGAAACCCTGTCTAAACTGAAACTGAATAAATCAGAAACCCTGCCTAAGCTGAACCTGAATAAATCAGAAACCCTGTCTAAACTGAACCTGAATAAATCAGAAACCCTGTCTAAACTGAAATCGTAATAAATCAGAAACCCTGTCTAAACTGAACCTGAATAAATCAGAAACCCTGTCTAAACTGAACCTGAATAAATCAGAAACCCTGTCTAAACTGAACCTGAATAAATCAGAAACCCTGTCTAAACTGAACCTGAATAAATCAGAAACCCTGTCTAAACTGAAATCGTAATAAATCAGAAACCCTGTCTAAACTGAACCTGAATAAATCAGAAACCCTGTCTAAACTGAACCTGAATAAATCAGAAACCCTGTCTAAACTGAACCTGAATAAATCAGAAACCCTGTCTAATCTGAACTCATAATAAATCAGAAACCCTGTCTAAACTGAACCTGCATAAATCAGAAACCCTGTCTAAACTGAACTCATAATAAATCAGAAACCCTGTCTAAACTGAACTCGTAATAAATCAGAAACCGTGTCTAAACGGAACCTGAATAAATCAGAAACCCTGTCTAAACTGAACCTGCATAAATCAGAAACCCTGTCTAAACTGAACTCATATTAAATCAGAAACCCTGTCTAAACTGAACCTGCATAAATCAGAAACCCTGTCTAAACTGAACCTGAATAAATCAGAAACCCTGTCTAAATTGAAAACCCTAAATAATTCAGAATTGTATGTCAACAGCACATAACATTTAGTCACAATATTTGAAATCTTCATAAATTAAACCTATTGAACCCAAAGGTGTTTATTCCAAACAAGAATTTTGTTTACAAAGGGGTTTGGATTTAAGGCAGTTTCACTATTTTGCAAAAGGCCCCAGTAATTGTTATTCTAATGTATTCCTGTGTAAATACAGTTTGTGTTCAGATAAAACATTCTGTTAACGCTGATTTTTATTAACTGGTTATATTCCTTTTTTCAATAAAAACGGTGAATGTTACTAACCGCTAGTTACAATGCCCTTTACTTTTCATTCAGATTTGGTTGGACAAGTTGATGGTTTTTTTACTTAGCTTATTAGATTTTTCATTACTTTGCTTATATTTATATGCTAAAATCTTTGATGAGGTTCAAAGGTTTAGAATAAGTAAAGGTCAGAAAAATATTTATAAAAATAGGTTCAATTAACTTCTTGCACTCAAGATTTGGTTTTATTTCAGTATTATAGTCTTTGAAGTTAACTGTTTTAAGCATGTATATTGGGTTTTAACTTGTGATATTGAAATTGAGTTAAATTCTTATAACGAACTTCGAATTGTTATCGTTTGCTTTTTTGATGTTCAATGAGAAATACTTACATTTAAAAAAATCAGCCATAAAATATCCATATTTATATCACTTGACGTAGACATAAACTTGATTTCAGATAAAGATTTATTTTGATTTCATGTGCAAGTTTTAGAGTGCAGCACAGCAAAGTACAATCTCTTGTTTTGTTCATCAGAAACTTAATTGTAATTTTGTATTGCCCTTGTGCAAAGTTTTTGTTATTCCCCCATTCAAGTTTTATTAAAAAAAATTGACAGTTAGACTTCAAATTCTAGATGTTTTTTTATTTTCTGTTTACCCATATGTATAGTATTTACCATGTATTCATGGAAGTCTTCTCAAAATATTTTTTCACTGAATATCAAGATACACAGTTCTAATGGCAAACGATGACTCCCTTCACAGTTCTAATGGCAAACGATGACTCCCTTAAGTAAACTTATTGTTAAATGTTTTAAATCAAATAAGTACAAGGAAACACACTAGGAGACTCTATAGCCAAGTGATCAAGTTTTTGATTTTAACTCCCACTACGAGACTCTATAGCCAAGTGATCATGTTTTTGATTTTAACTCCCATATTTTTCTGTAGGAAAAATAGCTACTCAAAATATATGCAGTTTTAATCTGTTCCTTATAATGTAAGAACTTGCAGTAAATTTTACCACGATCATAATTCAAGAGGAGTACCGGTAATATTTATAAACTTATATTATCAGTATTATAAGCATGTTAGACCTTTAGTGTCTAAATGTGATGGATGCTGAGATCAATACAAAACATTCCACATAAAATTGTTTCATAATTTACACTCAGCAGATGATTTAATAATATTTATGAGCTATGTCTAAATATTTTGTTGTTTTGGCACTTGATGTATTCAAAATAAAAAAAGTGACACATGTCAAAACATTTGTTTTGAGTCGGTCAATACATGGCTGTGTTCCATCATTTAAATGACCACCCTTTTTTATAAAAAAATTATTTGTCTTGCCTGTCCAAACTATAACAAACACCCCTTTTCAGATATGAAAATAGATCAGGTCCCTAATGTATGATAGAACACAATCATTACAAGATGACATCTAATACTGTATGCCAATACAAGAACACCAACAATTTAAATCATGTGGATTGGTTGATTGATTGATCAATTGATTTGCTCTCGGTCAGTTGGTTGGTCAGTAAACATCTTAAGATCAATACTTCAGCTCTATTCATGATGAGAAGAAGTTAACAAACAAGGGAAGTACCAAAGGCAACTAAAGTTTTCAGCTATTGAGTCTTGGGTAGGGAATGAGATTTTAGTGGTTCCTTGAACGTATGATGGTCCTTCTTTAATAACTAAGACCTTAAGTCTTTATTGTGCCAGTTGCATGTTAATCCACCAAAATGTCCCCCACTGTGTTCATGGTTTCAGAGTATTTGCTGTTTGACTATTTCAATTTTGGTTTTACTGTTGTTTGTTTGTTTACTACTTATTCCCGATTTATCTGTTCCTAAGAAAAACATGAACTTCAGTAAGCCTAAGAATGTATGTACATCAATTCTATATTGAGCAAGAAATAATTAAAGAATTATTTTTCTGTTTTGTTTTCAGCACAATGTTATTTCAGCGGGAAGTATTATGATCATGGTGCATCATACAGTCCTAGAGTGTGTGTAACTTGTACTTGCAATGTAAGTATATCATGGTTACCATACAATCCTAGAATTGGTTCCATTGATGGCCAGGTAGGTAGTTAGTCTTCTACTATTGATCAAATACCTGTCAGCACAGATGTTACTGGCTCCAGCTGTACTGAGGGCAGGGTGTGCTTGACTCAGAAAAATAAATGTTTATGCAGATAAATTTTGATGCAGTGTGACCAAAACAGTTTGTCTAATGGTTCAGTTAGCCCCTCTTTTATCTTTATTCCTGTACTGTATATTTATTTTATAAAATAAATGTAATTAAAATAATGTCCATGGAACCTAAAAAAATCCTTCTGTCTCCCCCCCCCCCCCCCAAAAAAAAAAAAAAAAAAAGAAGCTTTGCCCCAAAACTGATATCAGTCTAAATGTCTAAATTACTGTCTTGAGTTGACCAGTCGATGCTGTATATAAATAGTAATAACTTCTTCATGAAACTATAGTCAGAACTCCAGACATATTTGGCTAGAAATGCTAGTTAAAAAAACAAAAGTCTGATAATCAGAACAAATATTTCATTGACTAGACATGCGGATTCCATCTCTGGTGCACAATAGATTACTGCAGCAAAAATAACTGCAAATGCATTGCACATTTAGATTATCCACCAATGAATTGCAGTTTTAGCCCTGGGTGATTAAATTCCAGGCTGAAATGATTGTGTATTTTATTAAATATCATTAAAATTGATAAATATTCTAATATAAGCTAATTTGAATTGATGTAGAGCTAATGTCGTAATGCAGTGTAGAAGTGGCGAAAACAAATTGAAACTGTTTTGTTTAATTGATTTATTTTAAATGCTGTGCTGTAAGATCCTATATTTCTTCTGATACGGTTTGGTTCTATACTACAAATATTGGATCAGTATAATCATGTATACGCTGTCAAACTGTAGAGGCACTACCTTCTTAATGTAAAAAATCAATTTTAGAAAAAAAAACAATTACAAACATACAAAAACATTCTAAATTGTGTTGAAATACTTTTTTCAAGGGGAATTAACCTAAATTCTAAATCTGCTAATAATTTTTTTAGGTATAAAATGTTATAATTTTGGGACACTAGTGTTGAGATTTTCTCCTTTTTCGTCAACTTCCGGTAATGGTTTATTACTGAATGTTTGTTTACATTGCACAAGTACAAAATCAAGTTGTTTATTCAGTTGTATATAAATTTTAGTCTCTGTATAGAGCTGTTGTCCTTAGAGACAAAGGACATTCAACTTTTAGTTTTATTTAAGAACAAAACAAGCCAAAAAATGTTAATGGGTGGTTTAAAGAAAGCACATGTCTGTTTACAAACCTTGCAGCTTTCTGATTAAACAGCCATATGTAATGATCAAAAGGTTCCCTGTCTTAGATATAGGAAAATTGGTTAAATTAGAGAGAACCCTTTATGTCTTTTGTAATACATATTGTGATATGCTTGACTTGAATTAATGCATTATGATATTAAAAATATGGGAAGTATATTAACTACACCTGCAAAAAGCGATTGATTTAATTTGAAAAAAAAAATTCAGATGGTAATGATAAAAAGATTAGCAACAAGCTCAATTTAATAACCATTTCCTTCAGTTCCACAAAAAAATTCAAACACAATATTTTTTAAAAAAACTTTCAAACAAGTGTTTAGAATTTCCTTTATAATTTTAAGTTGAAACTTTTGCTGTTACTAATTTTTATTAGCCATTGTCTTGGTGCTAATTCAAAATTGTAAATTCCAAATTAATATATTTAAATTTCAATCCTTGAATATTATGACCTCTTCAGTCAGTACATACTTCATCCTTTCAACATAATTATTAGTGCATACAGGCAATACATCTTCTTATCAACAATAGTTAGGAATCAAAATTTACAAAAGTTTGGACAAAATTCAACATTTAAACCACCTGTAATGTTTTAGGATTCAGCATAACTAAATCTTTGCCAAATTTTAAATGTAGGTTGAAATTAATATTTTATTATCTCTAAACCATTTAATTGTATTCAGGGTTAATTACTTCAGCTAGCTTCTGTCTTATGTCAGTATGAACACTCCATCATAGCCTGATTGTTGAATACCATTGTTCCGCTGACGTACATTTCACACTTAAATTTATTCTTGTAGATTCCAGGACAATGTCTGATGTCTGGGTATACTAGACATATCCCTGTAAAAAAATTTGGTCAAAATTTAACGAGACCCAATAATTGCTGCAGCATACAAGATTTTGTGCCAGGAGTTATTTCTATAGAACTCCCACCCACCGTACAGAATCAATGTTTTGTCTAAATGCCAGAATGATTACAATTGGTTCTGCAGAGAGTGCACATCTATCATGTTTTTTTGTGTAGTTTTAAATTTCATTGTTTATTCAATCTGGAATTGTCTGTTAATATAACAGACATTTTTCATTAGATACACCATATTTAACTTTTCATTCATAGAAGTAACTACATTGCCAGATTGTAAAAAAATTAACATAATTTTCTCTAATGAATGGATTCATACCGAAGGTCAGGAGTTTTCTCCAGGAACTCCGGCTTCCTCCCCCAATAAAAACTGGACGCCATGATAAAGTTTAAAAATTGCTGAAAATGGCATTAAACTCACATTCAATCAAACAATCTCATGAATGGAAGTTCTAGCCATGTACCATTATTTTATGAATGATAGTAAACAAAAATTTTATTCTAAATGTACCTTTTTGATAAATGAAATTTTGTTTTTAAAAATTCTGTTTCTGAAAGTTATGCGTGTAAAATTCAACTAATGTAATAGTAAGTATTTAAGCCACTTCTAGAAGATAGGTGATATAAAAAATGAGTGCACCCAGAAAGCAAGTGGACCAAAATGTTCAGTATGAATCCACTCTCAGAAGTCAAGTTAATATTTATGGCTGCCTTGGTACTTTAACGTAATCCAACGTTCTTACCATGGCAATAATATAGGAGAAATAGTCCTGTATAAGCACTACCGCAGGTCAGGGGTTCTCTCCGGGTACTCCGGCTTCCTCCCCCAATAAAAACTGGATGCCATGAAATAGCTGGAAAATTGCTGAAAGTGGCATTAAAACACCATTCAAACAAACCAAACCTTTTTAAGCACTGACTGTGCATGCAATTAGGTCTGTTTTTTCAGTTTAGAAAATGTAGCAGATAAACATAATAAAATAATGCAATGTACTTTTAAGGTCACTGTTTGCATACACTATAGTGGTCATCAACTTCTCCAGTTCACATGAAATGTTTATATATCCACATAATTATTTTTAGGATGGCAGGATGGAATGTCAAAGAATGAATCCAGAAACTGAATGTCCTAGGTTAGACTGTCCAAAAGATAAAGTTTTACACATATATGGAGAATGTTGTCCCATTTGTGAAGGTAAAAAAATATTCATATAATCTGTGGAATAAAGTACCGGTAAATTGTTTAACCGTGTATGGTGTTTACTTCCAAGTACCAATACTGTAGAAGAAACTATCCACAGTCATTCATTTTTTGCACTATACTAAGTAGACCTGTATATAATAGGCTGTTTGGTTACTTCATTGAAGTGTGGAAAATTTGTTGTGAGCACATTTCCCTTGGCATAGGAAACCATTAATTCTACTTGAACAAAAAATATTACTTGCCATGAATTTCCAATAAATCTTGAATAAAGTCTAATGTTTTTTACTGTACATCTTGTTTTCCTATTTGGTTGAATTCAAAAAAATTAAGCATGGCATATTTTTGACTCTTTAATTGATGTGGATTGCCTGTTTCCTGCTAAGGTTTAGATTTGTTACTGACTACACGACCCTACCTCCACAAATAAAAGTGGATGCCAAAATATGGCTAAAAAAAGCTCAAAGTGGAATAAAAACCAAGCATTATGATCAGCATGTAAACAACAATTGTTCTAGTCTGTGTCACCTATTACTAAAGGACATATATTTAACCAATTCTAAAAATATGTTGCTTAAATTACATTTAACTGTCATCAATTTCCCCAAATAATTTTTGAACTATAATTGTTATTTTCCAGGAACAGATTTTTGTGGGAAAGGCCATAATTGCCATCATAATGCCACCTGTGTCAACTTAGCCACCAGATATGCTTGTCAGTGTAAAATGGGATTTAAAGGAGATGGCCAGCAGTGTGAAGGTAACAATATTGATGAGATAGAATTCTCTTAGTGTACAGTACAAAAGAGGTCTCATAATACAGGTTGTCTTTTAATGCAGGTTTAGTTATTTATAAATTCACTGCAGTGGGACCAAAATAGAATTTTGTTTTGTTCAGAAATACAAGATGGCTGCCACCAAGAATCATCGCTTACCTTAAGAACCTATGGTAAAAACATACAAATGGTTTCTTATGTGTAAATATTTCAAACATTTAAACCAAACGGTGCAGAAATGATGCTTGGAAAGTTATCTTAATTTTCTAAACAGACAAACCAGATTGATTTGAAATATTGCAGAAACGACTTTAGATGGTCCTTTACAAAGTTTGAGTTTTTTAGGGTTGATTCAAAATCCAATATGGCCGCTACTATGGAACATAGCTTAACATAGGATTGTATGGGAAAACTTACCAAAAGCTTCTTCTCAGAAACTGTCCTACAAATTTGTAAGTCAGTAAGCCATACAGGCTCTTTGCAGCCTCTAGTTTACTGGGTACTGCAGCTTCTTCTCCCTATAAAAACTGGATGCCATGATATCTGAATCAAATGTAAAATTCTTTCAACCCCATTCAGCATACAAACAATACAGCTTGTGTTGTCTTGATGTTTGTATATGAATTCTAGCATAATAATTTTTTTTTGGAGGTATACTTCTAATTATAACTGCAAAAGCATATGTATTTAAGAAGACCTCCCCTGTTGATACTCTGTTTATAGATATATTGAACATGGAAATTTTATGCTTTGATATACTGTCAGAAGTATAAAATTTGTAAAAAAATGAAGTTCATATTAAAAAACTGTGTATGAAATAAAACATCTGTATATAACTTTCTTTATAATAACACTAGACTTATCAGTTCAAATTCATCATTTTCTTTGAGAAGTTTCTGATAGATTTTCTAAAATTATTGAAGAGCTTATTTAAGAGAGATATGGATAAGAGAAGACATAATTTAGAAGCTATGATCATTAAACAGAATTTTTTTGCAATCTTGCATCAGAATGAAGTGGATAATACTGATGTATATTTCAACAATGTTATGCAACATGCAACCACTTGTAATGACAGCATATTATACATGCAATTATATCAGCTAAATATTGAACTGATGTCATATCTCAGACAACAATGCCAGACAACTGTTAGTGTAAAAGTACTGTACAAAATGTTAGTGTTTTGTGCACTTGTAGTACAGAAAAGTTATATGTAATTACATCCACTAAATAATATTTATTGTTAATTAATAAGTGTATCTTTCTTTGATATGAAGGATATTGTATGTTATGGATCCTTCAACTTATATAAATACATCAGATGTAACATATGCTGGCAAGTAGTGACACATTTTTTCCCTGTTTTGAAGTGGGATTTCCGTTTATCCCTTTATTGTTGTATTATTATATTTTAATTTCACTTTTTCTTTTTGTCTATTTTCTAAAATTAAATAGTTTATTATTAAGTTCAACATCATGGCTGCCATGTTGTCTCACTGAAAGAAAAGTGAATTTAATGATTGGAGATATAACTTATAAATATTGATATTTGAAATTGTAAGTAAGAAAACGTGTAAATGAAGGAATCTTGAAATTATAAATAAGTTCAACGTGCCCTTTAATTGTAATTTTAGCAATGTGAAGAAACATATATAATCAGAAAAGATCCATTAATTATGGTGTTGTGTTAGTTTCTCTTCTTTCTACTTTCTTATTTGACTTTCAACAGCTGTGAGATCTTATTTTATAAACCCCAGTCACAAATTTGTTTGACATTCTCTTATCCTTCTCTAATGTAAATAATAATTTCTCTACATTTTTGTGGTTGTGATTTGGCAATAGTGCTGCAGGATGCAAGTGTTTCAAGTTGCAGTTTGTATGTTTATAAATCTTTTATAGATTTCAAAGTTTCAACCTTGACACAGATTTCATTGTGCCAAAATGTACATGTAATACCATTTTAATAGACCACTTAATTCTGTTTTACAGATTTTTATTTCAAATTTATCTGTTCCATTTTCTCCATCAAAAAATTAAAAATTAATTTTAAAATAAGTCAAATAAAACCCTAAGCTGTTTTAACCCTTGTCTTGGCTATTAGTACATTTGTACTTTCATTGCATTTATTGCAGTCCTATCAAGAGCTCCAGAGTTGGAGCACCATGTTTTACAGATTGATGCATTTAGGGATTTTTCACCTTTTTTCAATTATTTTCGGCATTTGGGAAGATTTTGTGTGGTAGAGATGCTTCTTATGATATTTAGCGCTTGAAAAGGGACAAAATATTTATTTATTTAGTTTAAAAGCTATTTATTTTGTTTTTGTAGATGTTGATGAATGTTCTGCTAGAGGTGGAAAATATGGACATCACTGCTATGGTCAAACAAAATGTCACAATACAATGGGATCCTACGAATGTCTTTGTGCTTCAGGAATCCAACCAGAAGATCCCTACAATTGTGATGGTACGCCAACATCTCCATCATCATCTTCATCAGGCATTGTTGTCTCTTCCTCATTGAGTTTATTATTATTTTGTGCCTTATTTAGCATCAAATGTGTTTGGAGTCATTTGTCACATATAGTTTAATATGTTTAAACAGTCATAGAATTAAATAGTTGAAGAAATATTGGCTGTGATTTCCGGAAATTCTAACATTTGCCTTGATATACAACATACAAAAAAAGTTTATTCTAACATATGCCTTGATATACAACACAAAAAAAAGTCTTACTCAAACAAGCTGTGTATTTAACTTTGATTCAGTTACTTAATGTGGATGTTTGTTGTCTTCTGATCCTCATCAAAACAGTATGTTATTCTAAAAAATGACCCAAAAAAATGATTTGACAGACATTTTACATGAATTTATCTAGGTTTCTATGATTCATTACAAGCAATCTTGTATAGACCCAGCTCATATCTTTTTCAATTAGTATATTTCATCACTTTAACATTAGCAAAATTTTGCTTATTTCAATTAAATTGTGAAAATAAATAACGTCCTTTTAAATATGTGTACAGAAATAATTTTAACAGGTGAAATACTTTAGTTTTTAACTAAATTTAAATTTAGGACATTAATGGTTTCCCATACAAAACATTGCAGCATTAATGTTTGTATGTGTCTGGTCAGTATGTAGTATTAGATGCAAGGTAGCTTTGTTAGAATTTCTGTGACATTTTTTCCATTTGTATAGATATGTTCATAATACACTCATAGAAGTGGAAGATCATTCCATTTCCAGGATTTGTTGTAAAATATAAATCATTTTGATACAATTTACATATAAAAAGTGCTATGTTCATAACTTCATAATTCCACTTTTTCTTTCTCATGTTGATTTCAGAGTTACTTTCTAGTATACACTTTACACTTTAATATCATGTTGTTATGAAAAAAATTAGATCTAACATTTTACTTGATAAATTAATCCCACTTCTGTTTAATTTTCCTGAAAATAAAATATGTTTGTAAATGAATTTTTTTTAATAATTTTAATCATTTAATGCCAATTTATTTACGTGTAATTAAAGTTGAAATAGAATTCCATTCAATTTTTCCTCATTGACTAATTAAAGTAATATTCCTTGGGTTGCATTTAACATAAAGATACAGGTACATGTAATTGTAACATGAAGGTGTTTTAAGGTATCTGGTCCACAATTGACCACTTGTTTGCAAACATCTGAAATACTATTGGAGTAACTAATATTTTTTGCTGATAATTTGTATCATTAACTAGCAATGCACTGAATTAATATGGCTATATTTCTTTCTCGAAAAAAATAAAATTGAAGGGGGACTTCAATTATGGCTCGGATACCTTAAGTATATATTTTGTTCATGGTTAGTTCAGTACATTCAGCTTAATATTTTCATCTTATTTTTCCAGATGTATCTTAGATAATAATACTTAAATTAAGTATATTGTGATATATTGAGGATGAAAGATGTCTATATATGTATATATATGTTATCATGTAAAATTATTTGTAAATTTTCTAGTTCTTACGCATTCATATATTTCAATGAAAATTTCATCTGAGGATAAATAGGTGTTACTGATTGCTACAGATTTTAAATTTAATATGTAAAACATAAAAGAAAGAATGTAAACAATATACAATGAAAGTTTTAGGGGAAAAAAATATGGAATTAATTTCTTTTGTCAAATTTGTACACTAATGTTGGTACTTATTTTAAGAAAATATAGAATGTTTTATACATAATATGGATCAATCATGCATCAGTTTGTCATGGATCATTATGATCAATATTGTGATTAATAAATGATTGTGATTTTTATGATTAATATGATTGAATAAATGAAAAAATATATATACAAGAATATTTTCTACCTCTGTGTTACAGCTGTAGAAGTTTTTATTACAGAAATAAAAGATTTTTCCTACAATTTGTACTGTTTTCTTTCAGTAATTTTGTCATTGCAAAAAAATGATTTTAATCATCGTGTGTGCTCTGTGACAACAAATGGTAATTTCTTATTCTAGCACATTTTTACATTTAGGATTGCCTGGATAGTTGTCTTTTATTATTTAATTATTTTAAGCTTATTTTAAGATCAGATGATAATTTATTTTATTCTTGTCTTCTTTCAAGATTTATATTTTTCAAAGTGATTGTAGTGATTTGGCCTTAAACTTAAATAATTTTGTCTTAAATGATTTTTTAATGGTTTGGGATATTATTATGCCACAAAAATTATGTATTTAATGTAAAAATAATAGTGTTATCAAAATTCATGTGATAACTTCATCAAAGTGTGTTTCTGGTTGAGTTTCACTCTTAAAAAATTGGGATAAGTGACTTACTGGTACGCATGTCATTAAATGGAGAAAATGCAACGTAGATTATTCTAGAAAAAAATGGGTTCTTCTGAAATAAGTCACAAATTGTAGGAAAAATCATAATATTCTGTAACTTATATGAAAAATGTCTATTAAAATTTATTTCTTAATCTTGACATGTACATCTTTCATCCTTACAAAAGTCAGCTGATATATTAATATTATAATTCAAAATAAAGAAAAATAAATATACCTCCATGTTAAGGAAATTGAGAAAACACATTTGATGTTAATGAGAGCACACAGGTTCTTTTAAAATCCATTTTTGTTTTAATATTTTGCATGTAACAATATAATGCCTACTGATAGAGAAGGGAGATAACTTTTATCTGTGATTTTCAAAAATGGGAGATAACTTTTTATTAGTTCCAGTTATCCATTTGCTGTATTAAATTGAGGTGTCTATGTCTCCATAAAAAGGTACTTTGTGATAAGTTCATTGTCAGATGGATCTATATCCTTCTATTCCTGTGCGATTGAACATTTCCTGATGGACCCATTCCAACATACCTACCAGTTGAGTTGTAGATTTGTAATGTAGTCTTTGTCTGGAACATAGCTGAAATATTTCTAATGAGATGTAAAATATCAATTATTGCTGCTATTTATGTCGGAGCTTACATTGTCTTCACAAATTTACCTTTTGTGACAATTGTCATTTCTCTGCTATTGACAGAACTCAAAACTTAAAAACACATTTTTTTTCTGTCTGAGTAAGCTATTTGTTGATTGGTCAGTAGAAAGGGTTCACCTAAGGTGAGCTGTACAGGAATAGTCCCCCTGTTGTAAGGCTTCTCAAGGATGGCCACTTTACCTATTTATACAATATCTTTGATACTACTTGTCTACCCTGTAACAGTCAACCCCTTTTATAATGCCATATTTTTTGTAAAGAACAGGTGGTACTATAAGAGGGACTAGTGCATTGAGTTAAGAAACGTCACACAAGCATTGTGGCAATAGATACATTTCTACTCGGACCATCCTTGCTGCTGAAGTTAGCATAAAGTAGTGCAAAGTGAAGACAAATATTGATTTCAGAATGTTATTGTTGCAGTCATAGCTGGAATGTGGTATTCTAACTATTACAATGTTTATTTCTCAGACTTTTACTTAGGATTTACTTTATCTATAGAATGATATGAATTGTTTGCCAGATCAAAAAGATTAAAGTACTAGGAATAGATTGAGAAATATTACATATAGGTCAAATTTTTCTCTTGGTTTAGTTTTTCACTTTTACAAACAAAAGTCTTCTGTTCAGCATAACATCTCACAAATCATTTTTCTCTGCAATCAGCTGATTATAAGAAACATACTAACAGTGTGATTATGTGACCTCAGCAACCTTCATTCATAAAAATAGGTAAATTTTGTCAGTTGATGAGAAATCTTATTGACATTTATCATGCATTTTCTCTTTGATAAATTTATCACAGTGTAAGAAACATGAATTATATGTCAGCTGTACACCTTGGTTTCTATTATCAGTTTACAGCCACCAGGGATGAAAGCATTCCTTTTCCCCCCACACAGTATATCAATGAAATTTGTTCAATTGTCTAGCCTATTTCAGCCTTGTGTCTGAAGGTCAGCTTATTTCAGCACTCGAAGGTCAGTCAGTGTCATCCTGACAAAAAGGTATTAGATTTAATTTTTGTTGTTATACCTGAAGATGGGGTTTACTGTTTTTGGTCTGTCTATGAGAGACAATTCCTGTCTCAACAATGATAAATGATATGATATTGAAATTTTGTTAATATCCTTATATGATTATGCCATATTATTTCAGTAGCCTTGTATGATCATGCCATATTATGGGAATCATTTTCTTATCTCTCAGACTCTACTTCCTGCATACGACTAGGTCAATTTTCAGCCATTTTCTGTCATTTTTTTCTCAGCAAAGATAATTATTCAGATCTCTTCAACTCCTACCTTCTGTTTACCAACTAGTCAATTTTTAACCTTTTAAACATGCGTCACATTTTGCTTAGCAATGATTACTGATACAATACTGAAATTTTGTCAGTAGCATTGTTGGATCATGACATATTGTACCTGGTATTTATTATACCCCAGCTGTCCCTAGGGGAGATGTGCTATACCTTAGCTGCCCCTAAGTGAGAGGTGGTATACCCAAGCTGCCTCTAGGGGAGATGTGGTATACCTTAGCTGCCTCTGAGAGGTGGTATACCCAAGCTGCCTCTAGGGGAGAGGTGGTATACCTTAGCTGCCCCTAAGTGAGAGGTGGTATACCTTAGCTGCCTCTAAGTGAGAGGTGGTATACCCAAGCTGCCCCTAGGGGAGAGGTGGTATACCTTAGCTGCCCCTAAGTGAGAGGTGGTATACCCAAGCTGCCTCTAGGGGAGATGTGGTATACCTTAGCTGCCCCTAAGTGAGAGGTGGTATACCCAAGCTGCCTCTAGGGGAGAGGTGGTATACCTTAGCTGCCTCTAAGTGAGAGGTGGTATACCCAAGCTGCCTCTAGGGGAGAGGTGGTATACCTTAGCTGCCCCTAAGTGAGAGGTGGTATACCCAAGCTGCCTCTAGAGGAGATGTGGTATACCTTAGCTGCCTCTAGGGGAGAGGTGGTATACCTTAGCTGCCTCTAAGTGAGAGGTGGTATACCCAAGCTGCCTCTAGGGGAGAGGTGGTATACCTTAGCTGCCCCTAAGTGAGAGGTGGTATACCCAAGCTGCCACTAGGGGAGAGGTGGTATACCCCAGGTGCCCCTAGGTGAGAGATGGTATACCCCAGCTGCCTCTAGGGGAGAGGTAGTATATCCCAGGTGCTCCTAGGGGAGAGATGGTATACCCCAGCTGCCCCTAGGGGAGAGGTGGTATACCCCAGCTGCCACTAGGAGAGAGATGGTATACCCCAGCTGCCCCTAGGTGAGAGATGGTATACCCCAGCTGCCTCTAGGGGAGAGGTAGTATATCCCAGGTGCTCCTAGAGGAGAGGTGGTATACCCCAGCTGCCCCTAGGGGAGAGGTGGTATACCTCAGCTGCCCCTAAGGGAGAGGTGGTATACCCAAGCTGTCCCTAAGTGAGAGGTGGTATACCCAGCTGCCCCTAGGGGAGAGGTGGTATACCCCAGCTGCCCCTAAGGGAGAGGTGGTATACCCAGCTGCCCCTAGGGGAGAGGTGGTATACCCCAGCTGCCCCTAAGTGAGAGGTGGTATACCCAAGCTGTCCCTAAGGGAGAGGTGGTATACCCAAGCTGCCACTAGGGGAGAGGTGGTATACCCCAGGTGCCCCTAGGTGAGAGATGGTATACCCCAGCTGCCTCTAGGGGAGAGGTAGTATATCCCAGGTGCTCCTAGGGGAGAAATGGTATACCCCAGCTACCCCTAGGGGAGAGGTGGTATACCCCAGCTGCCCCTAAGGGAGAGGTGGTATACCCAAGCTGTCCCTAAGTGAGAGGTGGTTTATTCAAGCTGCCCCTAGGGTAGAGGTGGTATACCCCAGCTGCCCCTAAGGAAGAGGTGGTATACCCCAGCTGCCCCTTAGTAAGAGGTGGTATACCCCAGCTGCCCCTAAGGAAGAGGTGGTATACCCCAGCTGCCCCTAAGGAAGAGGTGGTATACCCCAGCTGCCCCTAAGGAAGAGGTGGTACACTGTTTAAGGTCTGTTTATATAAAGTTATAGACATGGTGGAATCATTTCCCATTTGATTTTTGTTTGTTCCTATGCAGAAAGAATGTAAAATCTGAAATAGGAACAAGATACAAAAGGTCCAGGACTCTAAAAGTACTATCCATGTCTCTGGGTTGCAGTCTTTCAGAAAATAAATTTGGGTTATATGGTTTCAAATTACAATGGCTACAAAGTAACAACAATATAAAATATTTTATATACAAACATTTCATACCTTTTCCCTCTAGTACTTAAAAGGGCTGATCATTCTATGACATTTTTAGCTTGTATTAATGCACTATGTCTATCATAGTCATTGTCAGTGTCATCCCCTATAAAGTTTTACATAATTTCAATTTATTGGCAGAAACGACTGGGTAAGTTAAATCCAAACTTGTTCACAACGTTTGGTGTACTATATCTTTATGAATGGTTTGTGACTAGTTTTGCAAACCTTATCTTTAATTTTGATTTTTTTTTATTTTTAATTTCATTTTAATAAGATTCCAATAGTGTATCAACAGATGCTTTCTATTTTTTTCTCATTTTTGTAATGACCAATGAGGTAAATTATGATATTTCTATCAGAGTTTGATGGGATATTTTTATTGGTTTCCTTGGTGTCAACAGATTGTCGTGAAAATTTTCTAGGCATCAGAGGAAGTTATTTGTTTTCACTATTTTAATAAAGTTCACATCTATAACTCAGCTTCCATAGGATTAATTGTTTGTACTATTCTTTTAAAGAGTTTTCAATAATATGTTGACATATTTTCCTCTGAGGATATAATTGGGCTAAAGGGTAGCACTTTGGTAATGTCCACATGACACTATATAGTGACAACCCATATTTTAAGATTCAGAAATCTTCAGTGCTATAAGATATCCCTTGTCAATTTGCACTGTTATGTGAATTTCTCTGAAGGTGAAGCCCTGACTTCTAGAAACTGCAAAGCTTATTGAAGCTAATGTTTACTGGATGATCTTCTACTAGGTTTGGGGCTTTAGTTTACAAAATAAATCTATGAGGGAAAAGCTTGTACAAGGCCTCTTATCAGAACTAGTTAAAGCCAAACAACAATATTCATTGGATGTCCTCTACAAAGTTTATGTCGTTTTATGTCAATCAGAAATTAAAAATGGCTGCCAACACCACTGGCCAACACAGAGCTTATGTAAACTTATAGGAAATGCTTTCTTCATTCCATATATAAATAAGAGACAGCAATAAAGGCTTTTGAGATGGAACTTCTGGTTTAACTGAAAATAGACGTTTGATTTTATACCACATAACTAAATTGACCTTCTGGATGACATGTATTGTGGGTTTGTAACTTCAGTAGGATACTCGCTTGAATATCATTCAAAATAGCCTTCAACTAAACATGCAATTAACATGCAAAATTAAATTCCTATTGAGGGGAACAGTTTCCATATATTTTTATTTTAATGTTTTTAATTTTCCAATTTATATTTATCACAGACAGTATGCAAAATAATTACAGGAAGTTATAAAAAAATCACTGTTAAGATAAAAATAAAAATAGCATCATCATTTGATTGAATAATTCTGCTGAGTAGGCAGGAATGTAGACTTTATCATATAAATATTCCTAAATGCTTCTGGTAAAAAAACTTCAAGTCATAAAGTGTTTGTTGAAAATAATGGATTAAAGGAAAAACTTGTTAAAATTTATTTACATTCAGATAATTTATTGATAATACTAGGCGATCAGCTTGTTTCTTGCTAAAATATGCTGCAACAGGTTGCAAAAAACTTCCACACATTTTTAACAACATATGCCTTTTTTTGAAAGAAGCAATAATTTTACTGACTATGCTTTAGAATAAATCAATCTAATTTTGACATTTCCTATTGGTTAAGTAGTTGCACTAATGGAAATGTTTAATTACAGTTATTATCCATGCAAGACTTTTGGATAAAAATGATGGATTTCAGTTGAAGAAATCATGTTAAAAATAAGTTAATTTTAACAACACAATGTCCATTGTTGAAAAGAAGAAATAGTAAAATTACAAAAAAATTTCATACAAATCTGAATAAATTCATGTCTTGTATTAGTTTTAATTTTATTATCAATAACATAAAAGCTATTAATGCAAGATTTTGACAGCATAATCAAATCCAACCAATCCAAGATAGGCTTTCAATTGGATTGTTTAACAGTTTTTGATATTTACAAGTTTTTTTTCAAGGAATAAAAATGTTACACAAGTAAACTATTGTTTCTTGTCTGCACCAAAAAAATTGTATGTGTTTTCTTGGGGACAAAAACAAATTCAGAACAAGCAGTCTAAGGCCTACCCCCCTTACCCTTCAGAAAAGAAAATGTTAGGTCCCTTGAATGTAAAATATAATGCTAACTGGTTCTGTTTATTACCACAGTAGTTTGAATGACAATTAATCCAATGAATTGGAACAAAATCGTAATTATACAAAATTTCAAATTCCATTCACTTAACAAATTTGTACTTTTAATAAAAAAAACCAATGAAATCCTTTCCTCTTATCTGTGGTAGGCATACAAGTTAAGACATTTTGACCTTTGACCTCTCTGGAATGTAGAGAATGGAACAATCACTGATAATTGATGTTGTTAATTATGTAAACTTTTAGTTTTAAGTGCTACAACAAAAAATACTTAGCAATTACTCAAACATAATCTTTTTGAGCTTTGTGTAAATTAGTATGAAAAGTCTGGTGGGGTTCCACATGAAAGATTGCATCAGATAATGACAAACTTGTCAATATATTTTTGATAAGTTCTTACTTTTTGACAAAAACGAGGTAAAACAGGGAGCATAAGTGATGTTTTAAAAATGAGAAAACTACAATATGTTATGTTTTTCTCCTTTTATTTTTTATAGAAGATTAAATGCTCATTTTATTTTATTTTTTACGTTTCATAATTAATAATTGTACTATAATACCAACTACTCAACTTGCCAGTTACTTGTACTGCATGTCAATAGGTTAATATTTAAAAAATCACCAGAAGAAACATGTGAACTATAAACATATTTTGGGATCTTTGTTGTCAGTCTGTTGATCCAGAATGTAAGTTCCTTCATCCTTATCTATGGATTTAAATAAATTCTATACATAAGTTTGTAAAATAAGACTAACCAGTCAAACATGTCCAGGAATAAGACTAACCAGTCAAACATGTCCAGGAATAAGACTAACCAGTCAAACATGTCCAGGAATAAGACTAACCAGATGTCCAGGAATAAGACTAACCAGTCAAACATGTCCAGGAATAAGACTAACCAGTCAAACATGTCCAGGAATAAGACTAACCAGTCAAACATGTCCAGGAATAAGTTGGTTAGACAACATTTGGTTTTTTTTTTAAATAATCTATAAGGAAGCTTAAACTGCTGATCATTCGAGTTTAAGATAAAGATGTTATTCAAAACTTTTTGGCAAGAGTTATTTCCTTTTAAAATGTAAATCAGGAGAATAACCTTGTAAGTCCTCCACAATGACATGGTTCATAGTGGAAGATTTCAGAGATGGGAATAGTTAGATGGGTGTATTTAAGTGAGGCAGACCAGACTTCATCAGCTAACACTTGTTTTTATTGGGTTCTTTTTGCTTACTTTGTTGTCGATTGTTGTGTTTACTTTTTTGTGTTATCTGTCTATGTCTCAAAACAGATTTTGTCATTGTCTTATAATATTTGATTCTTCTTGACTAATCAGCTGTCTTACTGTTTTCTCTCAAAATATTGTGGAGACAGTGGATCTTGAAAATGGAAAAATGTTATTTAAATGGTAAATTCTCAATGTTTCTGTCATTGATGATGTAAGTAACAGAAGAGTTATGTGATTTGATGTTTGACTTTGTGGACACGAACATAAAAGTTGTGAATCTAGGCTTTTAATTAAATTAAGGATTAAGGTTAGAACATAGTCTGACTGAACCCCCCAGAAGTATTCCTTTTCAGATCCAATCATAACAGATCTATTAATTCCTATTGAATTTAGAAAGAAGAAGCAGATGTTTTTGTAAATATCTCAGTCTGTTTATGTGTAAGAATCCAGATATTGACCACATGGCCATCTTGCAAGGTGATGATGGCTAAACATCATAACTATGTCTTTGAAGTGACATTCTGGTCAGCTGCCAACCCTATTATAGAATATATGATGTGTATTGACTGAGAGGTTTATGGACTGACCATTGGTGATCAGATGTACCTTTTATAATTAGACTGACCTCAGCTCAGGACAAAATATTGACAAACTAATCATTTGATGGCTATCTTTGATTGATAGATTGCCTAGTTTATCATTAGTCTGCAGTCTGTATCTATCACAAGGCATAAGGAATGACGTCTTCACAGTTCACTTCTCTACATTTTAATTGTCCATATATTGAGATGCAATGACTGGAATTTTGAGAATGCTTTTCTCCTACCATGGTTTCATGATTTATATTATTGTCAAGCAAACTGGACTGTCAGTTTGTACAATTTAAGGTTGAAGTAAAATATGCACTGGATCAAGCTTCAAATCTTAGATTACTGGCACAAAATTATTTCATTACAATTTTTAGATGAAGGCAGCTTTTATAAGATCATTTCAACAATGTAGTTGACAATTAATCTGTAAATCAAATTATATCATTGCAATTTTTTTATGAAATAGCTCAAAATATCATATAATATCATTTCAACAATTTAGCTGACCTATAATCTTGAAGTCAAATGGGAGGTAACTCCCCATTTTCTGAAAGATTTCATTTAACCAAATCTAGGATAAATACAATTTGAGATTTTCCAAATATTATAGCTCATTTACAATTTTTTCTCTTGCAGCAGGAAATCTATACTCCTTGTCAAATCCCACATTTTCATCTCTGCCTGCCACCAAACATGTCTGTTATGCCTAAAAAAAAACGAAAATTTTTATCTTAAAAACCATTATAAATAGAGAACATATCTAGATGATCTGCAAAGCCACACAATTTTACCTGTTTCTAAGGGTCATACAAATACACTTTATATTTTCTGAATGTATGAAGATAGAATGTTTTAACCCCATCAATCTCACATTTCTTTTTACAAACCTACGTGTCTTTATTCATGTCCATTACTGACACAAAGAAACATATAGGAGACCACCTGTTTCCAATGATATTATCTGCTAAACTGTTATTTCTACCTGTTGCTTCAAATGCATTAAAACAAAAGGAGGAAACAGAAAACAGAGCAATAAAGTCTGCACTCAAACGTTTGCTGCAAATTATAATACAAGTCGGAGATTTGTTAATTGCAATAATGTAAAACCACATGAAAGAAAATCACATGCATTCTGAATTACTCCTTTTTTCTGATAATAAGTATCATCTGACTCTATTTTTAGCCTTAATTGTTTGTTTGTAATTGGCCTTATCAATCAGTTATATAATATTTATGTTTGTATTATCATATTTCCTTTGATTTTTTTTTCACCTGTCTCTCACCTTTAACAGGTACATAAAAAATATTTCATTTCTCAGTAGCTCATTTTTTTTTAAAATCTTGTATCGGTATTTAATATTTAGAAGTAATCAGAAATAATTACAGTGAAATGGTATAACTGATTTAAAGTCTTTGAGGGATTGACTTCCAGGTTTTGGGTTTTACTCTTAATGACTAAGTAATTACTATTTGACAGTTAAAATATTTAGCAATTAACTCTAAAGGGGTCTACATGGAAGAAGAAGTAAGAACAGTATAGTAAAACCTGCTTAAACTAAAGTTTTCTAGTCTGATATTTTGTTTTGACCAGTATAGTAAAACCTGCTTAAACTAAAGTTTTCTAGTCTGATATTTTGTTTTGACCAGTATAGTAAAACCTGCTTAAACTAAAGTTTTCTAGTCTGATATTTTGTTTTGACCAGTATAGTAAAACCTGCTTAAACTAAAGTTTTCTAGTCTGATATTTTGTTTTGACCAGTATAGTAAAACCTGCTTAAACTAAAGTTTTCTAGTCTGATATTTTGTTTTGACCAGTATAGTAAAACCTGCTTAAACTAAAGTTTTCTAGTCTGATATTTTGTTTTGACCAGTATAGTAAAACCTGCTTGAAGTGTTTTGGCTGGGCTGATATTTTTGTTTTGACCAGTATAGTAAAACCTGCTTAAACTAAAGTTTTCTAGTCTGATATTTTGTTTTGACCAGTATAGTAAAACCTGCTTAAACTAAAGTTTTCTAGTCTGATATTTTGTTTTGACCAGTATAGTAAAACCTGCTTAAACTAAAGTTTTCTAGTCTGATATTTTGTTTTGACCAGTATAGTAAAACCTGCTTAAACTAAAGTTTTCTAGTCTGATATTTTGTTTTGACCAGTATAGTAAAACCTGCTTGAAGTGTTTTGGCTGGGCTGATATTTTTGTTTTGACCAGTAGTGTAAAACCTGCTTGAAGTGTTTTTGGGGCTGATATTTTTGTTTTGACAAGTATAGTAAAACCTGCTTAAACTAAAGTGTTTTGACCAGTTTAGTAAAACCTGCTTAAACAAAGTGTTTTGACCAGTTTAGTAAAACCTGCTTAAACAAAGTGTTTTTGGCAGATATTTTTGTTTTGACCAGTTTAGTAAAACCTGTTGAAACTAAAGTCTTTTGGGCTGATATTTTTGTTTTGACTAAGTATAGTAAAACCTGCTTGAAGTGTTGGGGCTGATATTTCTATTTTGACAAGGTTTCAAATATTGTGACTAATCTTTATGAGTGTGCTTTTTACACAGGATCCCAAATTATTTAGGGTTCAATTTCTTTTTTTTTTTGTTTCTTTTTTTTTATGGTTCAAGATATCAATTTATTTGGGGTTCAGTTTAGACAGGATCCCAATTTATTCAAAGTTCCATTTAGACAGGATCCCAATTTATTCAAAGTTCCATTTAGACAGGATCGTAATTTTTTAAAGGGAATAGGTGGCCAATTAGTTCAGAAAACAAGGTCAGAATATTGATTGATTGGATGTCTGCTTTATGTCCAGCGAGCAGTATTTCAGCTATATTCAGGATGGGAACAAGTTAACAAACAATAAATCAATGGAAAATGGGGGTGGGATGGGTCACAGGGAATACACTTTTGACTGCCACTGGAAAAGTATGGAGTTCTGGGTAGGGGTGGAAAATTTAGCCTTTTGTAGCGGCTACAATGAGCCCACTCTTTTTCGAAATCTACAAAGGGGTCTTTATCGTGCAAGGAGCGTGGCACTCTCCAAACACGTTACCCACTATGGTCCGTGGTCAGGCTTTCCGTATTATGACCTGACAACTCCCCAACGAGAGGGTCTCCCCTATCCAGCACCCGGGGATGCGCTGGGCTGCTCTGTGGGTCGAGTACTGGGAACCCTCCCAGTATGGTCCCATTCTAGGTCAGAATATTGTTTCAGACTGTATGTATTGATATTTTTTTGTACAATTCACTTTGAAACCAAAACTGGTACCTTAAAGCTTAAGAGTTTTTTTCTACATTTTGATCATATACAGCACTACACACTTAAGGAAATGCTTCCACTGTAAAAATATTGACAGAAAAAAAATTCATTCTTGTTGCACAGTAATGTCATTCTTTTAAAATATCCAACTCTTCAAAGCAGAAACTTCAAGAAAATTAGGCTTTGTTTTAAAAATGCTGCAATATTTTGACATTAACTTGTAATTTATATTCCAAAAATGAGACTTTTAGTTGACTAGGAGGAAGATAACTATTTTGAAAGTTTTTTTCAGTTACCATCATCAATCTCAGATTTTTCAGTCATAATTATTTACTGTACTCCATAAGCATAAGTTACAGTAAATACCGTATTTTTGGTAGAGACATAATACTTTTTATTGCAAATGGATGAGCTTCCCATTGTCAGCCAATGGAGAAACTGTCAATAAGCCCCCATAGTCAAGAAACTACTGTACTGATTGATGACTTTATAAATCTAGCGCTACAACATTAAAAAACCAACAAAACTGAGTGTTCGATATTTTAGTGAAATTACTTATAACATTATTGTCTTTTATTTCAAGAATATTAACTTATCAAATACAGATAATAGAAATAATCATTTCTTATATTTAGATGGGAGTGCATTGAGAACTGCAACCCTGCAACTATTCTGCACATCATAGTTCAGAAGGGTTTTTTGCTTATTTGTTTATGTTTTTGTGTTGTTGCTTGGCGTGCTTGTTTCTGTTAGATGTAAGGATCTGTAATTTTGTACTTTGATTTTGTTCCTGTTTGTTTGTTTGCAATTTTTGAATGGTTTTTAATGCAAATTTCAGCAGTTTTTCAGCTATATCATGGCATCCAGTTTTTTGGGGGTGGGGGAACAGGAGTACCCAGAGAAAACCACCAACCTTCGATAGGATTTTGTTCTTGTTATTTTGTCTTGCTGCTGAAATAATACAGATATATCAATTTAGATTCTGAAAGTTTGATAAAAAAAAGTTATCTTTGAGTAGCATTTCATAACAGCCTGCTACTGAAGTGTTGTGAACTTGGCAAGGACAGTCAGTTGGAAAAAAAAAGTTATTACGAAATACTGTAATGATCTACCATAAAAATCCATTAATCAGCTAGAACAAAAAAGTTTAATTTATTGTCTAGGAGATTGTTCAATTATTGTAACAGAATAAACTCTTTTCCACTTATAATTCTTTGAATGACGCAAGTATTTTCTTTACAAAAAGATTTTTTCAGTAAAGTCTGGGTGGTAAAGGAGTTTTAGTTCCTGTCTTCTCAATGGGTAAAACCATCACATCAGTTGAAAATTAAAACACTTATCTAACCCAATAAGACTCCAACTGTTAGTCTGTGTAGAGCGAGTCATTAGTACTTTATATATATTTTTAGACCTCTCGCCTCTTTACAAGGTAAATATGTTTTTCCCCCTTTTACTTGCTGTGTGTTCTATTTCTATCGGATCTAAAAATGAAGATCTGTGTAATGTCTGTCTGGCTAATTGTCCTTGAATTGATTGTGTTTCAAGTTCAGTCTATTCACATGGCATAGTTGATTTTGTTTCTTTATATTCTCATTATCAATAAAAGACATAGTTTTTTTCTACATTTTTGAATAAAATGAATGGAAACTGTGTTTTTGGGATTTCTCCTATTATGAAACAAACATTTTAATCCAGTGTCAAAAGGTTAGATTTCTGTAAACTAATGTACTGTCCTAACTTTATTTCATTTGGAAAAGTTCAACTAAGGGTTTGCTACGGATAACTCACCTGATGTAAAACCCCATAACAACATAGTTTTCGGTGTGTGTTCAGATTTTCGGATAAGTTGATGTGTTTTCTTGAGTCCTCAAGGGTGTTAGTATATGCAAAGAAGTTTACCATATAGGATTCAATTAGTTGGCAACTTTGTATAATAAAGTTTACCGCTAACTTGGACAGGGCATGCTGGTACCTCTGTGTATCCCAGTTTTCTCTGACAATAATTTGGTCACTGCAAAATCTAAAAAATTGGTCAAGGTCTCTTAATTTGCAATGAACAGTCAGTGAGTTTTTCCCACAGATAATGATGCAAGCTTTATTCTTGTCATGAAGATTGATGAAAATTACTTGGGAACTAATTTATGGTTTTTTTGGGTTTTTTTAAACAAAAATTCAATTTAAAAAAGGAGCGGATTGACTTTTTGTGTGACATTATGATACATCTGGATTTTTAATTTTAGGGCCAAATATGGATAGAAAAAAATTGCCACATATAAAATTTCTGGCCATAATTCGACCAAATGATATGTGGTCTAAATATGGTATTATTAAGAAATAATTCATGGAAGCTGTGGTTTATCATTGTTTTACAACAGGATGACCATTTATGTCACATTATTTTATCCCTAGCAATAGCAAGTGATAAAATAACAACATTAATGGCCATCTAGTTGTAAAACAATGATAAAACACAGCCTCCGTGAATTACTTTTATTCTAATTAGACAATTATGGTACATTTAGTATATTTACGCACATATAGCCAACTCCATTTTCGCCATAAACTGGCTGTTCTGCCAATGTAACAGACAATATATTGCCATGGATAATTATTGTGTGTGTCACTATTTAAAAGATTAATATGTCAGACACAATAGCTTTCCTGTGAGATTTACAATTTTGTAATTGTTACATCCCTTCTTGTCGCATGTTACTCATACGTAAGTCATTTTTTTACCATGATTGTGGTCTTGAAACCTTTAAAGCAGGTCATTAGAATCCTGTTTTTATCTTGGGGATTTCTAGGAAATAAGACTTTAATTTAGTGGAAGTTTGGAAATTTTAACTTAATATTACCAGACTTTGGAATAAGACTTCTTCTTGCAGAAAATTTGAAAATGAAAGTTGGAAAGAAGTAAAGCAATGTTATAACTATTTTTCTCTTTCAGCATTTGATGTTTGTCTTATTGGGAACCATGGTTGTCATCACAAAGCACAGTGTCACAGTTCTGATGGTAGCTACAGATGTCAATGTAAAACAGGGTATTCAGGAGATGGATTCAATTGTCAACGTAGGTTAATTTTATAGTCCTTGTTTTGTACTTTGCATCTTAGGATATATAGTATTTGATGCTTTTTTAAAATTTTCATTGATTTTAATACAGGTTTGGAGTGAAAACTAAACGCTTGGTCTAGAAATTCAACTGATTCAAAATATTAGTTTTTCTTTTTCAAATGTTATTATATAATAAAAACTGACCTTAGATTTCTTGTATTTCAAGCTGTAAATATAAATGAAAAACAGTTCAGTTCGAAGTCTAATCTAGAAATTAGTAAATAAGATAAATTTGAAATTAAGTTTTTGTAAATGGAAATTGTAACTTATTTTTTCTTAAATTCATGGATTATAATGACTGCTGTAAAAATAACAATTGATCAGTCAATTTAGACTTGTCTAGAACAGTTTTCTGTTATCAGAAAAATCAGTAGTTGTACATTACAAATTATCTGTCCATTTCATAGAAATTATGCTGACTTAAATTTTAGATTAGCAGTGGGAAATGGACATTGCATATCTCTTGTCAATCTAAATGACTTAGGAGAATATGGCATTTGGTATAATTAATTTATGGAGGATGAAATCTCCAATGGCAACTTTCATTCTACCAATACTGCTATTTGGATGTTTTAATCTGTTATCCCTTTTAAATATATTATTTGTAAACATTATTTTCACCTGAAGAGCTGCAGGAAGAAGTGAAAGTACTAGCAATATGATACAATATACAGATTTTTTCATATATATATATTTATTTCATGTATGTATATATATATATATATATATATATATATATATATATATATATATATATATATATACGTTGCAAATAACACAACTTCATCACTATGCAATAAAATTCCTCTGGGGAAGGCCGTGAGGCCGAAAGTCAGACTTGCCTACACTTATACTTGCATACTGTAACTCTATGTCAAAATTTCTTCATTTTTTAGTGAAATTTTTTATGCATTAAAAGATTAGCTCTGATGAAACCTATTAAAAGTAAAGAAAATCAACAATTTGCAGAAAACTGGAAACAAGTCTATTTTAGAGATGTTACATCATCATCTGCAAATTTACTGTTTAATTTTCACATTGAAGTGTTATAGCAAATAGTGTCCGATGAATGTGATTCAGAAACCTGTCAACTAATCTGTTTTATAGCTGTCTGTCCTGGTGGCTGTTTGAATGGAGGAAATTGTGTTTCACCGAATGTCTGTGAATGTCGTCATGGTTACATTGGCATAAACTGTGAACTGGGTAAGTCCTAGCTGTCAGAGATAGGATTGTGCAGATTTGATGTCTTTGATATATATAGCTATTTTCCTTGCCTTAGTTGGACTTGAAATATTTGTTTTATAATATATGGTATTGAAAAATGTCTTGGGAAGGAATTACATAATCTTTCCAGACTTGTATAATTTTCTGGCTGACTTTTTCCCATCAGTTATGATGCAATTGTCTGATTCTGTAAAACATTGCTTTTGAAATAACAGGATGTTGCAATACCTGTGAGTCATCTGCTGTGCAAGTCTTTTAAGGGCAAAAACCTTTAAAAGTTATTTATGTAGACAGGTTATAAATTTATAAATTTGTTATTGAGTGGAATACTAATTTTCATGGGTTCTATGGGCAATACACAAATTGTAGAATTCAGTCAGATACTATTACTGATAGGATTGAATGATAAATACCTTAATATTATATTATTGTTATCAAAATTACTGACTTTTCTATAACCACAAAAAGCTGGTACCAAATATAAGGAGCATTTTGATTACAAGGTGAACCAGTGCAGGATAAATATTCAGTAAATGATTATTGACCGACATCAAATGTGAAGGGGCCTGTCTGTCCATTTCTGAAAGTCCCTCTGTGCACATTTTTCTTACATGGTATGTTTCACTTAGTATTTATTACCCAATTTTCTTAAATGTTGTTTAAAGATAGCCAATGGCAGATAAATGGTAATTAGCAGGCATCAGGAATGTTCAGTGTCTGATTGCAACTTAATTACTTAATTTTTGTGCTGTATTTGTGCTTTTGAAAACTTTTGCAAAATTTATGAATATTGAAAATTTTGGTTATCAAACATGTTAAAACAGCCGGAAATTGTTGTTTTTAAACCCCAAAATTAATTGGGTGTTAGGGCCAAATTTTGGAAGGGCAGGTGGGAAACCACATAATTTTTGGCTGGGTTGCATACAAATCAGGGGCGCTTTTCTTTTACCCGAATCTGAAACATGATTCTGAATCATTTTCATGTTTCACTGTTTCTTTTATTTGTAACAGAAACATGATATCGATTGATGTTTCAAACTGAAACACAAACCGAAAGTGATCCCGATATAACTTTAAAAAGCAATTTTGTTACTTTTGAAACATGTTTGTTTTGATAGAAACTGAAACATGTTACAGTTTCTTAAATGTTGTTTTTATAATCACCGAATTATGTTTATGTTTTTTGAAACATTGTACTGAAACATTTATCAGATTCAGGTAAAAGAAATGCGCCCCAGGTTATATATAAGTGAAGTCTGGTGGGTGGGTGATGAAAATAGAAAAATATATTTAACTCTTTCTGTAGTTTTCAATTCATCATGAACAAATTGTACCCAATGAAGAAGTGCACTTGCTGTTATGGAACAGTTTGAGACATCTTTTTTTTTCCAGACTTTGATCTTTGTCATTTTTCACCAAATTTTGCAGAAGACAGTATCTTTTTTGTATCAGCTCCTTATACAATTTTCGACATAATCCCAAACTTTTTTCCAACAAACATTTCCTATTTATTAAGGCATTTATTGCAGTTTTTTATAAATGTCCACTGTAAATAGTTTTTACACAAAAACTTATTCTGGTTTTGTTGCTGTGAAGTTTTTACAGTATTCATATGTAGTTGTGACTGCTCCCTATGATCCATATGAGACTATGATTGGTCGCTTGTTTCTATATATAACTGTGATTCACTGTTCGATTTTCATCTTATTTACTATGCAGATCGAAACTGCTTGTGCTTTCAAAATTTATGATATTTGTTTATACTTAATGACATGATGCTAATTATATATAATTATCTCATTGTTTATTAAAAAGTGGTTTTAGGCCAGTAATTTGTAATTTAAACATGACATTTCAGTACATTTTACAAATAAATCAATTAGGACTGAAGGTACAGTAAAACATGCCAGAATTTACTTTTGGACTGAAATTTAGTAAATATGTAAATTAATTACTTTGATTTGTTTAGTTTATAAACATTAAATTTATTGTGACTAAAATTGATGCAGGATATATATATAGAATACATTTCCCCATGTGGAACCTAGGTGGCCAAGATACATTTCCCCGTGTGGTACCTAGGTGGCCAAGATACATTTCCCCATGTGGTACCTCCCCGTGTGGTACCTAGGTGGCCAAGATACATTTCCCAGTGTGGTACCTAGGTGGCCAAGATACATTTCCCCGTGTGGTACCTAGGTGGCCAAGATACATTTCCCCGTGTGGTACCTAGGTGGCCAAGATACATTTCCCCGTGTGGTACCTCCCCGTGTGGTACCTAGGTGGCCAAGAGTTATGGTTGTTAGCCACCTTTTTTATATTGATCACCAGGGAGTCAAAAACTGAGGTTGAGAGATTGCTCCTGACTTTTATGTGCCTGACTGCAACCTTCATTGACAAGGATTGCCTGTTTTCCTACCCAAGAATGGAGGTTCTCACCTGGTGCTGGGGCTTCTTCCCTGATAAAAGGACTCCATCTTATAGCAGAGGAATTGCTGAAAATGACAAACACCACCATTCTAACAAACAACAAGCATTACATGTTATCATGTAAAAGTGGTTTCTGTCAAATCATTTGTAAATATCCAGGTTAGAATAATTACAAAAACAGATTATCTTGCTTGGGGGTCCTGTTATTACAAGTTATCTAGATAGGAATGAAGAATTGCAGCATTGGAGCAAAAACCTTCTAATTCTCAAGATAAATAACAAAACATATTCAAATCCTTTCACAAATGCCATACTATTGTTTATCTAGTTCAAAATAAGGACTATAAAATAGTAAAAATAGAAGTAAAATATTTTCCCTTCCTCTTCATCAATCAGTCCAATATAAACAAACCTTAAATATTGTATGTCCAATAATAATAATAACTTTATTTCCAAAGTTAAACTGCTAATAGAATATGCAGACAGTTTCAAATTTCGTATTCAGTGCCTTACAACAACAATATAATGTAAACATTGTGGTCAAAATACAATGACCTGTCAGGTATTTTCTACCTATTACTCAGTTAATTCCAAAAATAGATAAAAGCTGTTTAGAAAACTGCTTCAATCTGTTTTCTTTTTAAGCTCATAATCAGAAACTTTAAATTTCTAATCTTGCAGACTGTCATAGGGTATAATGCAGGTGGAACAAGTTAGAAGTTTAAAGTAACCTGAGTCACACATGAGTAGCTGCAATTTAAATGTCATAGCCATCACTGATGAAGAGCTTTAAAGAAAACAGAATGAAGCAGCTTTCTAAGCAGTGTTATCTGTATTATAGTCAAAATACAATGACCTGTCAGGTATTTTCTACCTATTGCTCAATCAATTCCAAAAATAGATAACAGCTGTTTAGGAAACTGCTTTAATCTGTTTACTTAAAAGGCTCTTAATCAGAAAGAGTTGGACATTTAAATTGCAGCTATTCATGTGTGACTCTGGTGAAATAAATATTTTCAACTTGGTTCTCTTACAATATATCCTATAACAATATTCTTAGTATGAATCTTTAATTTACCTGAGGCATGTGTGAGTAGCTGCAATTTAAATGTCAAAGCTATCACTGATGAAGAGCTTTAAAGAAAACAGATACAAGCAGTTTTCCAAAAAGTTGTTATCTGTATTTAGAACTGATTGACCAATAGGTAAAAAATACCTGACAGGTCATTGTATTTTTACTATAATAAGTAAAGTAACTCCCATTAGGCAGGAAAGACTTTTTGCTATTAATAGATATTTTACCCCTTTACAAGGGAAAATCAGATTTGACCTAGTCAACTTATAGTCCAGAAAATAGTTTAATTTCTGCAATATTCTAGTTTGTGCATTTCAGGTTCCCCATTATTTCTTACATTACTTTGGGTCTACTGCATCAATTCAGCTTGTTACATGTCTATCTATGTCTGGTCAGCGTGTACTCACTGACAAGGATTGCCAATTTTCCTATCAAAGGTCAAAAGTTTTCACCCTGTATCCTGTCTTTCTATCACAAAAAATGGGTGCCACATTATAGCTGAAACATTGCTGAAAGTGACTTGAAATCCCATTAAAATAAACAAACAAATCTTTCTATGTCATTATATATTAATTTTGTGTGTAAATATATAATAACATTCACTAGGTTTTGAGTGTAAATCATATGATTTCAAGTATCCTTGAAGACCAATTAGTTGTAATGGCTTTATCTTTCTTCTTGGTGTTCAGAACATTGTGATGAAAATGGCAGAAGGTCAACCAACACTGAATCACTAGAATAAATGACCTCCATGTTGAAATTCTAAGTTTAATTGGTATTATGTTGTTTTCCACTCAGACAATGTCTTTCATTAATACCATCTACACCTTAGATCAAAGATTTGTTTAAGATCAAGAGAGGGAGAAAGACAATTGTTGACACTTAGATAGACATAACACTTATGAATAGTTGTTACCTTTATAGATATCCTCTCAGCACAGATCTATACAGTAACAACTTTTTGTTTCGTTTGTTTGACTTAAGATGCAATCGTAGTTTGGAGAAATGTAAGATATATATGTATTTAGTCTAGCAGTTATCTGATCTTCATTTTTGACATTTTTTGTCTTCACTTGTTTCTCCATAAACCTTGTAATAAAGTATCTGCCTACCTGTTCTTGCTTGAAGTTTTGTGTGGGTAAATTGTGTTACCAAAGCATTTTATTCTTGTTTTATCTGGACTTGTATTTTCATGTGTAACTAATATTTCTAACTGCGTGTATTTCAGAGACCTAGGTAACCAAACTTTTATGTGGTTTGCTTATCACACTGATTTCACATATGTACATATGTTTTGCTTTCCTTTCTACATTTAGTAGAATGATCTCACATTTCTGTATACATATACCTAAACAACTTTATCACACATTCCTGTCTAAATGTGTAACACTTTTTGTGATCACACATTTCTGCCTACACGTTTTTTTAACTATTTGTGATCACACATTTCTGCCTACATGTGTTCAAACTATTTGTGATCACACATTTCTTTCCTAAATGTGTTTAAACTATTTGTGATCACACATTTCTGCCTACACGTTTTTAAACTATTTGTGATCACACATTTCTTTCCTACATGTGTTTAAACTATTTAAGATCACACATTTCTGCCTACATGTGTTTAAACTATCTGTGATCACACATTCCCGTTTTTATGTGTTTAAACTATATTTGATCACACATTCTTGTCTTTGTGTGTTTAAACTCTATGTGATTGCACATTCCTGTCTTCATGTGTGTAAACTATCTGTGATCACACATTCCTGTCTTCATGTGTCAAAACTATATGAAATCACACATTCCTGTCGTCATGTGTTTAAACTATTTGTGATCCCACATTTCTGCCTACATGTGTTTAAACTATTTGTGATAACACATTTCTGCCTACATGTGTTCAAACTATTTGTGATCACTCATTTCTTTCCTACATGTGTTCAAACTATTTGTGATCACACATTTCTTTCCTACATGTGTTCAAACTATTAGTAATCACACATTTCTGCCTACATGTGTTTAAACAATCTGTGATCACAAATTCCCGTTTTTATGTGTTTAAACTATATGTGATCACACATTCCTGTCTCCATGTGTTTAAACTATCTGTGATCACACATTTCTTTCCTACATGTGTTTAAACTATTTGTGATCACACATTTCTGCCTACATGTGTTCAAACTATCTGTGATAAAAAATTTCTGCCTACATGTCTTCAAACTATTTGTCATCACACATTTCTTTCCTACATGTGTTTAAACTATTTGTGATCACACATTTCTGCCTACATGTGTTCAAACTATTTGTGATCACACATTTCTTTCCTACATGTGTTCAAACTATTTGTGATCACACATTTCTTTCCTACATGTGTTCAAACTATCTGTGATAACAAATTTCTGCCTACATGTGTTCAAACTATATGTGATAACACATTTCTGCCTACATGTGTTCAAACTATTTGTGATCACATATTTCTTTCCTACATGTGTTCAAACTATTTGTGATCACACATTTCTGCCTACATGTGTTTAAACTATTTGTGATTACACATTTCTGCCTACATGTGTTTAAACTATCTGTGATCACACATTCCCGTTTTATGTGTTTAAACTATATGTGATCACACATTCCTGTCTTCATGTGTTTAAACTATCTGTTATCATACATTCCTGTCTTCATGTGTTTAAACTATATGTGATCACACATTCCTGTCTTCATGTGTTTTAACTATTTGTGATCACATATTCCTGTCTACATATGTTTAAACTGTTTGTGATCACACATTCCTGTCTACATGTGTTTAAACTATATGTGATCACACATTTCTGTCTTCATGTGTTTAAACTATATGTGATCACACATTCCTGTCTTCATCTGTTTAAACTATCTGTGATCACACATTTCTGCCTACATGTGTTTAAACTATATGTGATCACACATTCCTGTCTTCATCTGTTTAAACTATCTGTGATCACACATTTCTGCATACATGTGTTCAAACTTTCTGTGATAATACATTCCTGTCTACATGTGTTCAAACTATTTTGTGATCACACATTTCTGCCTACATGTATTTAAACTATTTGTGATCACAGATTCCTGCCTACATGTGTCCAAACTATCTGTGATGATACATTCCTGTCTACATGTGTTCAAACTATTTTGTGTTAACACATTTCTGCCTACATGTGTTTAAACTATTTGTGATCACACATTTTCTGCCTACATGTGTTTTAACTATTTGTAATCACACATTCCTGTCTACATGTTTTTAAACTATTTGTGATCACACATTCCTGTTTTCATGTGTTTAAAATATTTGTGATCACACGTTCATGTCTACATGTGTTTAAACTATTTGTGATTGCACATTTCTTCCTACATGTGTTTAAATTGTCTGTGATTGCACATTTCCTCCTACATGTGTTTAAACTGTCTGTGATTGCACATTTCTTCCTACATGTGTTTAAACTGTCTGTAATCACTTATTCCTGTCTCAATGTATGTTTAAACTATTTGTGATTACACATTCCTGTCTACATATGTTTAAACTGTTTGTGATCACACATTTCTGTCTACATATTTTTAAACAATTTGTGATAACACATTCATGTCTACATATCTTTAAACTATTTGTGATCAGACATTTCTGTCTTCGTTTGTTTAAACTATTTGTGATTACAAATTTCTGCCTTAATGTGTTTAAATTATTTGTGAAAATGAATTCCTGTTTACATACATGTATTAGACTTTTCTTTTACTTATGTTTAAAGCTTAATATGACTATCTGAAAATCACAGTTTCTTGCTTCTGTCATCACTTTCGGTCCATCTTCATTTTCATGGGCAGTGGCAGTGTTTGGTCCTATAGAAATTTATGTTTTTTATGGCAATCAAAATTCCAAAATGGCTCCAATTGCAGGACTTAGTGCATAGGACACTATGGGAAAAAGTTTTAAAAGGCTTCTTGTCTGAAACTGGTTAACCAACTAAAACAAAACTTATCACCAATATTCAACAGTATGGTCCTTTATAAGATGGTCCTCTAAAAATCTGACAATTACTGTTTAAGTCAAGTACACCTTGATTATGTACAACCTTAGTAATCAATACCATACCAATACTACAAGTACAGAGGCCACCATGTCATAGGTAATTAGAGGATTGACCTACACCACCATTTGAACTGTATAATAGTGACCCCATGGGAATTTACTTTCAATTTCAATGCATCATGACATTTAACCTGGTTAATAAGTCTATATAGACATACAGGCAGCTGTTGTATCATGGCTTACTTCAGAATGCACCCAAACTAGAGAGCTTCATTCATATTGTAGAAGTGTTTTCTTTTTTTGTATTGTTCTTAAAATAATATTATTTCAACTAAGAGTTAAGCCTGTAATTCATATAAAAATAGTTACATAACACTAATACTGCTGGATAATTAGAGTATGTGTTGTCTTAGAAATTACACAGGTGATGATGAGTTTGGGTTTATTTGGTTTATTCAGTAGAAATGTGGTTATAGTGGAGCTAGTCTATTACTTACGTTTTTGTATAATGTACCCAGTACCACATTGAACTATTGATTGTTACCAGGTTTTGTCAAACTAGACATCTGGTCAATAATTTACACTCCTTTAAACTTATAAAAACTCACATTTATGAATGATATCATAGGATGTTCAGCTTTATGACTAAATGTAGCACCATGAACCAGATCCTGTATATTTGTCTGATGACTAGCAGTATCTACTAAATATGCACTACATTTTTACAGTACAAAATGAGCAAGATATTAGTACATAGTTAGTAATGTTGTCGTAAATTAGCGCCGTGACATTTTGATCTGGGAGGATTTCCAATTCATTTTTTCACTGAAGTCTTCTCTATGAGCCCTTGTTAACTACATGAAAGCTGTAAAAATATTTAAAAAATTATATATATGCAAAATAATTTAATGCATTGTTCTTCCATAGCTATAGTATTTCAAAAGGTCCATTATGGTGGAAACTGTGCAAGCTTCAAAACTTTCTAATAGGTGTATGAAAATACAAACTTAATATGCTATTTGTTCTTACAAAGACACATCACGGACACACTTTTGTGATACATCAAACACCTGTAAGCAGCACACCTGTCGTAAACTAGCATACACAAGTTTAGCAACTTTCAAGATAATTCATGATTTTGAAAACAAAGCTAAGTACAAACCCAAGAAACCACTGTGTAGGAACCCTCCCTCCGTGATAGTTTATATAAAATGTCCTGTACTAAACAAGCACCTGTCTTTAAAGCCAATTTATTATGCTTCCCTGACCATTGACCATTAAAGTGCAAAGATGTATTTTATATAAACATGTATTGCAATGATATAAATTTGGTCATATTTGAAATCTGTAGCAGTCAAGCACTTGAGATAACTTGATGAGTCATGCTTTAGTTATAAACACCCATTACTCCATATATGATGAAATATTTACAATATCAGATAATTTTGATAAGATTTCTACTGCCTGTATATAGTAATAATTGTATTGCTTTGGGAAACGTTCAGCCAGACACTATAGTAGTATATTTGTCTACAATATAAGGATAAAATCAATCATTTCTATGAAATTCTGTCAAATCTTAGACTAAGTTATTTTGCAATCAAATTTGGTTATGAATCATCAGGTGTTTTTATGTTGTTTTCCAACTTCGGAATTACTGTCAGATATTGTACTTGCGGAGTGAGTCAGCATGACCTTGGACAAATGATAACATTAATTCACTTAACAAAATTATAAGCCTGAATCTGTCTTAGAATGGCCAATGGGTATTAGATTAGTTATGATTCATTCTTAAGATTTTTTAAACTATTTACTTCACTTGACCTGAAGGGTCATTTATGTGAGCTACTGTCACCAATTCCCATCTATTGTCACCAGGGTCTGTAAACTTTTTACATTTAAATCATATTCTCTGAAACAATGAGCCAACTGAAACCAAATTTATTTGGTCTCAGTGTTCATTTGATGGTAAACCAATATGGCCACCATCACAGAACTTAGTTTAACATAGGAGAAAAAAGTTTAAATGGCTTCTTCTCTGAAACAGTTTAACCAATTGAAACAAAACTTATCACCAGTATTCACTAGATTGTCCTCTATAAAGTTTGTGTTTTTATGCCAATCACAATGACTGCCACCCCATGACAGCATAACATAAGACCATATTGGTAAAAGTACAAAAAGGCTTCTTCTTTGACATTAGTTAACCAATGGAAACAAAAGTTATTAGGAATATTTATCTGATTTTGCATCTACACATTTTTTTTTATGTCAATAGACAGTAAAAATGGCCACCATTACCATTACAAACAAAAAATTAATTGGGGATTCTATAGGAATAATTTTCAAATGCTATCTTTTCTAAAACTGCAAAGCTGATTCAAGCTATATGGTATGTAAATGTTTATTGGATTGTCCCTTAAAAGTGTATTGTTTTTGGTTGAAAATCCATTATGGCTGCAATTGTAGAAATAAATTTAACATAGAGACCTATAGGAGAATGCTAAAATGGCTTCTTAATCTGAAACTATTGAACCAGTTGAAACCAAGCAGCAAGATTCATTAAAGATAATGTTATTTATTCCATTAGAAAATTGAAAATTACATGACTTTAACATCATGGAAATGCCAAATTCATTGTCTATGTAAAATCAGGTGAACCATGTAGGCTCTTGACAGCCTCTGGTTTATATGTAGACAATGTTGTAATGTAAATAGAGAAAACTGTTTTTCTACTTTTCATATGAAATGCATGATTGTGTTGTGTACCATGGTTGGTGACATTTGATCTTAAGATCACATGATTGCTATTCCTTTGGAGACATCTGTTCTTACAATATCCTAATCACAGCCTATTTACAGTGGGGTCCAGGGACATGGATAGAGCCTATTTACAGAGGGGTCCAGGGACATGGATAGAGCCTATTTACAGTGGGGTCCAGGGACATGGATACAGTCTATTTACAGTGGGGTCCAGGGACATGGATACAGTCTATTTACAGTGGGGTCCAGGGACATGGATACACCTTTATGCCAGTTATCACTGCATACCGGTACATTATACATAAACCCTTTTTTTTTCTTTTATACAGATATTGATGAGTGTGCAATTGGTATATCTAAATGTACAGTAAACAGTGTGTGTATCAACACCCCAGGGTGGTATCAGTGTGACTGCATCGAAGGCTACCATAGTACCTGGCCTGATAATAACTATGGCAGTTTGTGTATGGGTATGTATCAGTGTGACTGCATAGAAGGCTACCATAGTACCTGGCCTGATAATAACTATGGCAGTCTGTGTATGGGTATGTATCAGTGTGACTACTACATAGAAGGCTACCATAGTACCTGGCCTGATAATAACTATGGCAGTCTGTGTATGGGTATGTATTAGTGTGACTGCATCGAAGGCTACCATAGTACCTGGCCTGATAATAACTATGGCAGTCTGTGTATGGGTATGTATCAGTGTGACTACATGGAAGGCTACCATAGTACCTGGCCTGATAATAACTATGGCAGTCTGTGTATGGGTATGTATCAGTGTTTTAGGTTTTATTAGGGACCCACCACTTTGTGGCAGATGCCCTATAGTGATCAGTCTATCCATCTGTCCAGGCTTCCATCCGTCTTTCAGAAGTTAATTGTGTCTGGGCTGTAACTTTTCAGGCCGTTTGCAAACCTGGGTTATAGTATGATGGGCAGATGGGCGGGCAGGCAGGGAAAATATGGTACCCATTTTGTATAATCAACTCCTTCTACAGTTTTGAACCCAGATCTCAGAAACTTCACAAAAAGATTGCACATGTATTGAAGTTGTGCACCTGCTATTATGGAATTGTTCCAGTATTTTTTTCCTAATTTTCCTGACATGGGAACTTAGTATTTGCAGAAGACTGTACCTTTTAAATAGACCTAAAACTTTCTTCCAACAAATTGTAAACCATTCCCTGTTTATTACGGCACTTGGATTTGCAACCTGGCCATTTTAGACTTTTGCGATTTTTTATGGGAATCCATAATGGGCGTCGTAAACACTTGGACATCTTGCTTCATATCTTTGTAAGCCCAAGCCCTAGGTCCATCATATTTGGTCCAGTGGTAGCTTATGATGAGTACTTGCCAATCAGTCACCTGTTACCTGACCTTGACCTCAATTTCACGGTCCAGCGACTATGTGAAAGTTTTTATATTTTGACAGTTCCTCTGTAACCACGCATGGTAGGATGACAATATTTGGTATATAGGTTGCTGATGAATAGTACATGACTGTCTGGTAGGTGTCATCTGACCTTGACATAAATACTGTGGTTGTTGACCTTTGACCTTGAGGTCACTTTATTGCTTTCTAAATGACAAATTTATGTCTGGGCTGTAACTTTTTTATCTTTTGAGGTAGGCTTTTGATATTTGGAATGTGGGTAGGTTATATCAAGGTGATATGTTGCATTGAGTGGTTGATAAACTTTGACCTTGAACTCGTGGTCTGCGGGCCCACAGAGATGGATACCATCTCAGTGATATCTAGTTTTTATAAAGTTGTTCTTATCCTGAATAAATCTGATATGTTGCATGCTGAATATGAAGCAAACATTATATCAATCATTTAAAATGAATGTGTATTAAAATCTTATATATTTTCTGCTTTTGTTTTCCTGTTATATAAAATAGAGGTAAAAATACAGACATAAAAAGTGCTTTAATAAAAATCATAAGTTGTCATAAAACTGACAAGTGATTTTATGGCTTACAGAGTAAGTAGGTCTTGATGTACAAAAGAAGTTATATAACGGACAATTAAATCAATAACAACAAGTCTGATGAGTTTCAGCCAGTCATAATCCAGTCTGTAAGAAATCAGAACAGTGGAGTAACTACAACAAAAGGCCATTTTCATAACATATATTCTCCTAGTTCTCTTAAGATAGAATGATTAACTGTAACTAAAGGCCATTTTCTTAGATCTTGTGCACTGCGTTTTCTGAAGATGTCATGATTGATGCTTTTTGGTTTTTTGTTAGATTTTCTTGATGAGATGATTTATGGTTTGATGTCCTTGATAGTTTTATTAATTAAGTTGTATCCTTGAGCTTAGAAAACTTTCTTTCCAATCAAATATGTATCGGAAAAAAAATCTTGCAGCCTTATAAAAATTGACTGAAGCAACGAAACAAATTATTAGTCCTGTTTACTACATTTATTTTATAAACAATAATAGATTTTTAAACCTATTGACCTACTGCCAAAAACTCATTCAACAAGGAATCTGAAACAAAAAAATATAAAAAAATTTTAATTAAAAAAATGAGAAATATAATTTGACCCGTTTAACCCTTATTCCACAACTAACAAAAAGAAAACACAAATTTTGTCCTTTTTAGTCCCTTATTAGTACCCTATTGCCTTTATTGGACTATTGCCCTATTGCCCTATTGGACTATAGGTTAGCACTCTGTCCGTCAGTCCATCGCACTTGTTTTCCTGACTTTTTTCCAAATGCTTGCAGATATTGAGCTGATATTTGGTATGTGAGTCAACCATGATTTTTGACGAAGTTATGGTCTTTGGGCTTAGAAAATTTTGTAAAAATAACAGTTTTCCAGACATTTTTTGTAAATGCTTGCAGATATTTGGCAAGTGAGTAAACCATGATGAGGTCCAGATAAATTTTGAATATCATTCTGGTCCATTGATTTTTTTATGAAATTATGGCCCTTGGACTATGAAAATTTTATTTGCCACACTTGTTATATTTTGCAACAAAAAAATATATTGATCTTTTTTTAAAAAGTCCTTCAACAAGAAATCTAACAGAAAACTTAGATAAAATTAAAGAAAACATTGTAATATTTACCTCCATTTTGAAAAGAAACATTTGACCTGTTAACCCTAATTTCTTAAAAACAGGAAAAATCTAGTAGTATTTGTAAATTCAACATGGCAATATTCAATGAAACAGCATCTTCACATAAACTATTCATCATTTAATATAAAAGTTTGCAAGAAAAGTCATATCTCTTAAAAAGTTTTTTTTTGTAATTCAGGTGAGCAATACAGGCTTTTAAAGAGCCTCTAGTTTTGTTTGGCCAACAGTTGGTGGTTTCCAGATGATAAATTGAAAATGTGTCAACAGATTTTGTTAAAACATTGTACAGCTGTTAAGTAGTATAATATGAATATAAAGTTCAATTTTCAGCACAACCCCATTTGTAGTTTTTGAGTTTAAAATCATTTTTGATAGGTCCAAGGTCAGGGCCAAAATTGTCTTCTGAGATAGACTGTTATAATGCTCAACTATAGGCTAATTTAATTGTAATACAGTAAAATGTGTTCAAGGATATTAATCGGCAAGGCAACATTTCAGGGTATTATTTAATGTCCAATTAGATGCCCTATTTTTGAAGCATGTAACTAAACAGATAAATATAGTTTAAATATAGTTTAAATATAGTTTATATGATGGCATACTTGTGAAAGCATGTCATTAGGAACATTATGGTAAAAATTTAAAATGGTTAAAAAAAAATTCCAGTTTTTGGCATGTTTTTGGTTAACAGTGGGGCCTGGGAACTCCATAACAATTCTAACTTTTATTTTGTTCCAGCAATCATATGACAACAATAAGTAATCTGGAAACAAATGTAGAGCTGCAATACTTAGCTGATGTCACCTTCACACTCTTCCATCATCACATTTTGCTGTCAGTTTTGTCTGTTTTTCTTTTTTTTCCTAAAATCATTTCTCTCTTATATCTGTCTGTCATCTACTGATAGAAATATGTCATTAATAGATTTTTAAAGGTTGTATATTTGTTGAAGTACCAGGAAATTAAGTATTGTCCAATTATCTCCCCCTAGAATGTTAAAATCTCAAAAGACATCAAAGTGTTTTATCTGCTTTGAACCACCCTAGACATGACCAGCATCTTCTTAGACATAGACTGATACTACAAATACTTGCCTTACATTTTTTGTGACCTTTTGACATTCAAACTGCAATTTTAAAGAATATAAAACAAGTAATGAAATGTATAGTTTTATATTAGTTCTATTTCAATTTATGTAACTCATTTATTAAGAGGCATCCATAAATAAAATAGATGTAGGAGTCAAGGCCCTTGGATCCAGGTTAAATGATGGTATAAAGTGGCCCTTAGTTATTTAATTCTGATACTTATGTCAAAGCACTGAAGAACTTACATCTGACCTTCATCTAACATGCATTAACCTATTCTATGCAATTGACATCTGTTACTTCTTTGCAGTTAAACAGCCCATTAAAAACACCTGTTGATTGCATTATTGTTAGAATACCTTTTAAACCATCTAAATAACAATGAATCAATTGTATAAAACATTGACATTTTCTTCAAATTTTGCATGTAAGTGTATGGTAAGCCACATCAGCTTATAAAAACTACTGTTACAAAGTATGTTGTAGTTAAAGAAATTAAATGAATATCAAAGTTATACCAAGTGTTTAAAAAAACTTCTGGTTAAAATTTCAAGATCTATATCATGATGATCCTATTTATTGGCAGATTAACGCCATAATGTTAGGCAACACCTATTGTTTTTGGTGGAGTAATAGTAGTAAGCTTTATGGCTAGGTATCCTTAATATGAAAAACATTAAATGAATAAAAATGTCATTGTGCTGGTAGTTTTTTTAAAGCTGATCAAATGTACATAAAAGCTTTTGAGTGCATCCTTGATTTGCATCAATTATTAATTTTCGAACTTAAAGATTTAATTAGTAATAACTTGACTGTATATCTATATCATCCCCAAGCATGTACAGGTCTTGTTTCTGTTGTCCTTTTACCTCATACCATATGGTACTTTTACCTCATACCATGCAGCAGAAATGCTCTACCTTGTATTATTTATAAGCACAAACATTATGCTGTACTTTAATTATTAAATGTCTTACTTGCAGATATCAATGAATGTGTTGGTGAAGGAGCTGGTCACACATGTCACAGCAGCACCTCGTGTGTCAATACAGAGGGGCGATACACATGTGCATGTAAGATAGCCATGCCATGTATAAAAGGTTAGTATGTCATATGATTACCAGGTAATACTTCAAGATTTTTAAAATGTGAGAGAACTATGTTTTTATACCCCCCGCTTGAAAAGGTGTCCGTCCGTCCGTCCATCTGTCCGTCCGTTACACTTTCTCTTATTTGCAACTCCTCCTACACCACTGAATGGAAATTGATGAAACTTACACAGAATCTTTGTCACATAGTGCCATTGTGCAGGAGATATTTAACATTTTGATCGGAATGATATTTGGGGTTTCCCATAGAAAAACATGGACTTTGTCATTGACCTAAGGGGGACCCTATCTCTTATGTGCAACTCCTCCTACACCACTGAATGGAATTTGTTGAAACTTACGCAGAATCCTTGTCACATTGTGCAGAGATATTTATTATTTTGATCGGAATGATATTTGGGGAAGGGTTTCCCATAGAAAAACATGGACTGTCATTGACTTAAGGGGATACCCATTTCTTTTGTGCGACTCCTCCTACACCACTAAATGGAATTCGATGAAACTTACACAGAATGTTGTCACATATTGTCATTGTGCACTAGATATTAAACATTTCGATTGGAATGATATTTGGGGTTTCCCACAGAAAAACATGGACTTTGTCATGGACATAAGGGATACCCATCTCTTATGTGCAACTCATTCCTACACCACTGAATGGAATTTGTTGAAACTTACACAGAATCCATGTCACATGGTGCCATTGTGCAGGAGATATTTAACATTTTGATCGGAATGATATTTGGGGTTTCCCATATAAAAGCATAGACTTTGTCATGGACATAAGGGGATACCCATCTTTTATTTGCAACTCCTCCTACACCACTGAATGGAATTTGTTGAAACTTACACAGAATCTTGGTCACATATTGCCATTGTGCACTGGATATTAAACATTTTGATCAGAATATTGATCAGAATATTATTGGAGGTTTCCCTTAGAAAAACATAGACTTTGTCATTGACATAGGGGATGCCATTCTTTGGGGGATTGGGGAGGGTTACATGTTTTATCTGCAACTTCGCCTTCACGTTTAACTAGATAAAGTTTCAATTTCATAATTAAGAACACCTGAATTTTCAAAGTAATTGTGAAGCGGGGGGTATCAATGGTGAGCATTGCTCACAGGTTTTTTAACTCTAGTTGAGCAAATATTTATCTTTTAAAGAGTTAAATGGTTGAAAATTGTAATTTTCATATCGATCAAGCAATTTTTTGTCAGCTATATTGATGCAGCTGATTTAATGGGGAAAATGTTTAGGAACTTAAATAAGCTGCTAGTCTCATATATTCAAAGACATGATCTTTTAAACTTTATAATGACAAATTTTAGTCCATTTGTTTCAAGTTGCACAAGGTTCATGACTTGGAGCCTTGGTGGACAAGTGGTCTCTGATGTTGATTATATACTATTAATCACCAGTATATCAATGCGAATGTTGTGAGTTTGAGCCTGACTTCAATTTGTGTGGGCTAGACTCCAGCCTTAATTACAGGGATTGGAAGTTCTCTCGCTAAAGCTGTGGGGTTTTCACAATTTACTCCATATTTCCCCCCTACCCCCAACTACGTATAAAACCCCAATAAAACAAATTCAAGTTACATGTATACTTGTGCCATTCTTTGTTCAAATGTGCTGTTATCATTGTTTCTTTTAGACTGTATGAAGGGAGGAAATTATTATCCAAACAATAGTAAATGGACAGATGAAGAAGACAAATGCATACAGTGTCAGTGCCAGGTAAAGCCTCAATTGCAGTTTGTAGTGTACTAAGAAAGACAACTCAGATGTATAAACCAAACTTTGGGAAAGATTATACCATTTAGCAAGATAATCACACTTTTACTAAAATAGATAATCATAAAGTCTTTTTCTGCTTAATTTTTTTTTGGCAAAAACCAGTTCAAATCAACAGTAGTCTTGTAAAAATCATCTGTTTAATAAATATTTCAAGGATGTTTAGCAACCAAAAATCCAAATCAATCAATCAGTAAAGAATTTTCTGAAGAATGGATTCATTTGTTTATATTGTCAAATATGTATAACCTGAAAATATTACAAAATTCTCCTTGAAACAACTGGGCCGATCTGAACAAAACTTGGTATGAATGATTTATCATTCTTAGAAGGTCTCTTACCAAAGTTATAAAATCAGATGTAAGTATATAATTGATACATATATTCATGATGCATCAAGTTCTGACTTTTTCTGTCGCAGTTGGTATATTTTCAATTGTAACCTTTGAAAAAATCCTAACCCATAGTAATGAATGATTATTGAAGATAAACTTGCATTCTGAATAGACATAGCAAAAAATTCTGCTGTGTTATTCTTTTAAAAACATCCCTATTTGCATTCAACCAGATTACAATTCATGGTCATTATTAAGTTTTAGAAAATGATTTTTATGCCAATGAATGCCATATAGAATTGATAAACAAAAATAACATGATAAAGCTATATATCATGTACTTTCTGTGCATTTTGTTCAATTGTATTTTGGAGAGTAAAATTCACTTCTGGTTTCATTACAATTATTTATTTGGATGTCAAGTACTGCCCCACTCCACTCTATTGCGAAATATCCTAAAGGTGAAAACATTTAAAGATTTCAATCCACGGTTAAAATTGCAAAAAAAAAAATAAATAAACAAATAAATAAAACTTATATGCTGAGCTGATTGGTGCTGTTTTAAAATTTTATAAGGGTAACTAACATTGATACATCAACTGTGTTGTCGCCAGAAAATAAAAACCACATGAATCCAAGACATACATCGAAAAGGTTTGTAGTTTTAGCTCACCTGAGCTTTTGCCATCACTTGGCATCTACATCCTTGGTCTGTCATCCATCGTAAACTTATTCAAACATCTTCTCCTCTAAAACCATTTGGCTAATTTTTCTTCAAACTTGGCCACAATCATACTTAGTGTTCCTAGTTTCAAATTTTTACCCAGGGTGTTGATCAATGGCCAAAGATGGCCACTGTTACCAAAAATAGAACGTGGGTGTTAACACAAGTTTTTGATCAATACCTAAAAAAATGTAATAGCTATAGAGAAAACTGTTACTTCAAATTGATCAGCACAATAAGGTCTACAAAAGTTTCTATTACCGTGAAGTTGTGTAATGGCTTCCTGTAAGAGTTATTGCCCTTTAATGATGATTTTTGACAATATTTTGGTATATACTATATTACTTGAAAACTATAAGAGCTAGAGTAAAAGTGTAAAAAGCAAAAATAATCAGCAATTTAAGTCCTACAATTCCTGTTATTGGTCTGATATTTTCAGATGACTTCTTATAAGAGTTACGGCCCTTAAATTAAAATTTTTATTTCCGTTTTTGTCCTATAACTTAAAAACTACTAGAGTTAAACTATAGCAAAAATGATCACCAATAAAAGTTCTATAATTTACTTAATTTGTCTGAAATAGTCAGATGACTCATTATACTGTATAAGTTATTGCTCTTATATGACAATTATATTAAATTTTCCATTTTTGTCCTGTAACTTAAAAACTATAACAGCTAGAGTGAAACTGTATCAAGCCCTACAATTCACTTAATTGGTCCAAAATCATAAGATGACTCTTTTTATGAGTTATTGCCCTTAAATGTAAATTTTTTATGAAATTTTCTGTTTTTGTCCCAGCTGAGCAATTTCAGGCTACTGGGAGCCCTAGTTTTATTATTTATCATTTTGGTCTTCAACAGTTCTGAAATATCTTTCATTGGGGATATTTAAATGTGTTTATTGTAAGCTGTATGAATTTTAAAGTAATAAATGCCTTCTTTCTTTGCATCCCTGGAGATGTTCAGCTCATTTTGATGACATGATTAGTTATACTTCCTTACTTTCATATTTTGAAAGCACATGTTGGGAAACTACAATTTCACATAATTACAATAAATTGTATTTTTTGTTTGTTTTTAGAACAAATTTTATCAAAATAAAATACATTTATCTTTAAGTTTTGCTGTCCATGCAATGGCTTATGTTAACTCACACCTTATTGTTTAAAACATGTTTGAAAAGTGCAAGATAAATTCAACAAGACTTTCAAGAATGCAGCAACCTGCTTATATTATAGTAAAATGATATTTTGATTGGATAACATTCACAACACTTTAACCTTCTTTAATGAAGGGAAATAAACTGACATCAGTTCTCCTTTATATCCAAGTATCATGAATAGAACATTCATTTTTACATGCTTTCCATCATGCTATACAGACATCAGTAAGAGTTAAATGTGTCGAGTATCTTTTTTTAAAAGATAGGACATGTTTCTCTTCTCTTTGTATAGAGTTGTCAGGTTTGCGGGTCACAGATCAGATGAGATTTTTTAAAAGATGAGTGGACATTGTAAACTTTACAAAATGCTAAATCCTCCAACTGCATATGTTTGCAAAGGCAATCAAAATTTTCTGCCCAATAGCATATCTCATTTCCTTAATTTTATTTGTTTGTTTTTTTACTTAGTTCTTATGCTAAATATAGCAGAAATCTTTTATAGAATGGAATAACAAGATGTCACAAGAAACCATGTGACTGTTCAGCCCCAGATATAGACTATGAATGTTGCCGCCATTGTGATGAGACGTCTAAATGCAAACATCAAGAAGTTCCCATTTTCTTAAAGAATGGAGAACGCTGGATTTATCAGTGTCAGACTTGTGAATGTTTGGTATGAAAATTATTACATTGAATGTACTTTATACTACTATAACACAAGTGTGACAGAAAATATAACAAACAAACATAGGGGCAGTGTCTGAAAAGAAAACATAAGACTTGCCAAATGTCTTGAGGAAAAAAAATGTCACCTCTAAATATGATTATCTAATGCTTTATTGTTGTCAACTTATACTTGATTATAGTTATTGCCAATGATTAGGTTTTTTTCAATTTTGCTGTCATGAAAGCCAGATAGAGAGAAAACATAAATTGCTTAATGGTCTACAAATCAAGATCTAGGAGTAATTTGACTTGTGAGAAGCAGTTTTTATCAGAGTTATTTCCCTTTAATGACTATTTTTGCTGAACTTTATGGTGTTTTGGTTATTATTTTGAAATCTTTGATAGAAAAAAACAGCCAAATGATCAGGAAAACAAGATCAACAATAAGTCAGCATGTTCAGTATTGTCAATCAGATCTAAGTATAAGAGATAGCCCTTATGTTTTTGCCTATTAACATGAAATCTATGATAGAGAGAAAATGTACACATCAAATATTATCCTATAAACAAGTCAGTTTTCATTGAACTCTTTTAGGAGATTTATACCTTAAATGACCATTGGTATCTTTTTTTGCCTTTTTGGGCTTTTATCTTTTAAAACTAATAGATAAGTAGATCCTGTACACACCAAACATGATAGAATGTTGCTCTTTAATTACTGTAATTAATGTATTCCTTAATAGATCAGCAAGATAAGCTTTATCTAATACCCTTTTTTGCCAAGTCATTTGACTTCCAGGTAAGCAATTACAGTCTTCTGGTTGAGTAGAATTTATCTATACATGTTCTGTAGGATGGAGAAATAGATTGCTGGCCACTACAGTGTCCCAGAGTGACCTGTCATACCACAGTCCAAGAGCCAGGAGACTGTTGCCCACGGTGTGTGGAGGACAACCCTTGTCTTAGCTATCTACATGAATTAGGAGGGGCAGATAACTCTGCATCATCATGTCTTTACAAGGGAAGCAAATATAGCCATGGGGACAATTGGGTATTGAGAGAAGATTCTTGTACATCATGTGAATGTAAGGTGTGTATTTGGGTTTGACCTCACGTTTGATAGCAATAATGCCAATTTTTTTATGGTAAAACAAATGACAGAAACTCAAAACTGTTCTGATGTATGGAAGATTAACTAAATATTAAAAGAAAATTGAGCTGTCTTGATTTTTTTTGTATCAGTGACAAGTGTTATATTTATTTCTCACTGTGCATAATTATAGCCATTTAAATCAAGCATGCATTTTATTTTTTTAAATAAATTTTATTTTTTTCCATAATGAAACTTTTTTCATTTCAGGCAGGACATATTTGTTGCCTTTTCAACCATACCTGTACATCTTTACCAGAAGAATATCATAGTTCTTATACCTTGAGTCAACTCAACATACCATAGCTGTATGATGCTGTAATCAAGTAGTCAACTCAACATACCATAGCTGTATGATGCTGTAATCATGTAGTCATCTCAACATACCATAGCTGTATGATGCTGTAATCATGTAGTCATCTCAACATACCATAGATGTATGATGCTGTAATCATGTAGTCAACTCAACATACCATAGCTGTATGATGCTGTAATCATGTAGTCATCTCAACATACCATAGCTGTATGATGCTGTAATCATGTAGTCATCTCAACATACCATAGCTGTATGATGCTGTAATCATGTAGTCAACTCAACATACCATAGCTGTATGATGCTGTAATCATGTAGTCAACTCAACATACCATAGCTGTATGATGCTGTAATCATGTAGTCATCTCAACATACCATAGCTGTATGATGCTGTAATCATGTAGTCAACTCAACATACCATAGATGTATGATGCTGTAGTCAAATAGTCATTTTAGTATAGATCATGTATACTACATTTACCATAGGTGTAATCAAGTAGTCATTTCACTGTACCACAGATGATAAGTCTACCAAAGTTAATGTCGAGTCAGTTTAGCGTTTGTTTACATATACTACATGTACCCAAGTTGTATTGGTCATGTTAGTCCAAGTACTGGTGTATGTACTACAAATGTCAATATATTGGGCATTTATAACCAAATGTTGGTTTGTAGTTACAGAGACAGACCCAGTGCTTGAAATTAGGATTTGCAACTCACTTGCCCGAATCCTGAACTTTTGGATTTTCTCCTATATATTCAATATAAATTTTATCAAAATTTCACTTGCCCGAAAGGATTTTTACTGGCCAGGGGCCAGCGGACTTGTGCTAATTTCGCAGACTGCAGACCTACAAAATTTTGCCCTACCCAAAAGTTTTTATAATGGTTCCTGAATAAAAAGTAATAATCTGCCTAACTATCCAATTTGGGGTTGCATAAAGCAAACTTTAGTGGAAATGAACTCAATATTTTAAACACTTCATCAGTTAATATGCTATAAATATATTTAACATGAAATGCAGAGTTAAGTAGTTAATTAAATTAAAGGCATGTTTACAATATAGATTAAATTATATTCAAATTTAATGTTGTGGATATATACCATAGGTGTAATCAAGTAGTCAAGTCAGCATACCATATGGATATCACATGTGTAAAAGATGTAATCAAGTAGTTATGTAATCAAGTAGTCAAGTCAGCATACCATATGGATATCACTTGTGTCAAAGATGTAATCAAGTAGTTAAGTCAGCATACCTTATGGATATCACATGTGTAAAAGATGTAATCAAGTAGTTATGTAATCAAGTAGTCAAGTCAGCACACCATATAGATATCACTTGTGTCAAAGATGTAATCAAGTAGTTAGGTCAGCATATCAGATGGATATCACATGTGTAAAAGATGTAATCAAGTAGTCATGTAATCAAGTAGTCAAGTCAGCATACCATATGGATATCACATGTTTAAAAGATGTAATCAAGTAGTTGTGTAGTCAAGTAGTTAAGTCAGCATATCAGATGGATATCACATGTGTAAAAGATGTCATGGTCATGTAATCAAGTAGTCAAGTCAGCATATCATATAGATATCACTTGTGTCAAAGATGTAATCAAGTATTGAAGTCAGCATATCAGATGGATACCACATGTGTAAAATATGTAACCAAATAGTCAGGTCAGAATATCAGATGTGTAAAACCGATGTTAAAGATGGAATTAAGTAGTCATTGACTCAACAGATAATATTTATCAAAGATGTTATCAAGTAGTCAATTCAACATACCAGATCTATATAATAGAAATATCAAAGATATAATCAAGTAGTCAAGTCAACATAAATCAACATATCACACCTTTACCACAAATATCAAAGGAGTAATCAAGTAGTCAAGTTAACATATCACACTGATAAAACAAATTTCAAAGATGTAATCAAGTAGTCAAGTCAACATATGACACATCAAAAATGTAAGAAAATAGTGAAATAAAAATGCCAAATAGTCACACGTATTCACTTAAAGAGTACAAATTTTTGTCATATAGTTTACTAAGGATACCATAAAATATCAAACAAGTAGTCAAGTAGTCAGTTTAGCATTCAAGTGAATTTGTTTTGTTCCAGAATTGCCAAAAAGCATAATAAAGTAGTAACTTTCAAATGTATTAAATTGAATGTCATACTCATTAATAGAATACTCAGCTGAAATAGAGAATCATATGTGTAGAAAGATAGAACATATTTGTTGTTATGTATTGTTGTTCATATTATTGTGTATTGATATTAGTTGTAATGTAATAATTTTATAATAGTAAACATTATACCAAGCACATGATGTGATATTGCAGTTCAAGGTTTGTGCACATTTGTCTTGCAATGCTTGATTGGACAATTAATGAAGTCAAATATGCTAGGAGGGAAGCATTTTAGGGAGAAATTATTACATGAATGGTTGGAAAAATCATCCATAATGGGTTTACACAGGGAACCAGTATTTTCCAAAACAGTGTCTCTACCAAGTGGCACATCCTAGCTTATATTGACATTTGTTAAAAAATTACAAGTTTTTGTGCAAATTCTTTCATGATACTTGAAGTCATAAAGCTATTCAAGGTTTATATAACTATTCCAAGAATTGCTTGTGTAATTATGCAATAGTGGAGTTTATGCAAATTATCTTGAAATGCTTGGTGTGATTATGCAAATTACAAGTTTAAACAGATTGCCTTGCAAAGCTTAATTTTAAGCTTATCAGTAGTTGTTTTTTATTTTAAAAAATCAGTGTTGTTATAGTGATATGTAACTTTATGTTTGTGTATGGAATGCTGTACAACTGTTTACGTTTATAATTAGATGTACATACATTTTAAGATTTTTTTGTCAATATATTGTCTTCTATTCATAAACTGATTACAGAATGTTGTTTTATTGTTTAAAATAAATGAATCTTAGTCATCAAAATCTCACAGTATTAAGTCTACATCATACATGTATGTATATAATCTACATTGGATTTGTGTACATACAGGTTACTAATATTTAACATTGGTGTTCCCTTTATTGCCTTATTTTTACAGAACAGCATTAAAATACCTTTATAAGTATTACAAATATTAAAATTGTCAAGAAAAGTGAAGTTATTGGATACTTTAAGGTTTGTAGGTTAAGAAAACTATTGAAGTCTAAACATAAAAACATATATGTATAAACCAGTATCATAGCTGTAAATCTTACTTTGTCATCCCTTGTATACTCATCATTGTCACCACCAGGGGCATAGCTATACTTTTAATGAAGTGGATGCACAAAGGAGCATATTTCAAGGTGTAGAATAAATTTAAGAAAAACTGATAAAGTGGATGGTGTTAATTTTTTGTGTATAGTACTGATAAAGTTCAGAATTGGTATGGAAATACACAAAATTTAATGTGATGCTTTGTTGTGAAAACAATGTGGAAGCATTTGCCTCCATGCCTCCCAATATCTACACTACCTGGTATTATTCTATTGTTGACCTTGTATACTATTTGTATTAACTTTGGATTGCTCAAAATTTGATTTAAATATTGTGTGGAGGGGAATTTATAAGAATGACTTACTTATGTCCAATCCTCTTAACTTTGAGCAAATAAAATACATGGCAGATCTAAATGCAAAAGAACTTATTAAAACTAAAGTTATCTCCCTTATACCTATACTCTCAAACAAAAACTACAAAGCACCTGTAGGTGTAAACAAATGTGTGATATGATTGTAGTTTAATTCAATTTGATATCTCAGATTGATGTACATGTCATATTTTCAAATTTTAAATGAATATTTATCGATATGTATCATACTGTCATGCAGTATCATCTGTATTTTGTTGTATGTATTATATTATTTAGTGTGTAATTCACCATTTAAACTCCAAGACCATTACATAAAGTACTTTTTTAATTAATTTAGAATCGATTTGAATGAAGCATACATCTTGATACAAACTACGCCAATTTTGAAGAAAAATTCTTGGTATTACCTCTTCCACTGTCTTTTTCTACTAATATTTTCGTATTTTGTGATATTCATGCATTTCTACAGATTTTCAGCATTTAAATCTCAACCTTTCTATTCAGATAAATTTGTACTTTTATATTGATATTCAGCATTAGTAGAGGAGATTGTTATGCATAGGCTTCATTATATATGCAGAGTTATCTCCCATTAAATGAGGTAAAATCATTTCCCATTACTTGTCAGAATTATTCCCTTTAATATTATTGTTTCTTACAGTCTGTATATTGGCTATAAAAAGAATAAATTGGAGCTACACACACAGTACTGGTGTAAACATATATGTGGATGAGGCTTAGAAACATGAGGAAATGTTGGATTGTTTCTGTGTTTTTTACAGATTTTATTCCGAATACACATATAAACTTTATACATGAACAATTCACCAGTATTGTTTTCCTCCTGCAATTTAAAGTGAGGCATGACCAATTAATAAAGAAATGAATAATAGAACTGTATATCCCCTTAGACCAACCCTGAAAACAAATACTGGTCATGCTTTATTGGTATAATGAAATAGTTAAAAATAGATAAAAACTAAAATTGAATAAATTATCTACATATTTCAATACAAGCTATAAAATTATTTTTCTAGAAGTAAAAATTTTGTTAACTCTTGCATAATGGGAATAGCCTATGTATTTCAAAAAGCATTTATCTTTAGCTAAATATTGTTGTCAATATGTTGTTTCTACAGAATTTTAACTACTTTATAAACAGTGTTTTGTGTGTAGATTATTGTTGTTCCATTTTATTGCTATATATTGAAAGTTTTGAAATTTTTATTGGGCCAGTCTGTTTTTGGTAGGGAGTTATCTACCCTTAATTGAGAAAAATCAGAAAAACTGCATACATTAAGATAAATTAGTTGAAAGAAAAAGAAAACTATTGTGCTACCCACAGTGGACAGTTCAAGGCCGTTTTGTTTCCACAGACAATGGTCTGAATTCAAACAGTTAAACACAAAGGTAACTTAAGAAACTACAATTGGTGTGTATACTGTAAATATTGATTTGTGTTAATGTCATACAGGCCTTAAAATTTTAACATATTTGTAGACATTATTTGTACAAATAAATCAATCAAAAGTTTTTTTAATAAACAAATGTGAGTAGTTCAATGTTACCCAAGTACTATTTTTATCCACAATGGGGACAGGTTAGGAATATTGACAAAATTGTTTCAGACTTTAAACTATTTGTTTTTATTGATCTTCCATTAAATAAATAAGTTTTAAATGTCCACCATACATTAGGTACTTCACACTGCCAGCAGGTAAAACCTGTCATGACTTCCTGATTAGGAATTGTGTAGATTATATAAGATTAGTTTCATATCAGGGTGACAGTTGATTTTTATCTTGGTGTAAATACAATCAATTTCATAATTACTTTACTAGGTATTAGAGGACCTTATCACTCCTCCTGTCATACTCTTTGTGCTCAACATGAAGGTGAGAAAGCTTGGCATGGAATGATAATAGCCAGTATCTAAACTATAAAATCAAGTAACTCAGTAACAGTGATCAATTTTACTGCCATCAGAGAACAGATCATGTACACAACAACTCAAATGGTGTCCAGTTTTAAGGTGTTTTATAGACCTAGTATTTTAGTTTTTTTTTTTTTTTTTTTTTTTTGGGGGGGGGGGGGGGTATACAGTATAATGTCTGTATGATTTAACTAATTCTGTATTCCTTTTTGTCCATTGAATATTTTCTGAAATATGCACCAGGAACTATAAACAAATATAAATCTTCATGGATAGAACTCCTGCTACATGCTCTGCTCTCTCTTTCTTTTAAAAAAAGTCCACAATTTATTAAAAAAAACTTAAGTCAAATCCGATACTTCAGTTTCATTTTTTCTCCATCTTTTTTTTTCTACCATAACAACATCCAAAAAGTTTTGATTGGTTTCAACACAGATTGCAAAGTTTTGATTGGCTTAAAGAATCAAACTCAACTTAGCTAATATTTGTTCAAACATTGAGAACTTGCTTAGTCTGCAGTATTTGCTCACTACAATAAAATTGGACCACTGTCATAATAAACATCCACAACAATAAGGTTTTTCTAGATAACATAATTACAGTTTTGATTGATGCCATTGGGAGGGACATTGTAACCTTTTAAAAATGGTGAAAATTAAGTTGAACTATCATAACATATTTTCTATTAGATTAGTTGATCCAGATCTTTAACATTGGTAGACTACATTTTTTATTCTAACACATGGGAGTATGGGCCAAAATTTGACAAACAAAATTACTATAATTTGAAAAATGTATAGATGTAAGGGTGTCTGGGACCCTCAAACCCACAGCCTGGAACAGACAGTGATAAAGTAAATTATTTTTCCTTTGACCTGAGTCTGGCCCAATGTTTATCTGTATATTATTGCAATCTATTTAATGTTTGTATGTATTAACAGTGTAGGCATTGTTATCACCTGTTTATTTGTTGTTGTATTTATATCAGTTTATAATATGTTGTGTTTCATACCTATAATGATAGTTGACCTACTATGTCTTATCTGAGGGTATAAATCTTGTAGGCAGTGGTCAAAGGATTATTGAGTACTTTGTGACAAATAAGCTTGTTCATTTTGATGTCTGGTCTTAATTCAATTTGTTTTTTAATGCAATTATACATTCTGTATTCAAACCAAAGTTTTTTTCAGCCAAATTATTATATTTCTTCTAACAATGATTTTTTTTAACTGACTCTAATTATGGACAGTAGCATTAAGCATTCATTGAAATCAGATGCCATCTTTTTTTTGACAGTATGATTGGAAACATTTTTTTTGTTAAAATATGTAATGTTTCTGGTTGACTGTGACCTTGAAATTTGACATAATTTCCCAAAAATTATTAGACTTCCCATCCACCTGATAAAGAATTACATACATCTTGACAATATTTTTTTCTATTTCTCCAAAAGTCTTGACTCAAAGCTATATTGGCTTTTTGTTTTGTTTTGCAAAAATTTTAATCTGTTCGATGTCATTATAGTGTTTTAATTTATGATTTACATAATTTTCACTTCTAAACAGTATTTGGGATAAGTCAAATGGTTATCTTATTCATTCAAAGAGTTTTAGTTTTGTAATGCTTATTTGTCACAATGCACAAAATCCATGCAGAAGCAAGTAAAACCACATTTATTTTTCTTATAACAATTATGTAATAAAAATAGACAAAAACTGGTATACATGAAGTTTTGCCTTGCCCATATATACCCTCAGTGTCACTTATCAGTGTCATAGCTGTGTATCTACACTTCATAATACTCAGTGATTTATTATGTAGATGGTTAGTGCCTTTTATAACAGTTTATATTGAATTTTTACATTTTTCAATGCATATTGACTGGATAGTAATGGTGCAATATTTTTACTACCATGTATTATATACTTATTGATCTAGTCTCTTGCAATCAGTTTTTAATCAAAGCTTTTAGGGTTATGCAAATCATATCAAAAACCTTTTTCTTCTCAATTTAAAGATTTTTTTTATAATGGCATGTTGTAGACCTATGTATTTTTGTAGACAAGTATATTTATATTAGATCTGTATAGAATGTTTGCTGCTTAATAAAGTTACTTAATGTTAAATATTGTTGGGATTTTGAGCTCTACCATAAAGTGTTTGTTTTATCATCACTTTGCATTTGACATCAAATGTCTGTCTGTATGTAGGCTTTTACATTAGAGTCTCTTCTTTAACTACTGGGCTAGGGGATATTTAACTTGGTATTGATGCTACTCAGAATGTCTCCTTTCAGAATAATCTGTTACCCTCAACTTTCCTGTAGACAAGTTCATTTTACTGTTTGTAATGTCATGTCGTCTGCTCATACAGCAGGTGCAAAGAAAAAAATTAAATGTAATCCCCGCTCGTCAAAAGTTAATGCATTAACGGTACTAATTCGTTTATTAGGATATCTGTTGTCTACATTACCAAATAAAGGTTACTGAACACTATATAAACCTGTTGTTAAATAAATTCATTTTGATGCTTGGAAATTGCGAGAATGTAGGATTTTGCACCATTTTTTCGAGAGCTTATGGAGACCTTAAGGGACCAACCATTTAACTTGCAGGGTGGGGGGGGGGGCCTTAGTTTTTCCCTAAAAAATATTTTGTAAGCAGAGGGTAAGAAAAAATATTCTGAAGAAGGATTTCTGCTATGTGATTTAATGCTAATAATGAAAAAAAATATTATGTCGCGACGCCTTCAAGAAAAAATTTTTTTTTCAAAAACCAAGGCCCGACCCCCCCCCCCCACTTCAAGTTAAATGGTCCTTCCCTAAGCGGCCCCCGATCCCCTGCCGTAAATGTGCCTCTTCGTGGCCCTCCTATTCCGATATTCATTTTTTATGCCCCATTTCGAAAATCCTGTATCCGCCACTGAGTAAGAACGGGCATTTTTCTATTCTTCCTTTTTCAAAAATGTATTCTGGGACTATACTGGGAGGGTTCCCAGTCAGTGCTCGACCCACAGAGCAGCCCAGCGCGTCCCCGGGTGGCGGATATAGGGGAGACCCTCTCGTTAGGTGGTTGTAAGGTCATAATACGGAAAGCCTGACCGCGGACCGTAGTGGATAACGCGTTTGGAGAGTGCCACGCTCCTTGCACGATAAAGACCCCTTTTGTAGATTTCGGAAAAGAGTATGCTCATTGTAGCCGCTACAAAAGGCTAAATCTTCCGCCCCTACCCAAAACTCCATACTTTTACAGTGGCAGTCAAAATTGTATTCCCTGTGACCCATCCCACCCCCATTTTCCGTTGATTTATTGTTTGTTAAACTTGTTCCCGTCCTGAATATAGCTGAAAAACTGCTCGCTGGACGTAAAGCAGACATACAGACATCTAATCAATCAAAAATGTATTTGATAGTCCGCCCTCCTTCGAAGTCGTTCGTATTTTACTGCCGTATTGATTCAATAACGGAGCCACTGAATATTCTGTTCAAACTAATAACCGTCGTCGTTGCATATAAAGTTTTACTTAACTTGATCATATATATACAGAGGGGTCGCCTGGACTATTTCAGGTAAAACCCACATTTAAGTGATAATAATCTGTAAAGCAGTTTGTCGGTTGTAATTTTTCGAACAAAAATTATTCCCATGAAAGTAATAGATCAATTTGAACAGAAATTAGCATGGGAATTTGTGCATTCTTTCTTTGTATCCCTTGACAAACCTTGTATGACAAATAATTTATCCGTTTGAAAATAAGCACTAAATAAGATTTATATTTCATTGATAAATTATGTATTCGGTTAACCATTGATAAATCGAGTGTTTTGTTATGTAATGATTTCGCGGTTAAAATTTCATTTCTCTGTTGACAACCGACTACAATTACATAACTCCGACATATTTCTGTATTGCTTGACATTTACAGTACTTGATGTAATCATTCCTGATTGAGACATTATTTACAAACAAACACAGCTATATTTTAGTAAACAGTTAGTTCTTTAGCGGTAGATTAGTTGTTTTCCTCTATGTCAATAAGTAGATTTCCAGATCTTGAAAAAATTAGTTTCTAACTTTAGATCAAAATGCTTAAAATTCATTCATCTAAATGACAGGTATTTTTGCAATGACGGCATACCGAAATGCTCCACTATGTTGAAATAAAATAATTATTATCAAGAAAATGTTGTCATTCGTCTCCATTTAAATTCCAGTTTAGTAAGTATTCACTGTATAACTTGTGTATTTACCTCGGCTGTGTATATTCGATTGAAATTAATCTTTTTTTTAAATTCTACCCATTTTTGTTGTGAAAAGATTCTTTTGAACAGACTGTTCGACTTAGCTAATATTTGTTTAAATGTGTTTTCTCAATAAAATAGGTAGGTGCTCCTAAACTTAATCACAATAAAATTCAATCAAGTCTGCATGGTTGTCTTCACATAATATAGTAAAATATTTATGTGAATCTTGTCAATTCTTGTTTTTACCTGTAAATTGTTATTATAATTAATTTGATAAAGTTGATTTTTCGACGCGGATTTTCAAATATTATGTTCAATGGCCACGTCACAACAACGGATGTCAGTCTCATTATACCGCAATAAAGTTCACGTAATAAGTTGATGCATTTGTTAAGAATTTGAAATCACTTATGCACAAACATGCACCATTTCTCTTTTAACCGCGTTTTAATCAGAAAGGATTTGTAATCTCTTTTCGTTACATTTTCTGTTTTCTTTTCTGTCACCATGGTTTCCTGGTGTAAAACATGACCAATTGGCCTGAAGAGTTTCTCCTCTGAAAATATGAACCAGTATTGTCAGAACCGGCATTTTCTCTTATGTTCATTGAACATTGTTCACGAATTGAAGTTAATTCTTTATCGGTTTGTTTGTTTGAATGTTGTTAAACGTGGCCACTTTCAGCAATTTTTTCAGGGATATTATGACATCCATTTTCAGCTCACCTGACCCAAAGGGTCATGTGAGCTATTGTTATCACTTTGCGTCCGTCGGCGTCGTCGTCGTCGTCGTCGTCGGCGTCTGTAAACTTTTTACATTTTAATCTTCTTCTCTGAAACCACTTGGCCAATTGAAACCAAACTTGGCCATAATGTTCATTGGATGGACCTTTACAAAGTTTGTGTTTTTTATTTTGATTGGTAAACCAATATGGCCGCCACCTCAAGACTTAGTTTAACATAGGACCCTATGGGAAAAAAGTTAAAAAGGGCTTCTTCTCTGAAACCGTTTAATCAATCAAAACAAAACTTACTAGCAATATTGTTTAGATGGTCCTCTATAAAGTTTGTGTTTTAGATGGGAATTGGAAATTCAAAATGGCCGCCACTGCAGGACTTAGTTTAACATAGAACCCTATGGGAAAAAGTTTTAAAAGGCTTCTTCTCTGAAACCGGTCAATCAATGGAAACAAAAACTTACTAGCAATATTGTTTGGATGGTCCTCTATAAAGTTAGTGTTTTTGATGGCAATTGGAAATTCAAAATGGCTGCCACCGAAGGACTTAATTTAACATAGGACCCTATGGGAAAAAGTTTGAAAGGCTTCTTTTCTGAAACCGGCCAACCAATGGAAACAAAACTTACTAGCAATATTGTTTGGATGGTCCTCTATAAAGTTAATGTTTTTTATCCCAATCTGATATTCAAAATGGCCGCCACCGCAGGGCTTAGTTTAACATTGGACCCTATGGGAAAAATGTTAAAAAGGGCTTCTTCTCTGAAACCGGTTAACCAATCAAAACAAAACTTACTAGCAATATTGTTTGGATGGTCCTCTATAAAGTTTGTGTTTTTTATGGCAATTGGAAATTCTAAATGGCCGCCACTGCAGGACTTAGTTTAACATAGAACCCTATGGGAAAAAGTTTTAAAAGACTTCTTCTCTGAAACCGGTTAATCAATGGAAACAAAAACTTACTAGCAATATTGTTTGGATGGTCCTCTATAAAGTTAGTGTTTTTTATGGCAATTGGAAATTCAAAATGGCTGCCACCGCAGGACTTAATTTAACATAGGACCCTATGGGAAAAAGTTTGAAAGGCTTCTTTTCTGAAACCGGCCAACCAATGGAAACAAAACTTACTAGCAATATTGTTTGGATGGTTCTCTATAAAGGTAATGTTTTTTATCCCAATCTGATATTCAAAATGGCCGCCACCGCAGGACTTAGTTTAACATTGGACCCTATGGGTAAAAGGTTAAAAAGGGCTTCTTCTCTGAAACCGGTTAACCAATCAAAACAAAACTTACTAGCAATATTGTTTGGGTGGTCCTTTATGAAGTTTATGATTTTTATGCCAACTGGAAATTCAAAATGGCCGCTACCGCAGGACTTAGTTTAACATAGGACCCTATGGGAAAAAGTTTTTAAAGGCTTCTTCTCTGAAACCGGTTAATCAATGGAAACAAAAACTTACTAGCAATATTGTTTGGATGGTCCTCTATAAAGTTTATGTTTTTTATGGCAATTGGAAATTCAAAATGGCACCTACCGCAGGACTTAGTTTAACATAGGACCCTATGGGAAAAAGTTTTTAAAGGCTTCTTCTCTGAAACCGGTTAATCTATGGAAACAAAAACTTACTAGCAATATTGTTTGGATGGTCCTCTATAAAGTTTATGTTTTTTATGGCAATTGGAAATTCAAAATGGCCGCTACCGCAGGACTTAGTTTAACATAGGACCCTATGGGCAAATAAAAAAAATCTCTATACAACTGGTTAACCAATGAAACAAAGCTTTCTAGTAATATTGTTTGGATGGTCCTATTTAAAGTTTATTGAAAATTACAGGACTTACTTTAACATCAGGGAAATGCCATCTTCATTGCCTATAAAATCAGGTGAGCGATACAGGCTCTTAAGAGCCTCTGGTTTAGCTCACATGACCACCTATAGCCATCATTTGGCGTCCGTCGTCGTCCGACGTTGTCGCCTGTCGTCGTCGTTATCTTTTCTTAAAAATCTTCTCCTTCAAAGCCATTGAAGAGATTGCTTTGGAATTTTGCACACATCATCAGTAAATTGTCCTCTACCAAGTTTGCGCAAACCATGTCCGCAGATTAATCAACATGGCCGCCATGGCAAAAAATAGAAAAAGAGGGGTCAAAATATAGTTTTTGCCTTACGTGAAGTTAAAAAAGTATAACAGATACAATAAAACCGAAGAGACTTTCCTTCTTCAGCAGAAAAAGCTCTACAAAACTATCCATTGAGTTGAAGTTGTACGACGACTCCTTGTAGAAGTTATTGCGATTGTTTCCTAAAAATGTTGACATTGCTTAATTGTTCATCTCTATAAGAGCTACTAAAATGACTTCAGGGTCAAGATTGTCTGATGAACTGTTTAGGATATACTGAACTTTTTTCAAATCAATTTTAATTGATTTTAAAAAATCTTCTTTGTTTAAACAAATGAAACGACTGCTTTTAAATATTTCACACAGCATCTTTAGGATGTCCTCTACCAAAATTACGCAAATCATGACAGCTGACCACCAACAAGGCTACCTTGGCTAAAAATAGAACGGGGAGGTCAGGATAGTTCTTGACTGATAGTTAAAGTATATATAACAGAATATTTGAAGTGAACCTCCTTCCTAAACATCAAAAGCTCTACAAGAGTATCTATTTTTCATTTTTCCTAAATAACTTGAAAACCATAGGAGCTAGAGAAAATCTGTTCCATACAAAATTATTTAGCTCACAAAGATCTACAAAATGATTATTGATGCAAAATTAATGATTTTTTGTCGAAGTATAATTGAACGATTCCATTTAGGAAAGAAAATCTTGATAAAAAAGAATTGCACAGTTTTTCAATTGGTTTCAGGTTCAGGTGAGCGACAAAGGCTCCTGGCAGCCTCTATTGGGATAGAAAGCCGGAGAAAACCCCCGACCTTCGTGAGGAAAACTGATAATTCTTGTCATTTAAGACTGGAGTCGAGTACACCCTGCATAAAGTGAGGCTTTAATCGCAATCTCAGTGTTGACATGCCACGTGATCAATAGTAGACTCGGCTATCGATTCTTGAGGACAAAACTCGTGCTTTTGATGGCCTATGATACGTCATATAGAGGGTTACCTCTATATTACGTTATTAACTTTATATTATTCCAACCCATTTTTGTGTATACACAAATAAAATATGTTTAAACAGGCACAGTCTGTACTAACTACTATTATATAATGTCCGTTTAAACTAAACTTTTATTATAGAAAAGCAGGATACAAACTCATATTTGCTTTATTTATACCCCTTAATTATCTCCCTTTATTGCTCTGTTTTATGTACAAAGAAATCTTTTACAAGTAACTTTGAGACTGTTTCTGCAGGAATCTGCTGTAAGCGCCATAAAAAATTTAGTGTCGCTGTATTAGTCTGTATAGTGTACTGTGGTGACTTTAAGCATGTAATCCATATGAATGTAGTTAAGATTAAAATAATCTATATTAATTATAATATAAATAGTTCTCTTTTGAAAAATTTGATCGCCTTTGTGTGTTTTAAATATCTTTAACTAAGCTTGAGATAAGTTGATTTAGATATATTAAACTGTTCACAAATTAAATTCCAGAATATACAAGTTGTATGTTGGTGTTGATTCGGAACAGTCGTTTCTGGGATTAAGTACTTCGTGTTTTACTGTGCTATTAGTATAGAGAGAACATGTAGATTTTTATTGAATGATTGCAGTGGTTGCTTAACATTGCTTTCCCTATTGACTAAGGTCATGAGAGACATCAATTCAATAAAATGCACTAAACTGTCAGAAATATAAGATAACTTAATGTGTGTATTGAAAATAATGGTTTGTTATATTAGGAAAAGATATCTCACGTTAGGTCGAATTTTACTGCCGTTATAATCCGATGTTAGTTTTGTGATTTGTCGGATTAACCAAAAACTGCGAGGGTTTCTTATACGTTCTAATGTCACGTGATTAAGATAATATGCATACACAATTAACATTATCTGCATTTAAATCTTTCTTTCCTGCTATTATGAATCACAATTATTAAAGCTCTCCCTGAGGGACCAGTCAATATTTATTGGGGGGGGGGGCTGTGCAAAATGCAATAATACACGTACTTGTTTTATGGGATTCCATGGTTTTGTTATTTTCAGCACTGATTTTTTCATTACAAAATCATCAATAATAAAAAAAAAGAGAACTTAAATATTTTTTCTGACGTTTTAAATCAAAACCAATAGCTAAATTTGTTTAATAAACATAAATACAGAATTGAAGCCATGTAATTATTCACTAGATAGGACACACTTTATTATAACTTATCGGACAGCGACTTTGGGGATAGGACATAGTCTTTTTTAAATATAATCATTTAAAATGCACCGGTCCTCCCTCCCCCCCCCAAATAAATATTGACCGGTCCCTGAATCTATAGAATACATGTACTTTAAACATACATAACACACAAGTTATCTTAAAAATAAATTTAGCCATGAAGAAATATAGTTAAAGGTAATTGTCTTAATTCATCCGTGAACTGGTTGTCTAAAGTCAGAGCAAGATCTAGATTATTACCTGCATTCATCGGTAATTTAAAATTCTGTCAACCTTATGGTATATCTGATAGATACACACTGTATCGGTTAATGGAAGACTTCGATTTACTTAATCAAAATAATAAATTCTAAATAGAAATTCTATAGAAATGTATATATTGACTCCCTTCAGATATTGCTGCGGATTAATAAAGATCGATGGGTATGGCCTTTTGAGATATACATATGTATATATACTTGACAATAGTTCTATATCGATGTTGCACTTGGTCGTCTGCTAATCCCTTACAATCCGACATTTTCACTTACGTTTGCTACATAATATGTTAAGTTCCTTTGCATGTATCTTTTTATTTGAATGGAAATTTCCTATATGAATGACTAAACATACAAATTTTGTATGCTTTGAATAACAAGAAACATTCTTAATCTGTGAAAAAGCAGCAAGAATACAAATTCTGAATACTGCGTTTGATAATCTGGTTTTGTTAAGTTGTTGACATGTCTCACTGGTATTTGAAATGTCCATGGAAATTTCTAATCGGAACGAAAATGATAGAAAACCAAAAAGCATGGTAGGTTAATGAACAAAAGGAAAATAAAAATCTTATAGCATTGCAACAGCGATCATAACGTCGGCACGGAGGAGGGGCGCTTTGAGTGCGATGGCAACCCTTCAACTAAAAAAAACTATTGTTCTGTTACTAGAAATCAAAACCAAGAACGACCATGACGATATACACTTAGGAGAAAAAACGATCAAGGCGAAAATAATTAAGACAAAAAATAAGAAATAAAAAAGGGGTTACAATTAATCAAATGGTTGCACGGTTATTGTAACTAAATGTGATTCGTCTGCAAAAATAATCGGCTGATTAATTATTAGATCCATCTATTTATCAACTGAAGCATTTTTTATTGTTCTGGGTTTTTTTTCTGGATATGGCGCGAAGCGCTTTTTACCTGGTTTTAACACGTTCATTGTGGATAAATTAGTAATATCCACTACAATTCGCTTGGTTTACTTTGAATTGAAAATCGAATCTCAGTGGGAGCTTCCAAACTGGTTGAGTGTTAGGGCTTCTTTATATAAATAATAAACTGATTTTAAAACTGGCATAACATGGATATTGCTACATATGTTTATTCCACACTAGAACTATATAGAAGGCAGCCGAATACACAATAGTGTGACATCTATTCACACAGCGATTTAACTATGAATGTTTAAATGAAGTTGTGTTTATGTATTTATACTATTGTGAGTTGTCGGGTTTTAAAGTAATAAAGGTTTACAGATAATAAACCGTTAAAATTTGTATTACAAGTACTTAGCCAATGTGTGCCCTTAGAAACATGTTTTTAACGACGATAGATCGCTTGACAAATAAATATAGTTACTCAGTCAAGGTTCAAACTTAGTTATTTGTTTATTTACCTTATTAAAACATACGTCATTTTGTATTATAGGAGTACAGTTTTGAGTAAAGAAATTGATTTTCATGCTGGCTTATAAAAATCGAAACTAATTAACGAACCTGTGAAATTCTCAAAAGAACTGTATTTATTCTTTTTACAACACGCCAAATAAACCGAATTATTTATGAATCGTATGTTTGGACTTAGATTTTCGATATTATTTAGTGTTATTTTTCACATGTCTTGATTTCATTAAAAGACTATATCACGCCCGAATTCAAATCCAGTGGAGTGTTTTAAATATTGTTAGACCACCATTGATCTGTATGTGGACAATTTGACAATAATCTATGGTTAAAAACTGGAATGAATTATGGGTTGTCCAAATTAAAAGGAGAAACGCAAGGTTTGTTGTTTTTAATAGGTCTCAACTGTCTTAAACTCCGCTTTCAGAGATTCAGTGGTGGATCGGGGGTGGGATGGGGGTTAAAAATCAGCATCTATAAAATGCGTCTATATGAGAAAATTCGTCAAAGTATCATATAAACATTTAAATAGATTCGTTCTGGGGATTAGGTCAAACCATCCTCCCGATTCAGCAGTCCACGTTCGCTCTCATGCACGAATTAGCATAATGGGGGTGGGGTGGAGACTGAAAGTAAGCTGGGAGACAACATCTTAGAACGGTTAACCTCCCAAAGGCATGAGATAAATCGATATACTATTTAGACATCATTTTATGACATTTAGACTTCAAGTAATCTTGATAGGCTATAAGGCCAATCACTTGCGACGGGGTGTGCACGACTCTAACCGACAGACACCATTATATACCCGAAATACTGAAATGGCTTAAAAACGCAAACAAACAAATGAACAAGTTAACACACGTGCATTCTTGTGATTACTTTTAATTTCCAATGAATGAATAAAACTTTATTTCTCATAAACTACAAATCACATAGTTACAGAGAATATAAGCACAACGAAATAAGTTATATTGCACATGTGAGCAATACATACTAACCAGGAAGAGTGACCTCTTTAATGAATCTGCAATGTTTCTAATATGTTCCTTTTGATACGTTTGATATAATTGGATATTGTGTGACCCATGTATATACAAGTAATTAGTTCAAAACCATACCGTAGTTTTTGGGGTCAGTCAATTAAATGTTTTAAACTTGTACATTTGAAATCATTATACTATATTAGAATCGTCAACGTGTTCTCCAGCGCAGAACCCATTTTCATACAGAAGGTATATGATATAAATTTTAAATTTATTTGCAGTGGTAAATGTTAACAGCATAATTAGTTTGCCATAAAAGATGAATTCTAGTACACTTCACTTTACGTGAATCAAAAATGAATTCAAATCAAGGTTCGGCTCCAATCCTTTTGTGATTTATAGATAAATTGCGTATGCATCTATTCTGATATGCATACACTAACAAAGGCTCCGGTGAGATGATGTAACATATTATCGATTGAAGTCTTCAGATCATGGTACATGTATGAGATACCAATCAGATACAGTCAGAATAACTTTATGTTAGGTAAATCACAGATTTGTCAAGTATAACTGCAGATTTTGGTAGTTTTATGTTTTGTGGTTTTCTATATTTAAAAAAAAATTGTTTGTTTTCTGCATCATGTACATTAGTTTATTTTCTTGCTACGTTATCTAAGCATTTGTCAGTAACGTGGTTTTAAAGCCATACCTGCATTTGTGTTTAGTTTCCGATTAACCCTTACAGAAATCTAAATCATATGCTTCCAGACTCCCTCCACCGTTTTTTTTAACTGCATCGAGGTTACATGGGCTCCTCAGTAGCCGATTGGAAGTAAAGGTTCTCAGGTTGTACAAAAGAGACGTTAGATGTCCACACGAAATCTGAGTGTGTGACCTAAGTCGTAACAACACTGAGGTTGCATGTCCGAGTCTTAATTACTGCGGACCGGTCAAACCTAAATTGACAAGGATTGTCCGTTTCTGGTGAAGGACTAGGTTTTACCGGGTTCTCATGCTTCTTTCAACAAGACTGAGACCTAGATGCCGTAATGTAGTTGAAACATTACTGCAACTGGCGAGAATCCATATACAAGTACATTAAAAACCCAACTTAAAAACAATACATAGTTGGACACGTCACCCTACTTGGATATACTCTTTTTGATTTTGTACCGTATAGATGCATACGAAGTGGGAAAGCCTAGTAAATACCACTTTTAAGTAATTAATTTGATCAGACATTTGATGATACCTACACTCGTGTTATAACGTCACGCAAAGCTACTTCTTTGATAAACATCAGGGCCATTATGTAAGCTATAATCTTTACTATTTGTAAAACTAAGGTTTAAACGATTTAACTTGTTCTATATCACACATTCGTGGTAAGTTTCATGTCCTATTTAAGAAATCTAAAATGCGTTTTAATGACATTTTCCGCCTCTTGCTTTTGACCCCTTTGCAGTAAAGCAAATCTAATCAAAATAAAATCTTTCACTTGCTCCCCTCTTTTTTTCAGCGACCAATAACCAAAAGGGGGGAGGGGGGAGCAAGTGAAAGACTTAGTTTTAATATGATTGCAGTAAAACGCAATCTAAGTTGTATAGTTGTTCAGACATCTAGATGTATGTGGTAGCGTCTACTTGTTCTGCAATATTATATAATGTTAGTATTAGCTGCCAAAACCGCGATATACATAATAAAGATGTGTTTCATATTTATATCAGATATTGGCTCGAACCAAATAGTTACCTATAGTGCATCCCCATGTGGCGGATTAGCGATACCCTCTCGTTGGGAGTGGGTTGTCAGGTCGTAATTAGCTACAATAATGTCGCTAGGTCGTAATACGAACATCTTACCGCGGAAAGTACTGTGTATCATCTTTGGCCTGAATGCTGCGCTCCTGGCACGAAAAAGACCCACTAATTGTAGCCGCTACAAAAGGCTTTCCTCTGCACATTCCTTCTTACTTTTCCAGTGGCAGTCAAAATTTGTACCAATTTCACACATTTTGTCCTCATTGACTTATTGTTTTTTAACTTGTTCTCGTCCTGACAATAGCTGAAATACTGCTCGCTGGACGTTAAGCAAACATTCAATCAATATAGCTGGTAAAAAGTAGCTCAACGAGTTCTAAAAATATGCAAAAGGGGCTAGCAACAGAATTTCAAAAAATTTCGGACTGGGGAACGCTGAAATGCCCGGGTTGCAGAGAAAGTGCCCTTATAATATATAATTTGTTGAAAGAATGTTTTGTGTTTGTGCAAATGTAGGTAGGAGAAGTTGATTACACAAAATAGGTAATTTATTCTGCAAATGTTCTGAAAAGTTCGCAAGTCTGAAAAATTAGGAAAGTTAGGAAAAAAATCGTGGAGCACTTCCATAATAGCAGGTGCACAACTTCAATACATATAATACATGTGCAATCTTTCTGTGAAGCTTCAGAGATCAAAGTTGAAAACTGTAGGAGTTGATTGCATAAAATAGACACCCTATTCTCCACGCCTGCCCGCACGCCCGACTTCATCATACTATAACCCGGGTTTGAACTTGCAACCAGGCCAAAAAGTGGAGTGCAGCCATTTAACAGAACAAAGCACACCTGCAGTAGCACTAAAAAAAGTAACATGTGTCAGCAAATCATAATGTACTTGATTTTTAGTCAAATGTATATATCAGTGTAACTAGTACCACAAATAGTTGGCAATGTTTGAAGTCTAGCTTAATAGGTACTGGCAATGTTTGGAGTGTCGTTTGATGGTTTTATTTCAATGTTTGGAGTCTACCTGAAGGTAGCTTGAAATGTTGTGGTCTAGCTTGATGGTAACTGGAATGTTGGGTCTAGATTGATGGTAACTGACATTGTCTGCAGTCTAGTTTGAAGGTTACTCGTCAGTTTGGAGTGTCATTTGATGGTTATATTTCCATTTTTGGAGCCTAGCTGATGGTAACTGTCAATGTTTAAGAGTCTAGCTTGATGGTAAATGCCAATGTTTTGAGTCTAGCTAGATGGTAACTGCCAAAGTTTGGAGTCTAGCTGATGGTTACTAGCAATGTTCTGAGTCTAGCTTGATGGTTGTGGTATAGGTTTTTGTTTCGTTTGTGTCCAGTTTTTATTGGGGAGGGGAACTGGAGCACCCTAGGTTTAGGTATTTGTTTAACCTATGACAATTAAATAAACTTTTGCTGGGTGTATTAATTGAGAACATTGTGCTGCTTTGCACTGGCACAAGCATTAACTAGAAAATTGATGACAGTTCTCTGGGCAAGTGACGCACTGATTGTTTGTGTGCATATAAGCATAGCAAGGTTCATGCAATATATGGCAATATGTTGAAAGCTATTCCCATCAAAATATCTACACAACATTTACTGAACAGATATTTCACTTAAATATAGGGATTACCAAGTTCAGGTATGAATGCAATCCTTTTATTTTTTAAAACCAAAACTCAAATTTCAGTTTTTTATTGTGGAAAAGTAAACAATCCACTTTTCATGTTAAAAACAAATAATTACATTTTTATTATAACAATGGTTTAATATCATATATTAATAAATAATATGAACAAAAATCTTTATAACTGACAACAGAGAACCATTATGTTCCTTTGTCTGATGTTCATCATTTTGAAAAGGAATAGCTTTCTGTGCTTTTATCTAAAATATAACTCGTATATTTATGACAAGGCATTTATTCCGTTAGTAGTAATACATGTACATTATGCTGTTGTAGCCACTAGGATACTGGTCTAGGTAATTGAGCAACAGAAATCAGTTGAAGCAGATTGTCACATGACCAGTTGTATCTACCAATCAAATTATAATTCACTTTCCTCAAATATGGTCATAATAGACTGTTCTGAATGTGTGCTGCATACGTTCAAGAAGAAATTGAAACAAGCAGCAGTATAAATTAAGAAACTTAATAATTTTCACCAAACAAACAACTTTTTTTTTAAATACAATGTATCAAGATAATATGAAAAATCCGAGATGCAAAACAAACTTTAATGATATTTATGGATTTATAACAAACTATTACAAAAGGTTTAAATAAAAATTGTATGAATAAATATATGAGAAAAAAGAATTACAAATATCTTACAAACAACTGACTACAAATTATCTCTCACAATGAGCAATTATACATATCAATGTCACAATCAAAGATGCCAAGTACAATCATTAACTAAAGGCAGTTTTTGTACAGTTCTTTATGCTTCATTTTGTAAAATTCTTGAAAAACAAGATTTCTTGGTAAATCTTAAAGCTTATTATTATTTCGCCTTTTCTTTGGCAGCATTATCAACCTATCATCTTTTGTTGTCACAACAAATACACAAATTTGTTTTATACAGCATAAAACTTCTATATATAAAATTTATACAATAAATTTCACAAAAAGAAACAAAAGTTTATAAAAACATATAATTTATTTTTAAAAAGTTAGAAACAAAATGTTTAATAATATAACAGAAAGTTGCTGGTAGCAAAATAAACCTTGATAATCAAATGTTAAATACTTTCATGTAATACTGTATTAATTAATATACTGACTTGCACATGAATGAAATATCACAGTTTCTAAGAATTTTGATATACAATATAATGTGGACGGAATATTTATTTCACAATATATTAGTAACAACATCTGGCAGTCTGTATCTGTCTGTGTGAAAACAAGATTTCTTCCTTAACTTACCAAATATTATTTTTTTTGTTTTAGTTTAAAATCCAAAAGTACTGTTTATCCCCAATTATTTTTTCAATCGTGAACTTCAACAATTAAAGGAGCTAAGTATTGACTATGTCGAATTCCAAAAGATGGTGCAGGTGCTTTTCTCTTATGAATGGACACCTGTAAAAGAAAACAATGTTCAAAACAATTAATCCTGAACTTCAACTATCAAGGGAGCTAAGTACTGACTGTGTCTAATTCCAAAAGATGGTGCTGGCATTTGCCGTTTGTGCATCCATACCTAAAAGAGAGAGAAAAGTTATTCAGCATGCAGACAGGTTAGTTTGGAACATTCAATGGTAGTTACTTTGTTTTCTCTCTCTAAAGCATGTTAGTATGCCAACTAATTAATTAAAGAGAGCAGCTCAAAGCATATACAGTGTATTAGATGGCATTATCTTACTAGAAATATACATATAATACTGTCAGCTGTAGTCTGTAACAGTCAGTATTTATAAGATACATTATCAATCAATATTGCATTGAGCATCTTGAAACTTACTTCATTTAAAATTAAAGTAATAAAAAATGAATTCCTTAAAACATTTTGAATTTAAGTTATGATCTAATCATTTATTTTTGAGACAATGCCATCTACACTTCACTAAACCTTTTATTCCTATACAAACACAGTGGAATTTCCTTTCAAGTTCTTGGGATATTCTAATCATTTTCCATAGGGATGAAAGGTTCAGTATTGATGTAAAGACTGTTATAAAACTTACATTTTCTGGTGAGTGAGCGCCAGGTCCTGGTTTCTTTGTGGTGTCCCCTGGCATTACATTTCTACTAGTCATACTGTATAGTGGGGCCTTGTCTTTGTACAGACTTGGGTCTGTTGTGTTGTAGGTTCCTGCTCCTGGAGCCTAAAAAAAAAGGTTATGTTATGACTTTTCTGAATATCTCTGACCTACTTGAAAAGACAGCAGACATTACAGATGCTGAAACTAAAATATAAGAGGGAGGCAAAATTTTTTTTTCATAAGCAGAAGTTTTTCTATGTATATCAATACATGTACTTTAACAGTAGTAATTTTGCTTCTTCACAACACCAGTAAAACATTTCTACAACCAAGATTTTCAGACATGTATTCATACAAATTTCAGGTTCTGTACAAACATTTTTTTGAAATCTATTAGTAAATACAACATGGAAAAAATGTATAATAATGATATGATATGAACATATATTAGGAAACAAATCATCTCACTCTTATGTTGTAAAATATTAATGAAAAGAGACACTCTATTATTCTACAAATGTGGAACTCTCTATAAATTTTGCACAAAATGATAAATGTTGTGCTATAAACTGGCATTTTAACCTACTGGATAGCCATGTATAAACTTCATTGGATAGAAATCAAACCTAAGGAAAAATCAATATGATACAAAGATCATAAAGGAAGAAAGCACACGAAAAAGACTAGAAAAGCAGAATAATTAAAAATATTACAATTAAATGATGGATTTTATATTCTTTATTTGGTTAAAGGATTTATCAGTCCCTTTAATTTTAATTTGAAGTTTTGAAAACTTGTCAGTAAAAAATACATTTTGAGATTTCATTGGTTTATTTCTATCCAATAAATTCACATAGATGTATGTGTTAATGTGTTTATGTAAACATATAAGCATGTAATGACATCAGTGAAAAACAAAATGCATTTCACAGAAAAGTCATGATGCATTATGTCAATTAAAAAACAAAAACCACATATAAATGAAAATAAACATATGCGTATGTTTACCTTTGCCAAATCTTCGTGGAAGCTTCCGATATTTGATCTTCCTTTCATTGAAAAAATAGGAGCTTGCTTATGTCCACTTGTGACAGTTTTACCCAACATATTAGTTAATGTGTAATTATTGGGAGCTGAAAAAAGACAATCAAAAATACCTTAGCTAAGTCTTCATGGAAACTACCAATTGTTGATCTTGCTTTCATTGAATAAATTGGGGCTTGATGGTGACCACTAGTAACAGTTTTACCCAACATTTGGGTTAATGTATAATTGTTTGGAGCTGAAATAGAAAATCTAGATTAATATCATATAACTGTTAAAATATTGGTACAGTTCTCTGGTTATTATAACTTGTCATGGTACAATGTAGTACAATTTTGTTTTCAGTCAAAGTAACATCTAACTCAACACCAGGAGTATGCTCAAACAGCTGTTTACTTACCAGAAGTGAGATTTTAATTTGTCAAATCTACACAAACAGTACACAAATACATTGTCATTTCAAACCATTCAATGTATCATTAATTGCTCTAACTTTTAAGATTATGCTTTTGTTTGATCGGTGGTTTGCTTTAGTTCCGTTGTTTATCCACCACAATCTTTTGTCATTTAATAATATTGTCAGAACCAAGTTTTAAACATTTTTTGACCATTTTTTAAGTTTCAATTTAAGTGTACAATGAGAAACATATGAAAAAACTTTCAATCTTTAATTAATGAAACTAAATACTTTCTTAAATTTTACTTGACTGGAAAATTTGGTAAATTTATTGAGACCACCCACAATATGAAATCACTTAAATCAGAAAAAAAATCATCTTCTACTTAAAGTAAGTCATGGTGCATTACGGACATTTTCAATAATAACCTAATGCATTATTATATGCTAAGAAAATTAATAAAATTTTCTATTTTTATGATTATTATTTTCCCAATATCCGCTTTCTTCAGACAAAATTACTTTAAACTTTACGTGCTGAAACTTGTTGAGATACCTTGAGTATCAGTATGTGCTTTTTAATGGTATTTAATTCTAATGTATACATTGCGATAATATCGTTTATTTATTTTATACATATTTAAATTTAAATTCAATGAAACACAAAAACATTTTGTAAGTAATGACTTAGGACACAAATACATAGAGAAAGTTGTTAACAACAAAATTTCGAGGAAGACAACATAACAGGAGCTATAGTGCATGTCAGAGAATATTATTCTGTAAGAACTTGCAATCAGAAAATGATGGGAAGAGCACCAAGAGCATTATTTTGGCTGCTTCTTATAGCTAGTGTCACCTGTCATCAATCTTTGCTTTGCTGAGATACCTTCAGAAAAGTGACATGAATTAAAATGTTTACAAACTCTTTTTTCAACAGCAAAAAAAAGTGTCATATAATGAATCTATAAAAAAGACTGCAAATGAAATTTAAATAAATTAAATAATTTGTATGTGTTTTTTTTTCTTTTCTGCACATAACAATATCGACGCAGGCTACATATAAATGTCCTTATTTTTGGCACATGTGCAAGGCTTACCTTACAACCTGACTTGAAACAATATTTGATTAAATTTATTAATTTGATTTACCCATTGAAGTTTAGTTAAACAAGACAGGATATTTTGTCATTGCATATCAGAATAAATGTTTTCATGTATTATGATAACAAACTATCAATCTCTTGAATATATGTCACTGATTAAACACAATGAAATATGTATTGTATTCTGTTATATTGTAACTAAATCTTAGTAGACCATGTCAGTTTGTCACACATTAAATATTTCAATAGTCAATTTGTCTCCTATGGAAGTAGTCATGAACAAATTTATTTCTGTAAACACATTAATTTGTGTTTCAATGTCTACAGTTATAACATGATTAAATTAAGATAAATATCCTAATATACTTTAATTTGGATAAACCTATTTAATTAGGATGAATAATAAATGTTCTATCAAATTTGGCATCAATGTAGATACCCCATGGTGAAGGTTTCACTTATTTTTTTTAAAGCAGACACCATGTGGCACAACACTTAAAAAACCAATAAATTAGCTGATCATCAAAATAACCTTATAATATATGTAGTATGACCTATGTTTTGAGCAATCCTCTGACAAGTAATAAAAATCTGCAGTGAGTACTATAGACAACTACTTACTTTCCATTTACTAGTTACAATGTTCCCAAACTATTTTGTTTGGACCTTTGTCCAAAGTTCAAGTTTGATTAGAGTAAACTGTGTAACTAGGTACACTTTCAAGAAATTAAAGAATATTCAACGTACCAGGTGTGTTATCTGTTCTCCTGTGTTTATGTCTTGTTCCAAAACTGTAGGCTGGGTGCCTATGTTTAGCTGTTGGACCAGCATTTTCTGGACTGTAGGCTCCAGGGCCTGGAACTTTGAACATTGTTGTATCCTTTTGTCTGCTATATAATGAATAATGAGGTGTTCCATCATTTCCATCTCTGTATACTTTAGGATTTGGGTAATAGCATGGTCCTGGGCTGCAGTCATCCTTGAATTTACCGTGACGAACACCAAATGGATAAGCTGGTCCTTTATTATGAAGACTTCTGGGATCATGAGATTTTTGTCCAACTAATCCAGGAAGTCCATAGCATGGGCCAGGGCTGCTGTACATAGCAGCAATTGGCCCTCTTGGTTTAGTGTATTGATAAACCATTTTTAAAAGTTAAATCTCACTATAAAAATCCTGAAAATAAACAAAGAAAATACATACATATTTTTTGCAGAATGTTTTTTTTATTTAAAAGTTATTTAGGTATCATTTAACCATTTTAACAACAGCTAACAATAAAAAATTTTCAAAATTATGTCCCCTTAATAAATTGTGCTAAGAACAAATTATATGCATGAAATATTCTCCTTAGGTATAAAATTTTAGATCTGATCAGTCAACAAATATTTTGAACTGATCACTGCTGTCCACCTTTTTGTTTGTTTTAGACCATCTTTGTCCCACATTGTAAACAAATTTTATTCATAATGTAAACAAGAGTGTTTACCAACTCATTATAAATATATCTCCTCAAGAATAACAAATTTTGAGAATTATTTGGTTTTGTGGAATGATGAACAACCTCAACTGAAATAAATGTTGAAAATTTATAATTTAAATGCTACTTGAAGTAATAAATAATATATTTAAAATAATTGTTGTTTAATACATAACTATTGTACTTTTAATTTGTTTACTGTTATGTTGACTAAAGTACATGTTCATGTTTGGAGTACATTGGTGACCAGGGAGATACAAATATAACAATCAGAACTTCCTTTCAAATTAGAAAAAAGTTGTATTCATAAGTTTTCCAGAAGCTGACATTCTTTATCTCATGTTGTTGTTTTGTTACAGAAGTTCATTATTCTATTTCTCTCAACAAGAAAATGGTTGTCTAGTTACAAAACTGTTTTGTAAAATAGATATTAACAAAAAAAGGCAAAAGAAACAAGTATGGCTTATAAATATTTTTTCTATGTAAAATGAAAACAATTCAAAGCCATTTGTTTCGTTGTTTAAATAAAACTTGTTTCCATAATAATATTCTCAGGTAACAAAATAATTTAAATTGACAAGAAGTTCTGTCCTAAAGATAAAACAGATAATAAGTTATATCTTTAACTAAAGTTCAATATATTCACGTTAAGAAAACATGACAAGATGTAATGAAACTGAAGAAACATCCTTACCTTAAAATTTGATGTGTTACAAAATGAAATAAAACTCAAATAAAATGTCAGCTAATGTAAAGTCTCATGCTAGATATATTCTGTGTTGAAGTCTAATTGTATTGTGTTTGACCTGGCTACCCAGCAACCAGTGTTGATACCTGACTGAACTTGTAAAACATTTAATTATTGGTCTATTTCATTTGCCTTGTGCCAATCAATGAAACCCTCACAATTACTGCCAAACTAGGCATTTAATTACCTTTTTATTTGTTGAATAATAGAAAGTATTAATCATAATACCAGTAATTAAATTGAAAATAAATCTGGTATAGAAATTGTTCTTGATTATTGGTAACAAGGTGACAAAACCAAAAACAATATAGACAAAGTTAATCGATGAACTACTGACATTATTGTCCTAGTATTTATTATGAAGTGGACTTTCTCCACATACTCCTGCGTCCTAAAAAAAACTGGATTCCACAATTTAGCTGAAAAATTGCTGAAAGTGACAATAAACACTATTCAAACAAACAAACAATTCACCATTAACCAAACTCTAAGTACACTTGAATAAAAGGCAAATATAATAAAGTTAATTGTGTATATTGCTCTAAATTTTATACAAGATATATCTATAACTGTAATAATTCTTAAAGTTTATACATAAAAGCTAAATAATGGAAGAGAATTTATCTTCAGTTTGAAATTGTAAAATAATGTCTTTGAAAACCTTATATAGAAAAATATTCCAAATTTCAGTTATCAAAATACAATTAACCCAATTTCAAGGCTTGCTTTATCAACAAAAAAGTAACAAACAAATCTTTAACTCCACCTACATATCTAAGCATTAAACAATTCACCAATTGAATAAACCATAACTGCCTACAAGTACTAGATACAAAGGAGGCAATACAAAATAATTTAAAGGGAGATAATTCTGGAAACAGTAGCAAACTGTAAGAATACAAACAGTATAATAAAGGGAGAATTCTTTAAACCATACTGAAATCGAACCCCATAACTAAATTTGTGTCATTTGGTGTAAAAATATATAACTAACTGTTTTTTATTGTAAATAACACATTTTAAAAATTGAGAGGATTTGTGGCTTGTTGTCTAATCAATTTGAAATATCAATAAAGTGTATTTAAAGTAAATTTTGTAAACTTTAATATTGTAAAACAATTACTGTACAACATATAAACTACAATGTACCATTAAAGATTCTGGAAAAAACATACGGACAGAGATCAATAATAGCAGAATAGTAAACTAAATGTAAATAAATATCTAAATACAGTTCATTTACAAAGAAACATGGAATCAGTAACATCAATCCTTTTTATAGCACTGAATGTTGATTTGATATATTTCGATAGGGTTTAATGCCATTTTCAACAATTTTTTCAGGTATATCATGGTAGTTCAGTTTTATGGGGTAGGAAGACAAAATACCAGGTGAAATTCCCAGACATTCTGCAAGAAAAAATGCTGAAAAACCACTATATATTTGTTATGAAGTTGAGTTGCAGTGTTTAATAATTTATATCTGAAAAGAGATAAACAGGTTGTGGCGGAAGGAGAGGGGGGGGTAACAGTTCAGTTGCAGTAAATTCAAAAAAAAAAACAAACAAACAAACACAAAAACCACAGAAAATGTTGTGGAAAGATGGATCATGGATACAGATAATGGCTATATCTGAGCTGGTCTTACATACATATTACAGTAGCTAAAAGTCACTGGACAGAAATTGCAATATGACAACCATTTCAAACAAACTAAAAGTATTTTAAGTATGCCAAAAAATTTTCCTTTAAACATGGAGGAACAGTAACAAAGTAATTTTTATTGAGATAAATGCTAAAAAATGATATTCAAACACAACTGAATAATGCAAACTGATGGACACAGACATAAGTCAGTAATTAAAACAATATTGAATTTAGCATATACATGTACTTAAACAATATAACAGAAGCTTTACTGAGCTTTTGGCAGAATATAAAATATAACTAACAACATCTAGAGGCTATCACAGCTGATGAGTTGTGAAAAGCAATTTAAGTCTTTAAAAATTTGGCACCAGGGAAAAATTATGTTTGACAATACTCAACAGATTTTGGCATTAGAAAAAAAGTCTCCTACATAGTATTTTCTACTATGAAATACTGTCATTATCTAATATCATTACCTATATGTGACTTTTTCAATTTAATTTGCTCATATTTTGATCTTTGTAAATTCTTTTTCTTTGTTAGTAAAATCCTGTCAATTTTTTTAACATTCGTTCTTAAATATCATAAAGCTACTTGCAACACACGATGTTTAAAAATCAGTCTGGATTATATCAATGACTGTTAGAATTTTTAAGTGTCAAAATTTAATTAGCTGTTGCATCACTGTTTTATGTTACAATCATTACTTATTAAAATATTATTTCTAAATAAATTTTTTTGGACATGGGCAATATCACCAGATATACCATGGTTCACATAAAACCTGGTCACACTGAACAAAATGAAATTATATATTATTCCCACAAATAAACAAATTGGGTTATATGTTTTAAAATCAACAAATTCAAAGATAAAAATGTTTTATTTTTCACCAATAAATATTTAATTCAGAAAATACAGGCCTTATGTGCACAAAAACATTTGTATACTCTATAAATTAAAATAGTTTATGTATGCAAATGCTCTTTCTTAATTGTGTGCCATAAATGGGGTTTGGAATTAAATATGCAGAAAAGACATGCATACATTTCACTACATCATATTATTACCGCAATACTTAGTATACTTATATAGTATAATAAAACACATGTCGCTTAAACGATTGCATGACAAAGTTTATTTTACACACGTTAACTGTTTGATTTTTACATAATTGTTAATGTCACTTTTCCACCCAATTAAATATCAAATCAAGATAAAACTAAGCGCTGAAATAGAAGATTTAACACGACACTGCAACATGAGCCATTGGCAATAATATGGCAAAGAAATGCACGAACATCTGATGCGATGGCCTATCGATTTGACAAAGACGTTCGTGTCATCATTTACTTTAATTATTAGAAACAGTCAATTAAATATCATTTAACCGATTTTATTACATTTTATCGTGATAATGTTAACTCACCTGTTGTTCAAGATAAAGTGAGATTCACCATGCAATAAACCTGCAACCCTTATCTACAACACGGGAAAGGTTGTCACACAAACACGGAAACGTCTGGAGAAAGAACTCGTGACCAATTCCAACGGATTTGATTGGGTATTTCGACTAGCAACGTTTCCATCGCGACCCTAGTAACAAGGGAACTAACTGTAAAATATTTCGCGCAAAAAAAATCTAACACTTCCGGTATATCTAATAACCTAATATCGAGGTAACTTATTTTGTTAAGTAACGGGTTTAATAATATCAGAGACATATAATTACAAGCAATTATATGTCTCTGATAATAACAATAAAACTGCATTATCGGGAGAATGCTATGCGAAAAAAAAGTTTTGTTGCAAATTGTGAAGAAGAAGAAATCAACTCGAGTTTTTTTTCATTTGCAAGGAAACACCTTTAAATATCACCATGTGATGACTTTTTAAGTAACGACGTTTTCATGTTAAGAATTGCGAGGAATATGGACAATTCACAATATTCAAACCTGCTCCAATAAGAATAAGTAAGTTTGAAACGAAACGGAAATTTGTTAAATCAATTATTATTATTAATTATGCGTATTAACTTCTCCCTTTTATATGATCTTTAATCACACTGGGAGACACTATGATTTTCCTCTTTATCTCAATGGAATTAAGTTGGAATGTACATTTAAATATAAATATCTTGGAATTACACTTACCCCTAGTGGTAGATTTCTTCAATGTAAAGAGGATTTATATAACAAGTCACTAAAGGCATGTTTTAAACTACAAAATTGTGTGTCAGCATCAAATCCGAGTATATCAACTCTTATTCATTTATATGATCATACAATTGTACCTATTTTGACATATGGTTGTGAAATTTGGGGCATGTTTAATACAACTTCTGCTGCTTGCAAAAAGAATGAACAATATATCTTAGAAAAGGTATTTGAAAATGATATTTGTGAAAAATCTCACATAAAGTTTTTGAAATATATTTTAGGTGTGAATAAAAAATCAAGTAATTTTGCTGTCATATCTGAAGTTGGTAGATATCCAATGTCTTTTAATGTTATTTTATCAATGCTGAAATATTACCATAGAATTTCAAAATTTCAAGATGGTTTATTACATGATGCTCTTAAATGTAATCATGAACTTCATCAAAATAATATATCTTCTTGGTTTTCTAGTATAGAAAATATTCTTAAAAAAGTGGGCATTCAAGATTTTAATTTGAACTTAGGAATTACTTCTTTTACTAAATTGATTAAAGATAAGCTTTCAAAAAATTATTTAAGATTCTGGAATCAAAAGAAAGACAATACTTTAAAATCAGGATGTGGTAAATTATCAACCTACTTTACCTTTAAGAATATATTTGGACGTGAAAAATATTTATTGTTGAAAGATTTTAAAATAAGACAATCTATTTGTAAAATTAGAATTAGTGCACACCCATTAAGAATAGAAACAGACAGATACTCAAAATCCTATATTGATAGATTACAACGTAAATGCCTGTACTGTTCTTTAGATAAAATTGAAGATGAGAATCACTTCATTTTAGAATGCCCACTGTATGTTCAATTTAGAAACGAACTCTTCAGTCAGATTTTATCGATATGTCCTAATTTTTACCATTTAAATAATATTTCTCAGCTAGAATGGCTCTTTACACAAGAAGATTTAATACTCCAAAAATCATTGGGTTTATTTATCAAAAACAGTTTGGACTTGAGAAGAATAACTAAACCAGCAAAATTACAAAATAATCTACAGACCTAAAACACAATTTTTGTTAACACTTTATTGAATTGATTTAATACCAATATGTGCTTTATTATGATTACTTTTTATATTGTAATTTATATACATTCATATCTGGCTCTGTCTCATCTATTTTCTTTTTTTTTCTCAATTTTCCTGTGTCTATTTTAAATGTTTTGAATCATATGCGTTCAGTCTGTATTGTAATATGCTCTTCAAGGGCCCTTAATTGGAAATAAAATTATTATTATGATCTTCCATCATTGCTACATCCTCCCAAGTCAGGGGTTCTGAGTCCGCGTTCGCTCCTTCACCCCCCCCCCCCCCGTGGAGCGAATGCGGATCCCGAACACCTGACTTGGGAGGATGCCTTTGCTCTAGTTATATCTTTCAAGGACATAATTCGTCTTCCATTCTTTTAATGTTTCTTGTCATGTGAGAACAGTACAAATTTAAGAATAAATTGCAAATTTAAGACGATCGCTGTTTTAATAATGATATTCCATCTTGAAATTATATCAGGGTTGCCGATTTAAGACCCTCATATAATTTGATAGGGTTACACTCAAGGCTATACGGCACTTCGGTTTTCCAATTTTCACGAGTATAAAATAATGTATTTATGTCAAACTAAGACCAATTAAGAGGGGCGGCGTATAATTTAAAAGGGGAGCAGACAAGGACTAGGTTATTTTAATCAATTCGGTTGCTTCAAAGATGTGTCTTTTTGTGGTCCAGAATAAGCAATTTTTATTTTCATTGATGCAGTGGTTTCAATGATTGTATCTTTTTGTGGTCCAAAAATAAGCAAAAATTGTTTAATATAAACTCTTGTTTAAATATGAAAATAAAAAAAAACCTTTTACGTACGACTGGGACTAGTATATTTATAGGTTGCTTCGTACGATAACGATTACCTGGACAGAGGGACCCATCCAAGATTGTTAATTTGTATTCAATTTTAAAAGAAAAAGTCAAGATGCATTAGAACTTCAGAAGGATTTAATCCTCCGGGTAACAAGATCAAAGATCCCAATTATGTTCAACTACCACTTAAAGGGACACAAACTAGAGGCGGACGACACAACTAAGTACCTAGGCGTTGAGATCAGCCATGACTTGTCTTGGAACAACCATATAAGTAAAACTGTAAAGAAAGCGAACAGCATGCTGGGTTTCTTGAAGAGAAATATGCGAATTGCCAACAAGCAGATAAAGTCAAACGCATACTACAGCTTAGTTCGACCTAGCTGGGAGTATTGCGCATCAATATGGAATCCATACCACACACAGCAGATCCATAAATTAGAAATGATACAACGTAGAGTCGCAAGATATGTGACAAACGACTACAGAACATCAGTAGCGTAACATCAATGCTAGAGACACTGAATTGGGAATCCCTGGAAAGTAGAAGAACAAAGATCCAACTTGCCATGCTATTCAAAATCATCAATAGATTAGTAGATATACCACCAGACGACTACCTAAAACCATCAACCACTAGAAGAAGAGCCACTCATGGGAAGAAGATACTGCAATACCACACTAGAACAGACATCCTTAAATTCCACTTTTTTCCCAGAACCATAGTAGTCTGGAACCAGTTACCAGCTTCCATAGCTGAGACCTCCGACTTGGTATCTTTCAAGCGGGGGTTATCCTCCCTTCAGTTCTAAACTGTATCTGGGTCCATATTGTTAGTAAGCACTAATGAAGGTTAGAGCTGTGCCGGTTGGGTGTATACCCAGGGGCCGCTTCGGTAGCCGGATTGGTCTGACCAGAAGAGCAGAAAGCAATATGGAATCGAGTTTTTTTATTTCTATCTATTCTTTCAGTTTCTATCCTAGTTTTTACATTTTTACACTTTCTTTCTTTTTTCTTACTCTAACCGCCACCGCAGTGCAGTTAGTTCCGGAGCGTAACGGTCTACCTAGACAGTGCTCTGTATACAGTAGATGTAGATGTAGAGGGCCGGTTGAATTATTACTTAAGATCACCGAAGGAGGATGCCTACAGATATTTTTAAACTGAATTTATAACTTTCTTTTGTTTTTGTTCTTCTTGTGATTGGCTGTTTTGTCTTTTAGTGAACTGTGATAGTTGTTTGTTTTAATCTTCTACATATATTTATCAATATTACATAGTTTATATATTCGGTATAGGCATAAATTGGACAAAAACAAAACAAAACAAAATAATATAATTTATATATCACATGTTTAACAATAGCTATTATTTTAATGAAGTTGTAGTTTGAGTTGAATTGCTGGAATATGAAAAAAATATTTACTTAAGAACTTTTTAGTTTAGTAATAGTGACCATCTTGAACGGGATGTGGATATGAAACAAGGTGTAGTGACATGGAAGGGTCCACCGCTCCCATTAAAGTCGAAAAACACGTTCGACGGCAGAGGATTCTCGGACTAATCCATACTTTGCGATTGTTTGTTTGTTTGAATGATGTTTAATGCCATTTTCAGCAATTTTTTCAGCTCTATCATGGCACCACTTTTTATTGGGAGAGGAAGCCGGAGTACCCGGAGAAAACCCCCGACCTGCGGTAGGAAAACTGGCAATCGTTGTCAATTAAGATTGGAGTTGAGTGCATCCTGCCCTCAGTGAGAATCGAACACGCTATCTCACTGTTGACAGACCACGTGATCAATAGTAGACGTACTACCTTAACCACTCGGCCACCGAGGCCCCGGAATAACGATTGCAGCGTAGGTTAAAAATAATTACAGAATGGAGTAATGGGTTGTGAATTTTAAGTTCGTGCTGTTAAATAAACTGGATTTACAAAAAGGTGAAATCATTTAAAGTTAGGTACTGTCAGTGGTCGATCAGAGTTGTGTTGCATGGTATATGTAGAGGATGCCTCATCAACTGATGGTTGTCAAAACACAACACAGAATGTCAGTGCGTGCCATTCTTTGCATATTCAAGTCTCCTATTGTTCACCAGCTGAACTACTGTCATCATCTGTTGTCGTCTGTTAACTTGTACATTTAAACTTCTTCTATGAAAACACTATCCAATAAAACCAACAATTGGTCACAGTGTTCATTGGATGGACCATTACAAAGCTTGTATTTATTACTAAAATGGTCGCACACGCAGGACTTATTTTAACATTGGACCATATTGGAAAGGTGGGGGGGGGGCAAGAGGGGCCCATTAACAAGTTAACAATATTTTATTTTTCCCAAAACAGATAACAGTAAATTTAAAATAATAATAACAGATAAACGAGATAACAGAAAACAGTGAGTTCACAAATCGAAAAAACAGATAACAGCAGAATCTCAGCGAAGGGCGATACTATTAACCGCAAACAGGGTTTTTATTTCATTATAACAGTTAACAACAATGTCAATTTTTATTAAAACAGATAACAGCAAATGGTTGAAAAACAGTTAACAGTTGCTTCATTTAAAAAAAAAACAAAAAACAACAGTTAACTAACTTGTAAAACTGCCAAAACACATTAACAGAAAAGATCTCCCTAGTGGCGGATGCGGGGGGGGGGGGGCGAAAATTTAATCCCCGCTCGTCCTCGCCATAAATTAATGCATTAACGGTACTAATTCGTTTATTATGATATCTCTGTTGTATACTGTACAAAATAAAGGTTACTGAACACAATAAAAACCTTGTGTTAAATACATTCATTTTGATACTTGGAAATTGCGAGAATGCAGGATTTTGCACCATTTTTTCGAAAGCTTCTGGGCCCCTGCTGTAAATGTGGCCCTCCTTTCCCGATATCCCCTTTTTAGGCCCCCCTTTCGAAAATCCTGTATCCACCCCTGCTCCCTCTGCCCCATTTGGAAAATGTTTAAAACGGCTTCTTCTGAAACTTGTTAACCAATTAAAAAGAAATACATCGGCAATATTGCTTGACTGATTCTCTTTAAAGATCATGTTTTGAATGCCAATCAGAAATTCAAAATGGTCGCCACCGCTATAGTGATAATTGGGACCATACTGTGAGGGTTCACAGTTCTATATCGACCCACAGGGCTGCCCAGCGTGGCGGATAGGTGATGCCCTCTCGCCGCTGGGGGTTGTCGGGTCATAATATGAAAGCCTGACTGCGGACAACAGTGGGTACCGTGTTTGGAGAGTGCCACGCTCCTTGCACGATAAAGACCCCTTTTGTAGATTTCGAAAAAGAGTAGGCTCATTGTAGCCGCTACAAAAGGCTAAATTTTCCGTCCCTACCCAAAACTCCATACTTTTCCAATGGCAGTCACAATTATATTTCCTGTGACCCATCCCACCCCCATTTTCCGTTCATTTATTGTTTGTTTACTTGTTCCCGTCCTGAATATAGCTGAAATACGGCTCGCTGGACGTAAAGCAGACATCCAATCAATCAATTGATTGTTTTGTCTTTTTTTAAATGGACAATGTGATTATGACTCCTAAATTTCTAAGCAGATCTGTTTTCTGGTAACAAAGACAGTTAATGCTCATGTACAACATGACAAAAATCAAACAGTATTGTAGCACAATATCTTCATCAATTTACGATCCTGCCCCCTCCCCCCCCCTCTATATGATGAGAGCGGAGACCGTATCGTAACACTTGGAAAGCGAAGATGGCAAAACACTAGTAAAGTGTAGAATGTAAACATAATATTTTTATCACTATTAATCAGCGTGCATTTAAAATACTAGACTGTGCACAAGTCCATTAAAATGCAAAAATATTCTATTGTACTGCATATAGTTCATCATTAAAAATCTTTGTACAGAATATATGAAACTCGTACACATATTTACATATTACACTACCCGTAATTGTTAAGACAAGCCTATACGACCATTATTTAACACCAATTTTGTTTAGTGGTACCAATATGTTTTGTTTAGTTGTACCAGTAAGTTTTGTTGAGTTGTATCAGTAACTGTTTTTGAGATGTACCAGTCAGTTTTATTGAGTTGTATCAATATTAAGTTTTGTTGAGTTGTATCAATATTAAGTTTTGTTGAGTTGTACCAGTAAGCTTTGTTGAGTTGTACCAGTAAGCTTTGTTAAGTTGTACCAGTAAGCTTTGTTAAGTTGTACCAGTAAGTTTTGTTGAGTTGTACAAGTAAGCTTTGTTAAGTTGTACCAGTAAGCTTTGTTGATTTGTACCAGTAAGCTTTGTTGAGTGTACCAGTAAGCTTTGTTGAGTTGTACCATTAAGCTTTGTTGAGTGTACCAGTAAGCTTTGTTGAGTTGTACCAGTAACTTTTTGTTGAGTTGTACCAGTACTCATTGTTGAGTTGTACCACTAACTGTTTGTTGAGATTTACCAGTACGTTTTATTGTGTACCAGTAAGTTTTGTTGAGGTATACCAGTAAGTTTTTTTGATTTGTACTAATAAGTTGTGTTGAGTATACAACAATGTTTATGTTTCACTGTAGTCTGTAGACCAACCACACATTTTGTAATGACCTACTCCAATTGGTTAACTAACAGGATTTTACTGAAAAACTGCAACAAGTCACAGAGGAATGTTTCATGCTAACAATTCATAAAACTTAAAAAAGATTTACCTATGGATATAACCAATACATCAATCTTAACTATTGTTTGTACTACAATTAAATGCAAACAACTCGAACAGAAATCAACTTTATTTTATTATAACAATATCATACATGATACATTGGCAGAATTTTACATCATTTCAACAACTAATTTTGAAAGCTACTGTTGTCAATGAATGTAATGTCAGTTTTGGCACTAAACAAACTAATATGAAATCAGTAAATAAATATCTTCATAACATACAATAAAATACTATGTACAATTAAGTGTGTGTATATACAATTCAAGAATAAATAAATAATCTCTATGAGACAATATTATACAATTATTGCACTATTTCTGTGAGGTATATATCTGTCACAAAATTATAACATTTCACTGAAGAACTTGTTGTACAAGTTGGGATGATACTTCTGGAACTGTCGCAGACGCTGCTTTTTATCCTTTGGAGCAATGTTGGTGTCGTCAAGGATACCATTCATCATCTGGACAAGGGCATTCTCTGTACAGATCTCGGACTGCTTTTGGTACTCATCAATTGTTACTTGGCTACAGTAGGTATTATCTGAAAATACAACACAAATTATTGAATATTTAATAAATCAACATTCAGGTGTAATTCTGGTTTTGGAAGTTATTCAACACAGTGTACAATTGCCTACTTGTTTCTCCTACCGAGGTTTGGGGTTTTCTCCTGGTCCCAATAAAAACTCGACACCATGATATAGCTGAAAAATTGCTGAACATGGCATTAAAACAACATTCAAACAAACAAACAGACCTCCTTGTTTCTAGATGCATTTTTTAAAGCTTTATAAATAAGAAATTAGTTATGACAACTTAATAATATACCATAATAATGTATTATTTACCTCGAACAGGTGGGACTTCCCCTGTCTGTAGGTCGTTTATCCTTGAGTTGACACGGTCACAGAAGTCCTTAGGAATGGTGAATATCTCTGTAACGTTCTGTATCATAAATAGTATAAGGACTCTGGCTAACTTGTTGGAGAAAACCTTGTGCTTTAGGATAGCATCTGTAAAGGTGATCAGCATGAGGGTCTCGTTGTTTTCCTAAAACAAAAAATAATATTTAATATACTTCTAAGTCAATATAACTACAGGAACATTTTTATCAATGTGTGTCACTGACTTGTCATTTTTGCTGTTTAAAACATACTGCTTGATCTTTCCTTCTTATCTGAGTCAAAATGTGTGATAATTCATGACTAACATGACTTGCAATTAACAAGAAAAAGATCCAATGAGATAAATACCTTTGCATCAATCTGGATGGACTCAGCAGAAGCAGCAGACATAAATTGCAGCAGACGATGTAGTTCTTCTCGTACATGCCATGGTAACAGGATCATATCAAGACGCAAGGCTTCAATGGCAGTCTGGTCTTTCTGTTGGAGCACCAAGTTGAGGATAGCAAGGTGAAGGTCAATGAAGCTCTCTGGGAGTAGTGGCTCTTCGGTGTTGGTGTAGTGTTGGCTAAGTGCATGGAATGACTGGATTTTGGACCCTGGTGTTGACTCCCTGACAAAGTCTTTCTCTAAGACTACAAGACCATTAGGTAGACACTCAATACAGTTGAGGGCAGTCTGCATGAAGGGATCCTTTACACCTGACAACGGGATGTTCCAATGCTTTGCTACTATGTTGGAGATGATCAGACTCTGGCAAACTTGTTTCTTGGAGGACTTTTCTTCATTCAGAAGACCATCAAGGAATGGAAGATCAACAATGGTGAGGAGCTGGCACAGCGCAACTTCTTTCCACAAGTCTTCTAAAGCTAAAAATATAAAGTTTAAATCTTTATGCATTACATTTTTATTCAACAATACACTGTACAAATGTTCATCATACAAAATTTGTATAAATTACTCTATATACTAGTAAAGTAGGAAACAAACAGAACATAGATAACCTTTGTCTTGGACAACTGATTTTTTTACCTTAAAAATGAATTAAGGTATACAGTTAATTTCATTGTTTCATTTTGATAATTTTCATTCTCAGCACAGTGCTTATGTGGTGTATTTACTGGAGATTGTAATGTATCTGATGACATAATACTACTGCATGTCCAATCTTACCTTCAAGTGATACCTCTGGTTTGACCTTTAGACTGTTGTATTCTAAGATGGAGGTGTCTGAACCATGATGACCACATTTCAGGGACATCTGGAGGTTGACAATCTCTTGTAGGACCTGTCCCTGCTTGTTGACAGCAACTGGATTACAGATGACATCACCTTCTAAATCTGGTACAGCGTCTGGGTTGATCCTAGAATATAAAGATAAAAACCATGAAACATACTTGAGGGTACTAAACAATTAAAAGATTCACCTTAATGACGATGATTCCTTAGTGAGTGATTAAATCAATGAACAAACTTCTGAAGTGTACATCTACATGTATAAGCTTTATATACCTTAACAATAAAATCTTGTTCAGTACCAGTACAACTTAATTTTTTAAAGCTTTAAGCATAAAAAACGTTAAGATAAAAATCCAACTCTTTTTTTACAGGTACACTTATAAACATGAAAAACCACAGCTTTTTCACTAACCTCAAACTAACATCTTTTTGTCTGGCATCTTCCATGATGGAATACTCATCTTCTGATGATTCTGTGATGGTTGAGTTTGAGTTGGTCTCGCTCTCTGAGTCAGAACCCACAAATCTGTAAAGCTTGTGCTGGCTGTCATCAAAGGACTTTTTAACTTCACTGTTGCGATTGCTTACAGGGGAAAACACTTGACTGTCCATTAAAGACTGGCAGAGCTGAAATAAACAAAAGTTATCAAAACTGTCACCAAACAAACTGTTTGTACATATATATATAATTATAAATACAATAACAATTGTGTCATTGTTTCCTGCTAAGTTAAGCTTTCTTTCTTTAATGCTTTATTTTCTAAGGAAGATAACTCCAATTTTGTTTTAAATAGGTCCAAACAGAACTAATGTTCAGAATATTACATTCTTTAATATAAAAGTAAATTGTATGAAGTTACCTTAATTGCTTTTTCCCTGGAAAGGTCAGAGCTGAATGTGTTCTTCTCACTAAGGAGGTAGGTAAGGACAACATCGACAGCGTCTTGACCAGTAAAGCAGTTCTCATATGTCCTCATCTTCATACGCCGGCGTTTCAGCTCTACACGTGACTTTAAGTGGTCGATGATCTCATTCCATATCTGTGTTGCTTTAAAAGGACCTGAAATATAAGCAAAAATTTATAAAATAAAAATATAGACTTTAGAATCAAATTTGCATTCTAAATAATAATTAAAAAATCAAATAATTTCAGGACATCAGATTTAAATTTAATAAAGTCAATGATAAATCAAAAATGAAACCCAGAAGACAACATTTTGCTTTAATTTAAATTTGATCAACATTTTTTCCTTTCCTTTTTTTTTAAAGTAAAAAAAAAATAATATTAAAGTGTTTCTTGTATTCACCTCTTCTAGTAGAACTGTTAACACCAGAAACATTGAGTGAAACATTTCCTGTGGTTCTAGTCATGTTGAAGGCAATATTGTTATCACAAAAATGATTTGGATGTTCAGCAAATGTTTACACCTACTTTATATACTAAATTGAGTCAATTTCTCAAGTAAATTAAAGTTTTAACAACTGTAACAACATCTTTTAAGTTATAGAAGATTTCCTCATAGAAAGTTGTTACAGTATACACACTTACAGAGGAGGCTTGGGTCATTTGTCTGTTGTTTTAGTAGTTATATTTAGAAGTGTGTCTATGTGTACTTAAGACAATTACAGAAACTTGATTAATACCAATTAGTATATATTGGCTGAGTCTGACTCTTCCTTTACTAAAATTACTCAAAATGGTTGTAACATAAAATTAAATTTTATTATTTATGTTGTTGTTTAAATATTGCTTATAATTGTTTGTTGTATTATTTTGAGACAAATAATTTTGAGATATGTATATTTTGATTATTATATCAAAATAATTAGCCAGTTTAAAGTTTAATCACAATAATTCTGTAATAACAAATCAAAATGTATAAAAAATTTAATCAAATATATTATTACTGAAAAAAAAATTGCCATAAATTTTAGTTGAAAATGATCATGTCAAAATAGATGTATCTTGTTTCCTTTTTTTCAATTAATTTATAAGAAAATAAAATATTGTTGTCTAAAAATAAATAAATTTAAAGATGTAATACCTGGATAGACACTCTGAACCATCCTGTACAAACTTAACAATATAATACTATTCACACTGATTGTCTTTTCAGAAATGACCCAAAGTATATGCTACCCTTTATATAAAACAGTTAAAACAGGAAAACTTTGTCACCAGATTAATTGAAAGGTCTTACAAGTGTGAAAATAACACCTTGAACATCTTAGGACAATGATTGTATATTGGGGACAGTAGCTGCCAGTGTTTAGATGACAATTATCATTACACCTGTAATTACCTATATCCTGTAAACAATATCTGGTACAATATACAGGTGTAAAAACAGTGATTAATACCAGGTAATTACCTGGTCACTACAATTAACAATGGTGTCATCAATTAAAAAATTGTGTAATGACAAAATAATTTTCTTCTGTCATTAATCTAACTAAAATTATTGTCGTTGTATCATAGCAAGTAAAATCAGAAGAAAACAAAATAATTCTAGTTTTTTTAAATTCAAAAAATGAAATTAGTTTATACATAATTCAAAAACATGTGTCCCATGCTAAAAAAAAAAATAAACTGTTTTAAAATTGTGTATCCTCACCATGTAGTTTTATAGTGTGTATAAATCATGTATATTACAAATACAATTACTTCATGAAAGAAAACACACAAAAAGCAAGTAAAGAACAATAATGAAATATGTTACAGCAATTATATTGTGAAGAGACGAAGTTGAAAAAAACAAGCAGAGGCTATAAGTTACATTTATAGTCCTTTACACAAGAGATTAAAATAGATGAATATAATTATATCAAGGGAGACAATCTTGTTTTCAATGTATTACCCCTAGGAGAAACATATGTACCAGTTGATCTAAACTCGTTTTGGGATTTGAGTTTTGATAAAATATATAACATACAGTATGAAAATATTCATATATAGAAATATATGTTACCATTAGTCAAAGAATCCCTTGCTGTCCTATGCTGAAATGGAGAAGGCATAGGATTCTCGGACCACTAAGCAACATATATTTATATATATTAATATTTTACATATTTCTAAAATGACTTTCTTTGGATAATTTGAAAACAAAGCCATATTTAAATAAGCAATAAAATCAGGGCTGTAACTACCATTGAGGCAACGGAGGCAACTGCCTCCTCTAGGTTGACAACCAAAATAAAATAAAGTGGGGAAATGTGTAATTTTACGTTGATTTGTTCAAAATTTTCTTCCCATACTCAACGGCCCCCAAGCCCCTGGCTCCTCTATTTTCTGGCCCTAGTTACAGCCCTGAAAATATTGTTTTTTATGCATATTGCACCAATTAATTTCGATCTTTTTTTCAGAACCAACCAAATTAAATGGCAATTTTGGTTAAGACATGATATACAATGCTACAAACAAGATCGTGTCTTTTTCCTTCAACATTGAATGTGTGCAGTGCAATGTTGTGTATTCAGATGTTAATCAACCTTGAACCCATGATGTGGTGTGGCATACCCTGATCCTCATTAAAATATACAATGTTCTACATATTGTCTTTGGTTATTGTTTATGGTCATTTGTGTTTGTAAAGCACATTTTATTATTTGTATTTTCAGTTTTAGATAGTACATAGCTAGGATTTTGAAGCAAAAATACTTCTTACAATGGAAGATTGCTCTTTATCTATGTAAGCAAAGTAGAACATAAAAATTCATACAGCAGGTCGGGGGTTTCTCTTCCGGTACACTGGCTTCCTCCCCAATAAAAACATAAAAACTGGACGCCATGATATAGCTGAAAAATTGCTGCAAGTGGCATTAAAATACCAAACAAAAAAAGAAAAGAAAATAAAAATAGATATTTTATTTATTTCAGTAGATTAATTCAATTGTTGCTTGAATCAAAAAGAGCAGTATTTCAGCCATATTCAGGACGAGTTAATACAAATCACAATTGTGGACACAGAAAAACGTCTCGCCTGAATTCCGCATCAGTTAACGAAAATAAATTTCATCATAAGCATTACGTAAGTAGCATTAATTATGAGCAGCGGCCTGTATACCAAATATTGTCACCATACTATGCATAGTTACAGAGGACCTGTCCTAATACAAAAACTTTCAACGTAGTCGCTGAACCGTGAAATTGAGGTCAAGGTCAGGTGACACCTACCAGACAATTATGTACTATTCATCAGCAACCTATATACCAAATATTGTCATCCTACCATGCTTGGTAACAGGGGAACAGCAGTAACCTAAAAACTGTAACGTAGTCACTGGACCGTGAAATTGAGGTCAAGGTCACATGGCACCTACCAGACAGTCATGTACTATTCATCAGCAACCTATATACCAAATATTGTCATCCTACCATGCATAGTTAGAGAAACTGCAGTAACACAAAAACTTTAACATAGTCGTTGGACCGTGAAATTGAGGTCAAGGTCAGGTGACACCTACCAGACAGTCATGTACTAGTCAGCAACCTATATACCAAATATTGTCATCCTACCATGCGTGGTAACAGGAACTGTCGCAACCCAAAAACTTTAACGTAGTCACTGGACCGTGAAATTGAGGTCAAGGTCAGGTGACACCTACCAGACAGTCATGTACTAGTCATCAGCAACCTATATACCAAATATTGTCATCCTACCATGCGTGGTTACAGAGGAACTGTCGTAACCCAAAAACTTTAACGTAGTCGCTGGACCGTGAAATTGAGGTCAAGGTCAAGTGACAGGTGACTGACTGGCAAGTACTCATCATAAGCTACCTCTGTACCAAATTTGGTGGACCTAGGGCTTGGGCTTACAAATATATGAAGCAAGATGTCAAGTGTTTACGCCGCCGCCGCCGCCGGATTCCCATACATATGTCTCGCCTCCAGCGACTTTCGTCGCAGGCGAGACAAAAAGGGGAATAGAGTGATCTATTTTTTGCAGCTATGAGCCTACTTAACATCTACATAAGGGGGTTTATAGATGCAACAGGGCTTGCTACCCAAACAGGTCACACTCTATGGTTTCTGGATGGGCAGCTCAGTGAATCAAGCAGAGAGAAACATACCAGTAGAAATAAATGTTTGGCAAATACCATCAGATAACTGAAGTATTGCAGCAAATTTTGACACCATTATATAATATAAAGACATATGTGTGAAATAGTAACTGAACAAAAATAGTTGCAAACAACAAACTAGACCTCTGAACTTTCCATCTATCTTTTGGAAAAACAGCATGAAAAAAATTGAAGAATGTGTCCATGGGACACGGATGCCCCCGCTAAAGTAAGTCCCAAACAGGAAGTAGTTGTCCAACAGGTCTAAAAGTCGCTTAGGACGTACAACTTGTGATACTTAACCACCCTGCCAAATTTCAAATTGTTCTAATGTACAGTTTCTGAGAAAAGCTTGACGGAAATTTGTACATACAGACGGACGTATTTACGTACAAATGAAGTCCCAAACAGGAAGTAGTTGTCCGACAGGTCTGAAATTCGCTTAGGACGTACAACTTGTGATACTGAACCACTCTGCCAAATTTAAAATTGTTCTCATGTACGGTTTCTGAGAAAAGCTTGACGGAAATTTGTTCGGACGTACGGACGGACGGACGGACAGACGGATGGACGGGCATGAGTAAAACTTAATGCCCCCCGACATGTCGTCGCGGGGGCATAAAAACACTAACATAAGTCAATTTCCTTTAATTATTGTAATATCATTCATCATACATTAACACGGTTTATGCAAAATTTTACATAATCATAATTTCAAAATTCTTGCCTAGCAACTGTCATCACCAATGTAAATAATGTCACTTTTTTGGCACTAGATTTACATTTACATAAACTGATATATAATCAGTAATAAATAACTGTATAACTCAACAATAATATACAATAAAATACTCTGTACAATAAAGGGTCTGTATAAACAATTCAAGAATAAATAAATAATCTCTATGAGACAATATAATACAATTATTGCACTATTTCTGTGAGGTGTATGTCTGTCACAAAATTACAACATTTCACTGAAGAACTTGTTGTACAAGTTGGGATGATGTTTCTGGAACTGACGCAAACGCTGCTTTTTATCCTTTAGAGCAAGGTTGGTGTCGTCAAGGATACCGTTCATCATCTGGACGAGGGCATTCTCTGTACAGATCTCAGACTGCTTTTGGTACTCATCAATTGTTACTTGGCTACAGTAGGTATTATCTGAAAGTACGAAACAAAATATTGAATAATTTGACAAATAATGTCATATTTAATTTGTATTGAGCTGAAATGTTATTAGCAAATTCAAACGGAGCAACAAAGGTCAAATGATATCGCTTGCATTGGTCACATGACCTATTTTTAAGCTACTTAAATTTAAATAGTTACATGATGTCATCACCGTTTGTCAAGTATTGTTGTTAAAAAACAAGAAAAGGATACTCTGTTAAGAAATTTAAAATATTCTTAAATAGTTATGATCTTGAGAGTTTGTAAGCACAGTGTACAACTGTTCACATTTAAAAAAATTTATTTGAATACTAACCAACAAGCTTCTTTATAGTTAACAAAGAATTGACTGTTTAATATTTACCTCTAACAGGTGAGACTTTTCCTGTCTTTAAGTCGTCTATCCTCGAGTTGACACGGTCACGGATGTCCTTAGGAATGGTGAAGATCTCTGTAACGTTCTGCATCATAAATAGTATAAGGACTCTGGCTAACTTGTTTGTAACAACCTTGTGCTTTAGGATAGCATCGGTGAAAGTAATCAGCATGAGGGTCTCATTGTTTTCCTAAAAATATAAAAAATATTTTAGTTAATCAATGAATGATATAAATTGAACAGGATTTTTATTTAAATTATAATGTTATTTGTGCTGCTGCTTGAAATATTATTAAATGTATGTCATAATCGTTTTCATTTCTTCTTGACTTTCATTATTATATAAACATAATATGTATACAATTGTGTTATTTTAATGAAAAAAACATTTTTTTCCAATTAAAACAAAATTAACATGCCTTTCATTAAAATTTGTCGATCTTGTTAATTTTTTTGTTTATTTAGTTGTTTCAGTTTCCTTTACTTATATTTATTATTTTTTACTCGACTCCATTCTTACTTGACAAGGATTGCCAGTTTTCCTACTGCAGGTCGGGGGTTTTCTCTGGGTACTCCGGCTTCCTCCCCCAATAAAAACTGGACACCATGACATAGCTGAAAAATTGCTGAAAGTGGCGTTTAACACCATCAAACAAACAAACAATATTTTATTGCTTTTGTATAAGAATGGAGTTCATGATTGATGGCATTGATTGTCAATTTGTAGTTTGCAAATATATTGTTTATTGAGTCTACTGGCGTGTCACTAGTAAACTCAGTACGAGAGCATCAAAATACAAACTGATGTCACCGTTCAAATACAATACAGTAATCTCATAAATGACAAACATGACTGAAAGATTTATGAGTACGAAAAGATAAATTATGAATACCTTTGCATCAATCTGAATGGACTCTGCAGAAGCAGCTGACATAAACTGCAGCAGACGATGTAGTTCTTCTCGTATGTGCCAAGGTAACAAGATCATGTTGAGGCGCAAGGCTTCCATGGCAGTCTGGTCTTTCTGTTTGAGTACCAAGTTGAGGATAGCAAGGTGAAGGTCAATGAAGCTCTCTGGGAGTAGTGGCTCTTCGGTGTTGGTGTAGTGTTGGCTAAGTACATGGAATGACTGGATCTTGGACCCTGGTGTGGACTCCCTGACAAAGTCTTTCTCTAGCACTACAAGACCATTAGGCAGACACTCAATGCAGTTGAGGGCAGTATGCATGAAGGGATCCTTTACACCAGACAACGGGATGTTCCAATGCTTTGCTACTACATTAGAGATGATCAGGCCCGGACGAACTTGTTTCTTGGAGGACTTTTCTTCATTCAGAAGACCATCAAGGAAAGGAAGATCAACAATAGTGAGGAGCTGGCACAGGGCAACTTCTTTCCACAAGTCTTCTAAATCTAAAAAAAAAAGGAAATTTGATACTTCATGCCAGACATTTATTTTTGCAACAATTAATGCCAAAATACTGGGCACACACATTATTTTGTAACATAAACAAAAAAAATGCAAATATAAATAACTGTTATTTTCATTCTTTACACATCAACAGTTTTATTTTGATGATCTGATATGTCTGTTTTTATATGAATTGTCAATGATGATTCACTGAGTTAATGATATGTTTTATTGAACATTCTCATAATGATGTTTTATTGAACATTCTTGTAATGATGTTTTATTGAACATTCTCGTAATGATGTTTTATTGAACATTCTCATAATGATGTTTTATTGAACATTCTTGTAATGATGCTTTATTTAACATTCTCGTAGTGATGTTTTCTTGAACATTCTCGTAATGATGTTTTATCAAACATTCTCATAATGATGTTTTCTTGAACATTCTCATAATGATGTTTTATCAAACATTCTCGTAATGATGTTTTATCAAACATTCTCGTAAAGATGTTTTCTTGAACATTCTCGTAATGATGTTTTATTGAACATTCTTGTAATGATGCTTTATTTAACATTCTCATAATGATGTTTTCTTGAACATTCTCGTAATGATGTTTTATCAAACATTCTCATAATGATGTTTTCTTGAACATTCTCGTAATGATGTTTTTCTCAAACATTCTTGTAATGATGTTTAATTGAACATTTTCGTAATGATGTTTTATAGAACATTCTCGTAATGATGTTTCATTGAATATTCTTGTAATTACGTTTTATTCTTTCTTTCTTATATGTTGAATAAAATATAACTAAGATTCATTGTATCTTTCTTAGATTAGATGTTTACACTAAAAAGAAATGGTGAATCTTACCTTCAGGAGACACCTCTGGTTTGACCTTTAGACTATTGCGTTCCAATATGGAGGTTTCTGACTTAAGTGAACTACGACTGCGACGTTTCAGGGACATCTGGAGGTTGACAATCTCTTGCAGGACCTGGCCCTGCTTGTTGACAGCAATTGGATTACAAATGACATCATCTACTAAGTCAGGTTCAATATCTGGGTTGATCCTATCATAAAGATAAAAAAAATTATTACATCATTACAATGTCTGAATGGTCTAAAAACTACTTTCTGGTGTTGAATCACAATACTAAAACTGCATTAAGGTATCCGACCCATAATTGAAGTCACCGTTTCATTTAAATTTTCGACTAAAAAATAGAGCATTATTCAATCAATGTATTGCCAATTAATGATACAAATTAAATATTTCGAGTCAATGTATATATTTCTGAGCAAAAAAAGTTAGTTACTCAAATAGTATTTGCGATGTTTGCCTGAAATTACAGAGGTCTGATCTATTGAAATACAATGGACATCCGTACATCAAATATGATCACGTGGTCAATTGTGGTCTGGATACCTTAAAATATGGATGGAGTGGCTATCAGTATTTCTCAATGTCAGTCAGTGAATATTACATTTTCTCTAGTTCAGAAATCCAGAAAGTGGTAATTGTAAATTATTATTGTTAATATCAAAGGTTACTACTAAATAATACAAAAGCTTTTTGCTACCCCTTTACAACATTTTGGGTCTATGTTTTTTCTTTAAAGTTAATCTTTTCTCACAAAAAACTCAAAAGGTCTAAGTGCGACCGCTTCAAATTTTGTAAAAAGTAAAATCTATTTTACAGTAAAAGCAGAACAAATTAAACTTCATTCAAATTGTTTAAAGCTTTGAGCTTTTGAAACAGGATTTCATTTCATTGAGAGTTCATGTCACTGGCTTTGTGTGTTTTTTTTTGTTATGTATTTTTAATTCTGTGTTCCATTGGACTATAAGATTTTAATGCTCATTTGGAATAACTCAGATTCTTTCAATAAAAAAATCTCTGTTCCACTAACCTTAAACTAATATCTTTACGTCTAGCGTCTTCCATAATGGAACACTCTTGATCTTCATCTGATGATTCTGCAATTATGGAGTATGTCTCACTCTCAGAGTCAGAACCAACAAATCTGTAAAGCTTGTGCTGGCTGTCATCAAATGACTTTTTTACCTCACTGTTGCGACAACTAACAGGGGAAAACACTTGTCTGTCCATTAAAGACTGACACAGCTGAAAAAAAAAACAAAATCAATAACTAGTTGTAACTGTTTTAGGGCGCTAAAATGGATGTCTCCCCTTCCATAGTATCATCAAGGTGGATGATTTTTTCCGTGGGGGGAAAATATAAGTACCAAGAATATCTTTCTACATGGGAGCAAATAAATAAACATATTGGAGCTGAACAATACAAATGTGTAGGGTATCAATTCAGTACCATCAGACAGGATAATTTATACTAAAATTAGAAAAAACATGATCTTGATTAAATGCGGGTGTTATTGCAATAAAATTAGCATTAATTCGACCTTGAGGTCAACGTCAAATTAAGGTCATTCTGGTAATCGGCACATCGCCTCACGGTGATACATCTACATGCCAAATATCTAAGCTGAATATCAAAGGATAAAAAAGTTATGGTCCGGACACACTTTGCATGTAAAATTAGCATTAATTTGACCTTAAGGCCAAAGGTCATATGAAGGTCATTCTGGTACGTGACAGATTGTCTCATGGTGATCCATCTACTTGACAAATATCTAAGCTGAATATCAAAGGATAAAAAAGTTTAGTATGGACACGCTTTGCATGTAAAATTAGCATTAATTTGACCTTGAGGTCAAAGGTCAAGATCATATGAAGGTCATTCTGGTACGCGACACATCGTCTCATGGTGATACATCTACATGCCAAATTTCAAAGCTGAATATCAAAGGATAAATGGTCCGGACACGCTTTGTATGAGAAGAAGAAGAATAAGAAGCTGAAGTACTGACACAAAAACAATATGTCTCCCCCTTCTAGGAAGGGGAAACATAAATAACATCACTACACAGTGGTTAATATATACCATTAAAGAGAAATATGCTAATTTCAATCATGTAAACAATTTTAAGTAATCTGACCCCTAATTGAAGAAATACAGTTTTATTAAATTAATGTATTGATGATTAATGATAAAAATTAAATATATTGTTTTACTTTGAATCAATGTTAACAGTTTTGAGAAAAAAAGTTAGTCACTCAAGCAGTATTTAAAATGTTTTCCGAGGTCTGCTCCATTGGAGATTCGGGACACCAAATGTGATCACTAACATGGTCTGTATACCTTAACATTTTACAACTTCAGTTAACCATTAATATTTCTAAGATATGAGGGAGGAAAACTGTTCTTTTTATTTTTAAACTTGAAAATGTTAAAATATAATCTGTCAAGTAATTCAACGGGACATGTGCATAATGGCTTCTATGTATGGAGAATGTTACGTTTTCTAGTAACCACAAATTCATCACATAAAATCTTACCTTAATAGCTTTTTCCCTAGAGAGGTCCGAGCTGAAGGTGTTCTTCTCACTTAGTAGGTAGGTAAGTACGACATCTACAGCTTCTTGACCAGTAAAGCAGTTCTCGTACATTTTCATCTTCATACGACGGCGTTTTAGCTCAACACGAGACTTTAAATGGTCGATGATCTCATTCCATATCTGTGTTGCTCTAAAGGGGCCTGAAATATAAGCAAGTATATATGTATAAAATAAGAAAATTAAATTTTTATTTTAGATTGATGTTGTTCTTAATAATTAAACAAATATATTTTTTTTTAAACTGATCCATCAATTTAGATCTGTAAATACAATATTGCATGATCATACAAAGGTGTTGAAAAAATTCTAGTATTGTATCAATTATCATTGCTAAAAAAAATGTGAGGAAAAAGGATTTCAGTTGGACATACACACTAACAAACAAGCTAAAAACAGTATACCCATATCCTGACAGATAGATAAATCACAGCAGTTTAGAACATCAGATTTAAATTGAAGTATTTATATGATCAAACTTTTATGAATTTTAACTACATGTAAGTCTATCAACAAAAAGTTCCAGTCAGAGAAGTCTGACCATTAAAGCCACAATATGGCATGTTTAAAGAAAGCTATTGACAAAATTTCCGTATTGTAACATTTATCATTGCTTAGCAACATGTGACAAAAATTAACACACAGACCAAGGTCAAAGGTCAAAAACAGTATATCCCTATCCCCATATTGAAAGTGGGGGTATAAAAAGTAAATAATTAATCTTGAAAATGAAAACCCCAAAATAGTTACAAAATTGTGGTTAAGTAAGTAAGTAAATTTTATTTCGAGTCGGATAATATATACATAGTAACAAAATATATAACATGAGCTCTTAAACCGACTTAATATTTTTCAACAGAACAAATCACAAAACATAGCATGACAGCACAAGATTAACATACATATTAAGGTACATTCATACAAAGTATATAAATCATGATGGCATTACAGATGGACAGCACAACAATACATACATTTTAAGACATGTACTAGGAAGATTCATTTAAGACAGCTGAGCATAAAATTAAGAACATACAAAGCACTAAACTAAAAGCAGGTAGCATAGATAAATGTCACAATACATGCATTTTAAAACATATTTTTGGAATAGATTCATTAGAGAGCTAAGCATAAAATAAAACATACAAAGCACTAAACTAAGAACAGGTAGCATAGAAACATATACTTTAAACATATTTTTCATCAACCAGGACAAAAGCACCAAAGCAGAGCACAAATAAAGGAAAGCATACTATGTACATAAAAACATAATAAGCATAAGCAACATAAAAATACATGCACTAAAACATATATTTAAATAGATTAATTTAAAAGCTGAGCACAGACACAGCACACGATTAAAAAAGCATATAAAGCACTGTAATAAAAGTAAAAATTAAGCAAAACTAGCAGAATAAACCAAATAAATAAACAAGTGTGGACACAGAAAAACGTCTCGCCTGTATTCCGCATCAGTAACGAAAATAAATTTCGTCATAAGCATTACGTAAATAGCATTTAATATCAGCAGCGGCCTGTATACAAAATATTGTCACCATACCCTGCATAGTTACAGGGGAACAGCCGTAACCCAAAAACTTTAACGTAGTTGCTGGACCGTGAAATTGAGGTCAAGGTCAGGTGGAACCTACCAGACAGTCATGTACTATTCATCAGCAACCTATATACCAAATATTGTCATCCTACCATGCGTAGTTACAGAGGAACTATCGTAACCCAAAAACTTTAACGTAGTCGCTGGACCATGAAATTGAGGTCAAGGTCAGGTGACACCTACCAGACAGTCATGTACTAGTCATCAGCAACCTATACACCAAATATTGTCATCCTACCATGTGTAGTTACAGAGGAACTGTCGTAACCCAAAAACATTAACGTAGTCGCTGGACCGTGAAATTGAGGTCAAGGTCAGGTGACACCTACCAGACAGTCATGTACTAGTCATCAGCAACCTATACACCAAATATTGTCATCCTACCATGCGTAGTTACAGAGGAACTGTCGTAACCCAAAAACTTTAACGTAGTCGCTGGACCGTGAAATTGAGGTCAAGGTCAGGTGACACCTACCAGACAGTCATGTACTAGTCATCAGCAACCTATACACCAAATATTGTCATCCTACCATGCGTAGTTACAGAGGAACTGTCGTAACCCAAAAACTTTAACGTAGTCGCTGGACCGTGAAATTGAGGTCAAGGTCAGGTGACACCTACCAGACAGTCATGTACTAGTCATCAGCAACCTATACACCAAATATTGTCATCCTACCATGCGTAGTTACAGAGGAACTGTCGTAACCCAAAAACTTTAACGTAGTCGCTGGACCGTGAAATTGAGGTCAAGGTCAGGTGACACCTACCAGACAGTCATGTACTAGTCATCAGCAACCTATACACCAAATATTGTCATCCTACCATGCGTAGTTACAGAGGAACTGTCGTAACCCTAAAACTTTAACGTAGTCGCTGGACCGTGAAATTGAGGTCAAGGTCAGGTGACAGGTGACTGACTGGCAAGTACTCATCATAAGCTACCTCTGGACCAAATTTGATGGACCTAGGGCTTGGGCTTACAAAGATATGAAGCAAGATGTCAAGTGTTTACGCCGCCGCCGCCGCCGCCGCCGCCGCCGCCGCCGGATTCCCATACATATGTCTCGCCTCCAGCGACTTTCGTCGCAGGCGAGACAATAAACTAATAATCTATGGAGCAAAGTTTACATGAAAGAACTCGTGCTGGTATGAAGTCACACAAACTGTGATTTACATGCTGTACAAAAACATTTTTGCCCCCCTCACCAGCTTGAAATGGGCTGTTTCAAAAAATATGACCCCAAGATGAGAAAAAATGTCAAATTTAAACATGAGCATATCAAGTTTTTGTTCATAATTTCCAAATGTGCATATGTTGAAGTTAATAAATCAAAAAAGAAATTAACGAAAAGGTAAGAAATACAGTTTTTATAATATTTTATTGAACAAATTTTGATATATAAAACATTTATACATTTTACTTCAGTTTAATAATGTTATGTTTCATATAACTTGTTGCTGTTTTCTTAAACAATGTAACAAATACTAATGACTTCTTGTGCAAGATTTTGAACAATATGCAATTGTACTTTTTCAAAAAAATAATTTTTTTCAAGAATTTTTGAAAATTCTTTTGTTATCTACCTCTTAAAATTTTTATTAAGTCAAAAGTAGTATGTATTTTTGAATATGGCAACAAAATTATTAAATTGTAATTATAAGTCATCCATTGAGAAAAAAAAATTCATGATAAGTTAAATCATTTGAAAATGGTAGGTTGTAGAAAAAGTACTATGTTTAGTCTGATTTTGTTGCACTCCTGACACTCCAGGTTAAAACAAATAAAAGAAGGAAATACATTCTTTAAAAAGTACCGAGGTAATTTTGTGATATTGCTGGGAACAAATTTCATATATCTTAACATTTTCAATGGGATATTTGAGAAAGAACAAAATTAATATATAAGCTGTTTAAAAAAAATGACCCCAACAGATTATGGTCCTCTAATTTTGTCAAATTAATAGATATATTATTTCTAAATAGTTAAAAATGTATGTCTAGTTGTGGGGAACAACTAATAAAATAGAAGATATATCAGAAAACAAAAAAGTTATGCCAAAAAACATTCCAAAATTGTCAGGAGTGCAACACTTTTCTGTAATTTGTTTCTTTTTTTATTACACAGTTTCATGTGTTAACTAATTGAGAAATATCAAAAGAAAGTATGTTGCATTTTAAAAGTATGAAAATATTGTTCTGAAAAAACTACCCTGTCATGAGTGATACACAAATTTAAGCAACATTGCATTTAGTTCTTGGTAGAAATTTTTTCCTTTTGTTATCAATGATTAAACCAAAATAAAATCATAAAAATACCTTTGCTGCATCAGAGCAGTCACAGCAAGATACCCTAAAACTGGTAATCTGATCAGGGACACCAAGTAAAACAGAGCACCCTCAACTGTCAGGAGTGCAACAAATGACATGTTCTTACATTGTGGATGTTTTCTTTAAAAGTTCTTTTATTTTGTGTTTTCTCTTTATTTTTCAGCAAAAGCTACACAGAAGCATTGAATAAATATTTCAGATGGATGATAATACCTTTCACATTCATTGTTTAATGTCAGGAGTGTAGCAGTTTGTTTAAAATTGAGCTTCAGATTTTATAAAACAATTCATATATTGTGTACAAGGCTCTCATATTGATACCAACTGTTTTTATAATCGAAAGACAACATTCCCAATTGTAGTCTTTGTTCCATCCATATGGAGAACCATAATTTTGCAGTATAGTTGCAATCATCTATTCATTTAAATATTGTGTCAGGAGTGCAACATTTACATGGATGACATTTAAAACAGGACATCTTAGATAAATGAACAGATATGTTTTTCAACAGTATATTTTTTAATGGCAATTGAAAAATGAACATATTAAACAATTAGCTGTTGGAATTATAAAAAACAGTTGGTATCAATATGAGAGACAACTAAATTGTACACAAAATATGAATTTTTATCAAATTTTAAGCTCATAAACTGCTATTGTAACAAATAATTTCTAAGAAAAGTTTCCTGAACTTAAAATAATTATAATGAATAAATCTTCATTAAATATTTCATATTATGATACAATTGAAGATCAATAAAAAAAACTGCTGCACTCCTGACATTAAAAAAATCAATGTAAAAGGTATTTTTCAGCCATCTGAAATACTTATTCAACGATTCTGTATAGCTTCTGCTAAAAAGTAAAGAAATACACAAAATAAGTCACATTACAAAGAAAATATATCTAAAAACGTGTCATTTGTTGCACTCCTGACAGTTGAGGGTGCTCTGTTTTATTTGTTGTCCCTGTTCAGATTACCAGTTTTAGGGTATATTGCAGTGACTGTTTTGATGCAGCAAAGGTATATTTATGATTTTGTTTTGGTTTAATTATTGAAAACAAAAGGAAAAAATTTCTATCAAGAACTTAATGCAAAATGACTTAAATTTGTGTTGCACTCCTGACAGGGTAGATCTTTTTTTCAAAACAATATTTTCATACTTTTTAAAATGCGACATACTTTCTTTTTATATCTCTCAATAAGTTAACACCTGAAACTTTGTAATAAAAAAAGAATTATGCACATATTGCTAGATTTGACAATTTTGTGACCTTTTAAAAAATGACATTTTTTTAAAGTGTCACAAAAAAGTGTTGCACTCCTGACAATTTTGGCATAACTTTTTTGTTTTCTGAGATATCTTTAAGATTTTTTGCAGATATGTTCCCCCCAACTAGACATACATTTTTAACTATTTAGATATAATATATCCATTAATTTGACAAAGTTAGAGGACCATGACCTATTGGGGTCATTTTATTTGAAACCGCCCAAATATAATTTTTGAACTGTTCAAAGGAGGTTACATTTTAAATGTGATACAGTTTTTACAGTCATTAAAATTTACTTTTTTTTTTAAGTTTAAATAAAGTTTTAAATATTGTTCATGAATTTACCTCTTCTAGTAGAATTGACAACACCAAAAACATTTCCTATAGTTCTAGTCATATTGACTAGTGGTCATGCCTTGTTATACACAGATAACATTAAACGATACAGGTTTACACCTACTTCATATACTAAACTGAGTCAATTTCTCAAGTAAATTGAAGTTTTAACAACTGTAACAACACCTATTTAAGTTATAGTGGATTTCCTCATAGAAAGTTGTTACAGTATACACACTTACAGACGAGGCTTGGGTCATTTGTCTGTTGTTTTAGTAGTTATTTATATAGCACAATTATGATGAGAAGTGTGTCTATTTGTTTTCTTAAACTTTTTTAATAGCAATTAGTAGATATTTAGTGAGTCTGACTCTACCTATACTAAAAATTATTACTCAAAATTGAATTATCATACAAAATTTGTATTACCTAAATATCTATTTTATGACTGCAATATAACTCATAATTTTTGGTTGTATTTTCAACAAAATCTCAAGAATTATGATGATAAAATAAACCCTAGTAAAAAACAAATACTGCTAGGATTTACTGAGGAGAACTCATTTATTAATCTAATTTTTATTATAGCAAAGAACTTTATATATAGATGTAAATTAAAAGATACAATTCCAACATTAAATGGTTTAAAAGCCAGAATCAAACAATATCAATCCTACGAATATTTCATTGCATATAAAAATATTACTAAACTTTTGACAATTTTTGGAAGCCTTTGAAAAGCATATTCCAAAAAAATAATATGGATTAGTCACACATATATTCTTATTGAGCTCAACAGAATACATGTAAGTTAGAAGTGTCAGAATGAAAAATGTTTGCAAGTGAATGGATGTGGAGGGTGGGTTTACGCTGTAAATTTTATTGGCGTAAATCAACAACCAGCGATCGAAAACAATCCTTAAATATTGTTACTAAAATGAGAATGTCATTTCTTTCCCAAAAAGTGTTTGTCCTATCTTTATGAAAATGGTGTTTTCTGACCTACATTTGGATTCCAATGTAAAAAATATTTTTTATGAATACTAATATTAAAGTATGTATTACCTTGATATACACTCTGAACCATCCTATGGACACTTTACAATATATTAATATTTCACTCTACTTGTATTTTCAAGGATATATGCTACCCTTTATATAAAAATATTGAAACAGGAAAACTTTTGTCACCAGATTAATTGAAAGGTCTTACAAGTGTGAAAATAACACCTTGAACATCTTAGGACAAAGATGGTATATTGGGGACAGTAGCTGCCAGTGTTTAGATGACAATTATCATTACACCTGTAGTAAGCTATATCCTGTCAACAATACCTGGTGCATTATACAGGTGTAAAAACAGTTATCATTACCAGGTAATTACCAGATCACTACAATAAACAACAGTGGCACCAATGCAAAAACAGTGTTATGACAGGATGCAATAATTGTAATCAGTTGTTTTCTGGAAATTCTTTACATGTAAAATTATGATAATGTACTAAGGAAGGTAAAAAAATGTTAATTTCTGATGTATACAGTTTCAATGGAAATCTTATGTAATCTGCTAGTAAAGATAAATAAAGAAATGTTTAAACTGGTTTTTAAATTCTTTCAGATTTAATGCTTTTCAAGTAAAGTGTAATTTAATGGTAAAGACTATTACATAAAAATATTTTCATATTATGACATATGTGTGACTTGTTTTCTGGTGAGTTTTCCCATCAGAACTGTGACTTTATTTCCTGTGACTTCTTTCCCTTAACCTAAAAATGAGAATCCCCAAAAAGTAAGGCTTAATTCGTGTTTGAATTTTATACATACACTGCTGCTTATTAGAGGGTTGCCAAAAATATGAAAGCTGAATTTGATTTATATGGTTGGTTCCTGATTAATACAAATTTTAGGCCAAAATGTTCTCAAGATCTTCATAACTATAATTAGATAAATATGAAAGACAGTTTTAACAACTTTTACCATTTGCTTATGAGTGAAGGACAAAATCAAAATTTTACAGGAGGAAAGGTGGGGGGGGGGGGGGGGGGGGTGTTAGTCCGCCTATGCTAAATAACAGTTTTTGGCCGGGGAATCTTGTCTGGCCCGTTACTTACTAGTATAAGTTGCAATCTTATAATTAATGGTGTGAATCTGAATTGTTATCGAAATAAATGAAATAAATGATGCATTGATTCAAAGTCTTTGTTTAAATCATGTTTTGCTCCAGTTCTTTTATCTGTATCACTGTATCGTTGTTATCATTTGAAACAAAAAAAATGAAAGTCTATACACACAAGAATCATCACACAGCAACAAAACAAAACCTTTTTGGACATTTTAGAATTTGTTTCATCTTGTATTTATATTTTATACTATGATTAACAAACATAATGTTAAGGAAACCCCAATCTTATTAAGTGGGAATTCATTAGTGCTGATCATTTTTATGGCACACAACTCAGCAAATATTTAACCAGATAAGAGATTATGTCAGTGAAAATTTGTCTGTCCACCTTGGGTTATACACACAAAATGTACAAAAATGTAAAATTAAATGTTGGATTTTTCGACTGCTATATCTTGAAAACACTAAAAGATTTGATAAAAATAGTTATTTAGTGAAATTAATAATAAAATTGGCTCTTTCCATCCCTCATATCTAAAAAAATCAAGAACCTTAATGGAAATAAAGGTACAATTTCCTATTATACACATAAATATCCACAAAATGAGTACATCTGGATATCTACCAAAAATACAGATTATAGTTGAGAAGAATTAGTCATTTTGTACCATAAACAAATCGTACTATTGCCATTTCGTACCCAAAATTACCATATCGTACCATCAAATTCCATATCGTACCATATGTAAACAATTTTGTACCATGCAGAAAATTAAAATACTTTAATGTATAACATTTACAACTATTGGTAACAAATCTTTAAATTAATCTAAAGAAGATATTTTCAATATTATTAATTAAAAAAAGGTTATTTGAAATAAATAATTGTTGTGTAAACAAATAGGGCTTTATTATTCATTAATAAGATATGAAAGAAATAATGACTTTCACTGTTTTCTTTAGAAGCCATCCTTTTACTCACCATCTGCTTTGGTAACAGAGGAACCCAAGCTACGTTTGTATGTATGGAAATATTTTGAGCATGTTTTTTTACGAAACAATGCACCTAAGTAACCAATAAAATTTTAAAAAAAAACTGTTAACAAATAACATTAGCAGGTGGTCATTTGAGATACCTGTAGTACATATGGAGCAGTAAGTGCTTGCATGCAAAAGTATTTTTTTATAATAAAAGTCAAGAAAAAATAAAGTCATGAAAACCTACAAGATTGTATACAGGTGATTGCTACATGTAATAAAAAGTCTGTGTTCAAATTTCTATAATTTTTGTTTATTTTTATTTTTAAATATTGTATATATTTATGACGTAAATTAATGATATACGCATATATCATGGAGTAACCTCTCATCAGCAACATTCAAACATTATCATTGTAAAACATTAAAAAAATTGATAATTTACAGACATTCATGTTTTGTTAATATATTGTCTGCTTACAATGCACCGTTTAGTTGTAATTAAATGTAAGAATAAATTAATTTTTATTATGAAGCGTTGGTTTACTCATGTATTTTTTTTTTTTTATCAGGCAGGCTTCAAGCAGCACGACTGTGTATACAAGTTCGTACGAAAAAGCTGATAGCCCTGTGTTATCTTCCACACGAACACATTTTGCAAGCCTTTAATCGCCTGCAAGACCAGCTTGACGATGACACAAAGCTGAAAGAGCTAACCAACTACATCAGTGACACTTGGTTACACAGCACTGTATGGTCAATTTCATCCTGGTCCATATTTATGAGACAAACTCGCACAAACAATGACACGGAGGGATGGCATCACCGTTTGAATAGGAACAAAAAGGAAGGTTCAGGCAAACAAAGGACTCTACAGGCTAGCACCACTTCTTCAAGAAGAAGCATCCCTGTTTCCGCTGAATTCTAGACTTATATCAGAAGGCAAACTGAAAAAACTTTAGAGGAAACAGTGCAAAACAACCCAGAAAGTGTTATTTGACACCTGGAACAAGTATGCAAATGAAGAAATATCTATAAGCAGACGGCTGCGTCTTTGTGCCAGACAAGTGTTTGTGAGGGTTTCATAATGCCTCAAATAAAGTCAATTGATTGTGATAATATTGAAAATAGTAGCTCATGTTAAAATAGTTGCTAAACTTAACATATATTTTTATCTGTGTCATTACGTTGTTATCTGATATTTTATGTTATGACGAAATGATGATGTTAAACAAGTGTGGACACAGAAAAACGTCTCGCCTGCATTCCGCATCAGTAACGAAAATAAATTTCGTCATAAGCATTACGTAAATAGCATTAAATATCAGCAGCAGCCTGTATACGAAATATTGTCACCATACCATGCGTAGTTACAGAGGAACTATCGTAACCCAAAAACTTTAACGTAGTCGCTGGACCGTGAAATTGAGGTCAAGGTCAGGTGACACCTACCAGACAGTCATGTACTAGTCATCAGCAACCTATACACCAAATATTGTCATCCTACCATGCGCAGTTACAGAGGAACTGTCGTAACCCAAAAACTTTAACGTAGTCACTGGACCGTGAAATTGAGGTCAAGGTCAGGTGACACCTACCACACAGTCATGTACTAGTCATCAGCAACCTATATACCAAATATTGTCATCCTACCATGCGCAGTTACAGAGGAACTGTCGTAACCCAAAAACTTTAACGTAGTCACTGGACCGTGAAATTGAGGTCAAGGTCAGGTGACACCTACCAGACAGTCATGTACTAGTCATCAGCAACCTATATACCAAATATTGTCATCCTACCATGCGTGGTTACAGAGGAACTGTCGTAACCCAAAAACTTTAACGTAGTCACTGGACCGTGAAATTGAGGTCAAGGTCAGGTGACACCTACCAGAGAGTCATGTTCTAGTCATCAGCAACCTATACACCAAATATTGTCATCCTACCATGCGTAGTTACAGAGGAACTGTCGTAACCCAAAAACTTTAACATAGTCGCTGGACCGTGAAATTGAGGTCAAGGTCAGGTGACAGGTGAATGACTGGCAAGTACTCATCATAAGCTACCTCTGGACCAAATTTGATGGACCTAGGGCTTGGGCTTACAAATATATGAAGCAAGATGTCAAGTGTTTACACCGCCGACGCCGCCGGATTCCCATACATATGTCTCGCCTCCAGCGACTTTCGTCGCAGGCGAGACAAAAATTAAAAAATTAAATTAGTTTCATTATTTCTATATACCACTTTGGTTAAAAGAGCAATATAATGCTGAAATTGCACACAGCCTTATTACAGGTTTTCACTAATACACTTCCCAATATGGTATGAAATTATAATATTACACTATCCAATATGGTACAAAAATGTCTTAATACACTTCCCCATCTGGTATGAAATGGTTTTAATTATGGTATGATTTGGTTATGGTACGAAATGACTGGTTACTGTTGAGAATAAACTGAATATCTGTACTCTAATGATTAAAATTTTGTATGTTTCATAATAAATATAGTTTTTTTCATTAAAAGATCTGCATATACATGTGATACTACAAAAGAATGACTGAAACATAAAAATTTCATGTGGTTGTGATAAGTAGTTGCTAAGAAAACTGTTATGAAAATTTTCATCTATTGACCACGGATGTTGAAAAGTCAGTAAACAGGAAGCAGATATGTGACAGACCTGAAAACGGTACTCACAATATACATGTAGGACCACATGGCAAGGTCACATATAAAATTTCAAGTGATTGTGATAAGTAAATTCTGCGAAAACTGTTATGAAAGTTATGTTGCGGATGGAACGAAAGGGGTAAACCAGTATACCCCCCTCTACTTTGAAGCAGGGGGTATAATTAACACATGGTCAAACCTTATATTTGCATTCATTTTATACCTTGATATCACTCTGTATAAAATATTCAGGCATGGATTTAGAAAGAAAGAGAAAGACACAATAACTTCCACATCCGACAGTGAAACATTGGTTTTTTATTATCTTCTTCCATGATATCATGTCAATTGTGCTGATGTAACTTACATTTCTGTGGTATTTAACAAATCTCCAGTGATAGATATTTATTTATTTGAAAAAATGAATCAATCTCAAAGTGTTTCCAAGTTCTTTGGAGTAAATGTTTCAATATTTTCCTTTATCGTACAAAATGGCACTCTTGTTAAATGGTTAAGCTAATACACAAAGCATAAAATATTAAGAATATTTATGAAAAACCATGTACCTAAATTTCAATGTGTTCAAATAATCTGCATCTAACAACAAAAAAATACCTGTGCCAACACTATCTAAAATGACCTAGTATTAGAAGCTATTTCTTCTGATTTGGACTTGCTGGGGGCATTAGGTGGCCCACAGACCCATCGCATAGATGCGCCCCCTCTAACTGAAAATCCTGTATGCACGTCTGATATTGACAAATATTAGGTCTGACTATGTTCTTATATGCAAAGAGCCTGCTAGCAATAATTTATTTCTTAATTAATATACCTCCACACTGAAGTCGAGAGGACATACAAACATGAACAAAGTTTGTGTTACATCTGTACATTATTTACTTGGTTCGGGATAACGTTCTCACCGGGTCGATTAGCGCTGGGTCTTTTCACCCTGGAAAATGAGTCGTTTCGACCCGAATAGAAGAATAAGTTTTTACAAATTATTTTAAATGATTAATTAACTTGCAATTGCAATTAAATGGCTTCAATTAAAAAAGTTCGGCAGTTAATAAATTATTGTCAACAAAATTGTTTCATTCACTGCTTGTTAATAATATAGATTTGCAATTAAATGGTTTCAATTAAAAAAACTAAGTGAATCATTAAAGAAATGTCCAACTTATGTATTTCAAACAACAAATAACAAATTTCAAATAACAAGCAAATAATTAATTACAGCTGATTATGCTCACCTATCAATCAGATAACCACACATCAATTCAATTCATTTCATTACTTTGAGCTACAAGGCTCATCAGTGATAAATTACAGCAAAGTTTACAATCAATAATATTACACAAATTTTAAACCAATATTTTATTATGTTGAACATTCTCTGGTATATCAAAGGATATCGCCCAAGTTCATAATACACCATCACATTTGTTGTACATTGTTTGACACCCAAGACTTTTACACAAATCTAAATGCACTTTTTCAATATTTTGGGCTTTCTGAAACCCCCAGATTTCAGCTCCATAACACAGAATACTACAAATATATGTGTCAAATAACTTAAAATATGTAATTATATTTAAGTACAGAAAATGCTCCTTTGATTTCAAGGCAAATACAGCTTTTGTACCTTGTTCACATACATGTTTATGTGCTTTAGCAAACTTGCCATTATAATTAAGCATAACACCTAAGTAACAGAATTCTTCTACCACTTGTACAACAGGTACATCAAACACCTGCACCATAAACAAACAACTGGATAATCATCAACAATCAAAAATAAAAGATGTATATAACAGATATTTAACGGGGCGAATCGACCCAATGCGAATAGAAATCGGGGCGAACTGACTCGATACATTTTACTTTGAGGTTATCAGTTTTTATTTTTCATATAACTGTTTATGTGAATAGAGAAAGAGATCTATAAACTATTGTTGCATTTTATGTAGAAAATCTGTTGTCTGTTGTGATACTATATCTTTAGGCTAGGGATTTATTTTGTTGTCTGTTTAACAGCTTGATAGAATAGAGACACCGACTGAAAATACCCTACGACTTCTCAGTCTATAACGTAAATGAAATGTGGAAGGATGCATAATTTTGTTTGGTTACAATATATATACCAAGGTGTGCTTTTGATGCTCGAAACGGTATTGATCTTTGGAAACCAGAAAATCTCGGGCTGTCCAGCAGGCTGTCATCATTGGACGCCATGCTATTATTTTCGAATTTCGTGCCAAAATTGACCCACAATGCAGCTGACATACTTCCGCTATAAACAATACCCACTGCTGTATTATGTTAATCGATAAAATTTCCGCTTTGTGTTTCTGAAATACCAGTTCTATACGTACCTTATTTTATTAATCATTCTTATTTAATTAAAATTATGTTTGATATTAGCTTACTTTATTTTTATTGTGCTTTATTAATCGATATAAACCGTGGAAGCATCGATTTAATCTTTAGCACTCTGTTTTTATCTTGTACAAAAATTAAAAATAAACGTAAAATTTTTACAAATTGTATATATTTACTAATTTTATTTCCCAGACCCTTACATGCGCCTTCTAGTTTCATCAATATATTGATGTTTAGGAGTATTATGTAGATGTAGATGTACTGCACGAAAACGAAATTTTGGCAGAACATTTTTCTTATTTTAACATTAGACATGTGAAACTAAATGATCCTAAATAGATCCATGACACATCTATTTTGAGTCGATAGGTTAAAACACTACCACATAAACTCAACATAAATCTACATATGGTAACAAACGCAAATTACAACAATACAGGCATACAATAAAACAAAGGCATGCAGTATATACATACAAACAACATTTTGCAAAGATAACTAAGAGCATAGGTAGAAGTAAAAAGCAAGCAATAAGCACTAAAAATATGACAGTATTAATACATTATTACATACACCAATTTACTTTTTGTAAAAAGCTTAAATATAACAGCAAAGCCCTCTAGATAGTATAAATCATGCACTAAGACCCTAACACTTAGAGCAACCATTCCAAGTGCTTATTAGTTTTGAGAATTGGTAGTCCGAGAATCCTCTGCTGCCCAACGCTTTCTTTTTTTTTTTTGCGTGGGACACACAAAAAAAGCGTTGGACGGCAGAGGATTCTCGGACTAAGAATTGGTTGTAATTTATTTCCCGTCTAATGATTTTATAACTCATTCCATAGTTTTGCAGCATAAAATCTCCAAGTTTGTTTTCTACATACCTTGTAGTCTAAAACAAACAGCATTTTCCCTCAAATTTATAATATGCAGGATTTTCTTTGTGTAAAATCTTAAAAGTCTGCAGTGCTATGGTTCTTAATCTACGGACTTTTAGGGATGGTAACATTGATCTTGTAATTAAACAATAATTAAAATTTTATAACATGAACTAATAATAAATTTAATATTCCAGTTTTAAGTATACCTATTATTTTTTCAAGCATTAAGCTTTTCTCAACTCTTGAGAGACTTTCAAGCTTATGGATAACAGTGAGAATACCGAGTTCTTGAGGGGCTAACAAAAATAAAATCCCTACTTGAATATGGTCGACAAAACGTTCAGACAGTTATCTCATTTTTCCATGCATTGACTGTTAACAACAGTCTCACTTTAAAAAAAAGTTGTTACATGTATATAATTTAAGATTTTTTTTAATTGCATGATGCGTACCGTGCGGTGTCTTCTGGCTATTCCAACATTTTAAAATGACCTATTCTGGCTATTCCAACATGCTTAGAACAATAGATTGTGTTTAGAAGTGTTTGATTTCTTTTTAAGCGAGTTCAAAATTTGTGAGAATAAAGTTCATTCATTCATTCAGACCACATCTAATTTACATATGTAGCGAATTAAATATTCGATTTTAGGGTACATTTTGTTTTAAAAATTTAAATGGTGTATTTGGTAGTCGTAATACTGACCTACAATTATAAGAATCAAAAATTGAATTTTGAAATAAAATTCTTAATGCAAACATGATGGATTCAATGTCATTTATTCACATAATTACTATATACCACAAAGATAAATTATATAAAAGTGGCTTATTTGAGGATTTCTTTCCTTCTTATCTCTGATAGTTTTTCAATACATATATACAAATACATAGCAAAACTTGCAGTGCGCATAATAAACAAATTAAACAATCATTCATATTTTTCCCTACATTTTTTAAGTTGTTGAAATAGGAAGAATTCCTACGTTACTCGACGTATAAAAAATAGTAATTTTCCTATGTTGATTATTCTTTCAAATTATAACACGATACTTTAATCTAGACAAAAAGCCAGTTATTCAATACTGTAATTTTGATTACGTATTATGTGTACTGATTTCTATGATGTCTACGTTACCGGATATTTTTTCCAGGATTATTGAAACTCGTTTATTTTGGAATTTCACCTGTCAGTGATATCATCAATAATAATGACGCATCATAATAATTATCAAATATGGACTTTTTACGAGGTCAATACGTAATTATATGGACCGTGAAGGAAAATATTGACCGAGGACGAAGTCCGAGGTCAATATTTTTCTACAGGTCCATATAACTACGTATTGACAGAGTAAAAAGTCCTTAATTGTTATATTACATATGAATTTTTCTCTATTTATTTAAATTTAGAATAAAGAGTCGGAAGAGTATATCCGGATCTATTTTTAGAAACAAGCCTTAAATATGCTTTATAAATAGTAACATGCCTTAAATATGCTTTAAAAATAGTAACAAGCCTTAAATATGCTTTATAAATAGTAACATGCCTTAAATATGCTTTAAAAATAGTAACAAGCCTTAAATATGCTTTAGAAATAGAATATATACACAGAATATTTTGGGGGACCACGTGACTAAATAATCCAATGAAAATGTAAGAATCATAAACCATATGTAATATAACGTTAATATTTACTGGTGTAAAGTGAAATAAACATAAGAAGACAAATTTATTGTGGCAATAATCGCGATTCCTACTTTACCTGTGACACATTTTAAGTAAATTCAAGTTATTATTATTAAGCCGTTGAAAGTTTTGTCATTAGTTTTACATACCTTTTTGTTGTTAATAACATTTTAAGGGTACCTTTCATTACAACTGATGTTTTTGTGCTAACTTTATAACGAATAATTTACTTTTTGTGTAAAACTGTTGTTTTGCTCTTAAACTGTTAAATACGTTAATAAATTATCGTCTTATAAATCTAAAATTTGAAATAATATAGTATCATAGAGCCATGTCGTCAGTTACAATAAAGTTATATACATCCCGTCATACTAATAAAGATCTTCGGTAATTCTTGAACCTCACACTTTGCCACTATTTATTCTTCTGTATCCCCTGGAAGTTCTTTGATGCGCGGTATGGAAAAGGTTAGTGAGACGCTGTGGGTGCAGTATAAACGACGATGGCCAAGATAGTAAGGAAATGATTATCAGTCGAAAATAATAAATGTAACTGAATTAAATGGTCTCCACAAGATTCTACGTTATATTTGATATGGTTTCTTTATTAATGATTTTGCAAGTCAAATTTCATCTTGTGTTTTCGTTCAATTTAATTTCAGTAGAAACACTTCTATAAATTAAAAATTTGTCCACGTTGTATGTCTTAATAAAACATAAACAGAATGGTAATTACTGGTGTTGGGTGCAAAAAAGTGTTTCTATTAACATGATTTAAATCTTCATTGTTTCAGGCTATTTAATCAGTTCCATGTGATTTTCAGTCAGATTTTAATGTAACTTATTGCTAAAAAATTATTTAAAATATCGTAATGTTTAATTTCGTAAATTCCAACTAATTTTCTGTTCATTAATTTGCGTCCGAAAAAGTAACGAAGGAATCCATATGCTTCTTTTATAAAATGTCCTCTTTTTAAGCCTAATTGATGTTGACAAAATTTTTAATCTTAATTTTCCTGCCATTTGTCCTACATTCCAGCAAAGCATACAGTTGGGTGTAGCAGACTCGGATCAGACCAGCCGTTTATTTTAGAGTTTTGTGCAGAAACGCATGTACAGCACATGAAAAACAGTGTGTTTGATCCAGTCAGGAATACTAGTCCCAGATCCAGTATCCTTTCCGTCTTAACATAGTTAATAACTGTGTGAGTATCCAATGGTTTGGCTTGTTCTTGTTGATTGCTGTATGTAGTCTTCTTTTATTTTCTTTAATAATATTTTTTTATTTTTTTTTAAATCCGAGTTTCCTTACTTGCTTAAACCTTGGGTACCTTTGAGGTGCATTGGCCACCAACAACACTTCTCCATCTGGCCCTGTTTCTCCTAGCCTGGCCATTTCTTGTGCCTCCATCTCTGCTGTTACATTTCTTCTCCAGCTGTTTCTCGGTCTTCCCACTTTTCTTTTGCCTTGATGAGGATTCCACTGTAATGATCGTTTGGTAATAGCTCATCTTCGCTAGCCAAGTGTTACGATCAGGTCCCCCTCTCTTGGGTGAAGATAAGAGTATCGGATCGTAACCCTTGGCTAGCGAAGATGGTAATAGCTCTGAGTTTATATTTTTCTATTAAATGGCATAAATGCATATGCAAATGCACTTCCATCACGTACTGTAATATAACATATGCTTAGTGTTTGTAAATGCATATGACATATGTTGATATTGATTCGAAATAAAACTATTGATCAGTCTGTCGCACCACATCCCATTATCTATCTTACTTTTTTCTAATATGTTTGTTTGTCTTTATTATTATTTTTTATTTAGTAGTTTTTATGCCACTTGATTCTCTTTTTTAAATCATTTTTTAAATGGAATTTTTCTTTGTTTTTTTTCCTATATGAAAAGCATGAACCTATAATTCATGATGTTAGTTATACTAGTCCCAGATGAAAAGCTAAGAAATACCAAATTTGCAGTTCTAGCCCTTTGCAAAACACCTGTCGTGTTCTGATTGTCAATATGATTACAGTGAATGTAGTTAAAATGATGTCACTTCCGTAAACAAACAAATCGGCGTGGATTTCTTAGGTCGTATCCTTTTTGTTCTGGATAGTTCTAGTATGTGCTATTAATGTTGTTCATTTGCAGCAATTTGGACTGGTTTTGGATTTAAGAGAACTCTTAACTCATCGTTTGACATTTTTTTTCTATTAATAAAGTTTTTTTTCTTACAGAATAATAGACTATATTATATAATAGTCATCATTTGGATTCTACCCAATTTTCGATGGTTCGTAAACAATTTTATGACAGCATTTGGTATTTAAATTTAATCATTATAATATTATATATAGAACATCACGTAAAAGACTGAACATATTAGTCATACATCTAAGGAGTTTGATTTGGTAATATTCAACTTGGTGAGTTAAAAAAAATCTCAAAAAATACATGGCATACATTAAAAAAAAAATGAGATAAGAAAAAAAAAATAAATTCCAACATAAATATTAATTAAGTTTCGTGTTAACAATATGTTCTGTTTTTAACCAGTTTTAATATTTAACTTGCTCCATCCCCCCTTTTCGTTTTTGTTATTGTCGAGCTGTAGAATATTTCTTAATTAGATTGGTTTTGTTATGAAGATTGGGTAAATAATAATAATAAATTATAACATAATAATGATATGTTGGTATATATGTTTAAAATGAGTTTATATATTTTTTTAGATAACAATGGATGACCAAAATGATGACCATCTCAACAATTCTATTGATGGAGAGTTTGCTTCTGATCAGGATGAACTGAATAACTCAACAGCAAGTACGAGTAGTCAACCTGAAATCGAGGAAAAGAAGAGACGGACCCAGACCCCAAGCCCTCACAGATATCCTCCAGCTTTTGTCAATGTTCCAGGTATAGTAATTAATTTTAATAATTAAAAAAAATAGCAGGCAGGTGACTAAGATTCATAAGGGTGTTGGTGCTGGGGTGTAGGATTGGAATTGTTTTGTAGTTCTGGAATTGCAGTGATTTAGCTAGCGCTCGCCACTTTCGCAATTGGCGAATCCTTTTCAGATATGACGAAAATATTTTGAACGTAATTCGCCACTTAAAATTTTAAAATTTCAAAATTTTCATCGTCAAAATCGCCATTCTCGGCACAGATAAATCCAAATATCCTACCCAAGGTACAAGTTTATGACCCAAAGTAATTATGTAATAGACATGCCACTAGATATTATTTGATAATTAATCACTTAATTACTGTGTACACATCGTCACACGCAATCAAGCATAGCCAGTTGGATAGCAATTCGGGCGATCTTTTTGTGGTTCCACATCGCCTTTTTCATCATTGCTCTGTCATTTTGAGAAAGTCGTCTTAAATTTCCTTTTAATTTTATTGCTATTATCGTCAGAAATCGTCATATTTGTGTTATAGCGTCATGTTTATCTTGTACGCGCCATTTGTTTACGCTGGTTCCAGCGTGCTTTTACTTTGTATATATAGCATAGGTTAAAATATCAGAAACTAGTTCAAAGCAGAAGATAATACCGACGGTTTTCGGAGCTGATATGAATTTGGTGCCGGAGATTGACAAATACGATGCTTCTAGAATTTAAATGACTTGAAAAATTTAAACATAAACAAAAATTAATATTTTGGCAATCACTTTTTTAAAGTTGTTCATTTTAATCTGCTCAAATATATGTTCTATGGCAATATTACATTGAATACATTGGCGATCACTTTTTTAAAGTTGTTCATTTTAATCTGCTCAAATATATGTTCTATGGCAATATTACATTGAATACATAAAATATATTATAAAATTGTGCTAGAAAATATTAAATATTTATTGATGTTTATTGTATTCATTAATTAAGGATCTTGCATGCATTTATACATATAAAATATACACACATATAAGGTCTTAAAAATCGTCGCACGCAAAAGTGACTAATGGTTCAAAAATCCTAGCTAAAACCCTGAATTGACTACGATATTCATGTAATATAATATATATTGGTATATCACTACATATTCATTATGTCCAGAAAGGCTGGTTATAGCATACCTACTAGAAAAATACAAGATCCATACATGTTTACAAGTACTTAAGTGAAGCCAGCATGTGTGCACGCTTACCTAATTACAATTATAAAGACAGTAATACATGTTGTGCTGTGTTATGTGTCTGGAATCTGGATATGTTTTTATTGCAGCTTTTTCATATCTATCAGATATCTAATTCCTTCTAATGCATTAAAAGTGACATTTTATCCATAATCTAGGTTTAAGACAGATAATCTAAGATAATGGCCCTTACCAAATAATAGTGGACACTAATACATTTATGACTTGTGAAATTAATTCAAGATATATAATTCTAGCTGTTTTAACACTTGTCTCAACAGAAATAGACAAATAAATATCATAAATAAACGAACAAGAATACATAGTAATAAGCTGCCTACATGTATGTATAGAATAAAAACTGGCTAATTATAAATTATTTAACTTGAATTCACTTTAACAGTCATCATATAATACATAGCAAGACATGATCTCATAAAATATAGCTTGTGCCATAAAGGACTGAATACCACTATAAAAAGAATAACATATTTTTCCTAAATGTACAAATCTATTTTGTCCATATTGATTTATGAGTCAGAATGACAAAATATTCAGCTAGAAATACTGTTCAAATAATACCAGTTATACTTTAAAAGTAATAAAGTACCAAAGAAATTTGATAAACCTCTTCTATTGAATATTCCAGACCTGAAGAAAAGGTGAATATTCTGAATGTATTCTTATGAATTTAATCTGTTCTGTTTTCAGCATCCCCACCAAAGTTTATGAGTTTAGATCAGATAATGGCTGCAGCAGAAGGTGTAAGGAACATGGCACTGGCTCATGAAATAGCAGTAGATTCAAACTTTAAACTTGAAAAGTTGGAACCACCGGAAAATAGGTAAACATAATTGATTTTTCTTCCCCATTGCTGTGATCTTTGCACAAACATTATTTAGTTAATATTATGTTAAATATTTTACCACATTCACAAAGCAAGGAAGATTAAAATTTGTTTCTGTTTTACTTCATTACAAAAATGGTTTCAAATCCTAGCTATAACCTTATTTGGCATGTTTTTGATTTTGTTTGTGGTTTTGTATATATGTTTTTTGATTTCTAGTATACATAAAAAACTGAAGGAAGTGGTTCACAAAGCATTTTGGGATGCATTCCAAAGCAAATTAGATGAAGACCCCCCAGAGTTTGGCCATGCTGTAGTTTTAATTGAAGAAGTAAAAGAGGTGAGTAAAATTTGTCCACATGTGTGATCATAAATCAATTTAACATACAATATGGTTTGATTTGATATGCTTATTTGCAAGGGTGCCCCATGTAGGTGCTGCTAGAACCAGCTCAAATTTAAGAAATGGGCTGATTTTCTGTTGTTTTTGTTGTTGACATAAATCAGTAATGAATTAGTTAGCATTTGGTATAGACAATTTGTAAATATTGGATCAAATAAATTGTCCACTAGACTCACCAGAGTAATGTATGATAATGAGATGTTAATAGTAGGTACAGTTGATTGCTTTTCGTTTACAGAATTTACTAGCTCTACTTCTTCCTCAGCATGTCCGTCTCAAAACTCAGATCTGTGAAGTCCTAGATACTGAACTTATACAACAGAAATTACAGAATGATGCTTTTGATATTTATTACTACTCAGACTATGTTATAAGCATTATGTCAAAGTTATGTTCTCCTGCCAGAGATGAAAGCATGGCTAAACTACGAGAAATCAAAGATGTCATTCCTTTGTTTAAGTAAGTCAGATGTCTAACATTTATTCATGTTTTGAGATAAAAAGCCTGTTATTTCTTAATTATGTCCTCAATATAATTGTGTGTTTGCATTCAGTGCTGGAAGTCTGTCCTACTATACAAATAGGTTTTGCTCTCTTAAAGGTATGCATATTGACTATGGCTCTAGCTTCGTCTTCTTTGGCCAAAGATAATCTGTGTATTCTTCATAGTTAATCCAAAAAAAAGTTTGTAACGATGTAGACAAGCGAAAAAAATGGTGAAAATATATTTGTATCAAGACAAATGAATGTCTATAGTTTAACTGAAATATTACTTGCTGTATATTTTGTTTGTTTGGCAATAATTGAGCCCAAACAAGGCATCCAGTCTATTCTGGGGGTCCCCCAATGAGAACCTAAACCTTTTGTCTATGGTGTTAAACAATTGTATAAAATGAAAATATTGTTTGTGTTTGAGTGCTACTGATGAGTTCTGATTACAGGAAACATGTGTCTGGCGTAGTAAATTATATTAACCTTGATCTCTTTGATGATATTGTATTTACCATTATTGTTGTTGCATGTCTACATGTGTCGTACCGTGTAATCATGTATTAATATTTCTTTTGCCAAAATTTGAAATGTGACTTATTTTTGTTTCAATTAATTTTGCAGAGAAATATTTGCTGTATTAGATCTGATGAAAATGGACATGGCAAATTTTACAATTCAACAAATGCGTCCCTATCTCCAACAGCAGTCTATGGAATACGAAAAGACTAAATTTGAAGAATTTCTTAAAACTCAGAGAGGTAATGGTCCCTGTGTATTGTTACTGTTGCTAGGGAGTGACATTTGTTTAATTGTCCCAATTGGTTATGGAAAGGTCACATAATCATGATAAAGAAAACTTCAAAATAGAACTCTCAAATTGTTTAATACTACAGTTGTGACTAATTGTTAACTAAATTAAACTATGAACACTAATGAATTTGAAGACAGCTTAATGTTCAAAGTTTGGAGGATTGTAGTATACATTTTTTATCTCACCTGACCCGAAGGGTCATGTGAGCTATTGCCATCACTTGGCATCCATCGTCTTCGTTAACTTAAAAAAAAAAATTCTTCTCCTCCAAAACCACAAAAGGGATTGCTTTGAAACTTTGCACACATCATCAGTAAAATTTCCTCTACCAAGTTTGCACAAATCATGGCCTCAGACTAACCAACATGGCCGCCAATTGTCCCTGGCTTTGCCATGGCTAAAAATAGAACAGGGGAGGGGGTCAAAATACAGTTTTTGGCTTATAGTTCAAAAAGTATAACAGATACAGGAAAACCAAAGAGTCCTTCCTACTTCAGCATCCAAAGCACCACAAAACACTCCATTTGGTCAAAGTTGTATGATGACTTCTTGTAGGAGTTATTGCCCTTTAATTGTTGAAATTGATAATTTTTGCCATTTTTGCCTCGAAATCTTGAAAATTATTAGATCAAGAGAAAAAGTTAGCATTGCTTAATTGTTCTGCTCTATGAGTGCTACTAAAATGGCTTATGGTCAAGATTGTCTGATGAACCGTTTAGGAATTATTCTCCTTGAACATTTTTTTAATGAATTTTAATTGATTTTAAAAATCTTCTCCTCTTTAACCAATGAAAGGACTGCTTTAAAACATTGCACACATCATCTTTAGGATGTCCTCTACCAAAATTGTGCAAAGTGCAAATCATAACAGATGACTACCTACATAGCTGCGTTGGTTTAAAATAGAAAAGGGGGGGGATGTCAAGAGAGTTTTCGGCTGATAGTTAAAAAAGTATAATAGGTACAGCAAATTTGAAGTGAACCTCCCTTCTCCCTCTAAGCATCAAAACTCCTCCTTATAGGAATTATTGCCCTTAAAAGATCAAAATTAATGACTTTTGCAGAAGTGTTGGGCAATTCCTTATAGGAAAGAAAAGCTGGATAAAAAAGGGTTGTTTGGTTTCAGGTTTAGGTGAGCGATACAGGTTCCTGGGAGCCTCTAGTTTAGTGTACAACACATTCAGTTGCATTTATTACAATTATTTTGTTTACAGAAAGTGGTATTGATGGTCTTGAATTAACAAAAATCTGGTTAAAGAAGAGTTATGATGAACTAAGAGACAATGCTGCAGATGATGAGGGTGCCACTTCATGCCCAATATTGACCCCTGCTTCAATTGTAAATGAGGCTTATGTCTCCCTTTTATCCTGGGATGAAAATCAACTTTTTCCAGAGGTAATGACCTTGGGTATGAAATGTTGTCAAGGATTGAGTACCAATTCTTAGTTTGTTTCTCAATTTCATCCAATCAAAACTTTTGATTTCTGTTGTTGTTATGAGGATTAAGAAAATTCTCAAGCTTAGCAAAACATATTTTCTATAATAAGTATTATAGTGCTGGGGCCAGTTTGTTTAGTTAAAAATAGACATTACCTTTATAATTTGAATTATAAAAACATTTAGGACATAATACTCATTATAATTGAGGATTCACTATATCACAGTGTTACTGTATCTATTACTCAGTTTGATAATTATAGAAAATTTGGAGCCTCCATTAAGGTAGTTATACTAATCACATGGCCTCACTTCTCCCTGTTTGGCTGCCAGGGAGAATTTACTTCTCATGACTTTTAACATTATTGACAAATGGCTTAAAGAAATCGATAATGGAAACATAAATCTGGCTGTTCTTTTAGATTTTCAAAAAGCATTTGATGTTGTTGATCATGAAATTTTATGTAGTAAATTGAAAATATATGGGTTTGATAAAAATAGTATTGCACTTTTCAAATCATATCTTCATGGCAGAACACAGCAAGTCCAAATTGGAAATACCAAATCAGATCAACTTCCAATAAATTTTGGTGTACCTCAGGGTTCCATACTAGGCCCTCTTTTATTCATAATATATATAAATGATCTCCCTTTATATATTAAAAATTGTCAAACTGACATGTATGCTGATGATTCCACTATACACACATCAGGTTCAAATATCAAAGAGCTACAGGTTAAAATACAACAAGATTTAAATTGTGTAGAACAATGGTGTCATGAAAATAACATGTTCATAAATTAAAATAAAACAAAATGTATGATAATTGGAACTAGACAAAAACTTTCCTCACAAGAGAATGAACTTTGCCTTACAATTTCTTCCAATAAACTACAAAATTCGACATGTGAAAAATTATTAGAAATCAAAGTAGACCAACAACTAAATTGGTCCAGTCAGGTAGACGTAGTCTGTTCCACAATTTCATCTAGAATTTATCTTCTTTCAAAAATCAAACAATATTTAAATCTTGAATTAAGAAAATTATTTTACAATGGATATATTCTACCCCTAATAGATTACTGTTGTATAATATGGGGCAGCTGTAATAATGAAGGACTAAACAGAATTTTAAAACTGCAAAAAAGAGCAGCACGACTTATTATGGATGCTGATCCATTAACACCTTCAGAACCTTTATTTAAATATCTTGGCTGGATGAAAATTGAAGAAAGAATTAAATATCACAAACGTCTACTTGCTTTCAAATGCTTAAAAAATGAGGCTCCAGATTACCTCAATAAAAAATTTTCATATATTTCTGAAACGAACCCATATGCTCTTAGAAATGCCTTAAAAGGTAATCTCAATGTCCCTAAACCAAAAACTGAACAATTCAAAAAATCTTTTGTATATTCAGCCCCTTTGCTATGGAATAACTTACCACCTTCAGTGCGTGAATCTATTAGCACCAATGTATTCAAGACAAATATTAAAAACTACTTATTATATTCTTCAAACCATCAGGACAGTGTATAACTTTTCACCAATCTGTATGTTACTTTCTGTACACTTGTATATTTTCTGTATATGTAATGTTTATAATTGTCTCACAATTTGATCAATGTATGCTGTACTACATTATTTTCTTTGGTTTAATATGAGGGCCTCAGGGAAGATTAGTGTAGCTAACTGAGTTTACCCTCATAAAATAAAGTATTATTATTATTATTATTATTTTAGAGTGTGATGACCCCTGGCCTAAGGAAGCCCTAAGGTTTGGGGTTTTTCTCTGGGTACTCCATCTTCCTCCCCCAATAAAAACCTGAAAACAAAGCTGAAAGTGGTGTAAAACACTATTCAAACTTAATTTAGCAAATTAAAATGTACACATATTAATTATTTTTGTGGGCATGTTATATGGTGTAAACTACATTACATGGAATAAATCAATAGTGTTAGAGTTAATAGGTTAGCTTCAATGAGTTTCAGAGCACCAGCCATTTTCTGTAAATAGTGGCTGTCTTGTGTCATGCCCTGGACTGGTATCAGTTTCACTAAATAAATCTGTGAAGACCGGGTCATGATACCTGACATGCATATTAAATTTACAATAAATGATTACACCAGCATTGTATTATAGCTCAATAATAATAAACCCTCAGAGTTGTTCCAGAAAATAATTTGTCCCCACTTTACTAAACATTTTTCTTAACTCCCACTAATCCATAGTATATATATGTTACATAATACTACCCTACCACCCACATTTATATAATACAAGTGCCTTCCAAGGGATTACATATTAAAGAAATTCACAAGAATTTCTAGTTCAAAGTATTTTAGAATCTACGTGTATATATGTTTGAATTGGTTTGTTTGTTTGAATGCTGTTTAACACCACTTTCAGCAGTTTGTTAGCTACATCATTGCATCCAGTTTGTATTTGGGGTGGAAGTCGGAGTACCAGGAGAAAACCCAGACCTTCAGTAGGAAAACTGGCAATCCTTGTCAATTAAGATTGGAGTCAAGAACACCCACCACACATTGAGACTCGAACCTGCAATTTCGGTGTTGACAGAGAATGTGAGATGAACAACCTTAACTCCTCTGCCACAGAGGCCCCTGTTTGAATTGGAATTCTTAAATGTTTTTAGGTAATTGAATATTTAACAATACATAGGGATGTCTTAAAATTAACATAACATTTGTTCTATTTATAGACATTAGTAATGGACCAGGGGAGATTTACCGATTGTGGAGATAAGTTACACAGTTTAACACTCCTGGCTTCAGTACTCCTTGTGACGTACAGTACCGTGGGAGCTCCAATAGCTGGGTTACCAAAACTGAAGGAGAAACTTAAATCTGAAATAATGACTATACTGGATGGAACTGAACAAAAGTAAGAATTTCTCACCCGAGGTATAGACATATCTTGTGACTTCCTGTTAGTGAGGTTTCTCTGTCTCACTGGGTGAGATAACTTATTGTGACTTGAATTTGACTTCATTGACAGCAATTTATGTATACTTAAATGGCTACCAAGTATACTGAAGAAATGCATAAAAAATCTGAAACTCTGGTGAGAAAAAGTATCAAATCACTCAAGCCGATTCAATAAATTCTGAAATCTGTGGCCAAATACATCTGTTTGTCCAATCCCTCGGCAGAGCCTCAGGATGGACAAGATATCTTTGCCACTGGGTTTGAGATTTTCTTGTACTTCCGCTTGTGATAGATACTATTTATCTTTAGATTAAAAATATCCAGCTTACATACACAGCTGGGTAAAATTTTTATAGACCTGGAGTAAGTGTTTGGATTTACACATGTTGTCTAACTTTTGCATACTGCATGCTGACCAGTCCTTGCACTAACTCCATAGTAATAAAGCAGCATAAACCAGTTTTTGTCTCGCCTGCGACGAAAGTGGCGGGAGGCGACTACGTTAAAGTTTTTGGGTTACGACAGTTCCTCTGTAACTACGCATGGTAGGATGACAATACTTGGTGTATAGGTTGCTGATGACTAGTACATGACTGTCTGGTAGGTGTCACCTGACCTTGACCTCAATTTCACGGTCCAGCGACTACGTTAAAGTTTTGGGGTTACGACAGTTCCTCTGTAACTACGCATGGTAGGATGACAATATTTGGTGTATAGGTTGCTGATGACTAGTACATGACTGTCTGGTAGGTGTCACCTGACTTTGACCTCAATTTCACGGTCCAGCGACTACGTTAAAGTTTTGGGGTTACGACAGTTCCTCTGTAACTACGCATGGTAGGATGACAATATTTGGTGTATAGGTTGCTGATGTGATGACTAGTACATGACTGTCTGGTAGGTGTCACCTGACCTTGACCTCAATTTCACGGTCCAGCGACTACGTTAAAGTTTTGGGGTTACGACAGTTCCTCTGTAACTATGCATGGTAGGATGACAATATTAGGTGTATAGGTTGCTGATGACTAGTACATGACTGTCTGGTAGGTGTCACCTGACCTTGACCTCAATTTCACGGTCCAGTGACTACGTTAAAGATTTGGGGTTATGACAGTTCCTCTGTAACTACACATGGTAGGATGACAATATTTGGTGTATAGGTTGCTGATGACTAGTACATGACTGTCTGGTAGGTGTCACCTGACCTTGACCTCTATTTCACGGTCCAGCGACTGCGTTCAAGTTTTTGGGTTACAATAGTTCCTCTGTAACTACACATGGTAGGATGACAATATTTGGTATATAGGTTGCTGATTAATAGTACATGACTGTCTGGTAGGTTCCACCTGACCTTGACCTCAATTTCACGGTCCAGTGACTACGTTAAAGTTTTTGGGTTAGGGCTGTTCCCCTGTAACTATGCAGGGTATGGGGACAATATTTTGTATACAGGCCGCTGCTGATATTTAATGCTATTTACGTAATGCTTATGATGAAATTTATTTTCGTTACTGATGCGGAATGCAGGCGAGACGTTTTTCTGTGTCCACACTTGTAATGTCTTTATATTTATGTTAGGCATGTTGGTTCAGTATTATAAAAGCTTTTCATTTTGATTCAAGTACTTAAAATGATGGAACATATTTATACCCCCGCTTCGAAGATTACCTCTGTCCAACCATCCTTCTGACCGCCAACATAACTTTCATAACAGTTTTCTCAGCAACTACTTATCACAACCCCTTGAAATTATATATGTGACCTTACTATGTGGTCCTATATTATGAGTACAGATTTCAGGTCTGTGGCATATCTACTTCCTGTTTACTGACAGTCAATTCAATGGTGTGAATAGCAGGAGTATACTGAGTGAGCTGTAGCTCATAGGTACCTTGTTTCATACAAAATTTAACTGCAGATTTAACATATGTTTTTCTGTATGGCAATTTAAAAAAATCAGATAAAAGAATAAAATTGGAAATTTCGAGTAGAGTATGAAATAAGCACAACACTGCAAAAAAGACTACAAATTTGTATGTAATTACAATAACCATGAAATATGTCTATTCCTTGAACACTGTGAGGCATGAAGTAGTTTTAGCTGCTCCTTAAAAAAGATTATTTCATAGCCATAAATATGCCCATATCTTACAGAGATTTATCCAGTATGATGACTAATGTGGCGGAGCAAGTCAATAAAAATGTAAACGAAGCAATGTCAGAACACGGGTTCCATATCAGAGAAGAAAAACAACAAATGGCATTAGCTGGTCAGATCACAAGCTTGTCTAGTCGGGACCATCCTGTTTATAAACTTATGTGTAAGTATTGCTTGAATTTCACTACTGCCATTAAATGGCTGAAATTTTGACAAACTTGTCAATTTTAACAATCATTAACAAATCAGTGCACCAAAAAACACATCATTTTAGAAGTATTTATCACAGCAGGCTAGATATGAAACCAAAGCTGTTCATTCTACTATTTGTTAAATTTCAGTATGAATTGTTTTCATAAAAATATCTATGATTTTTCTGGTTGTTTCGATTTGTATGTTTGTATAATGATTTGCAAATTATTTAGTATCACAGTTAAGTTCCTAAGAAAAATATGTGGTTGTTTAGATTTGTAGGTCTGTATAAGGATTTGCAAATTATTTAGTATCACAGTTAAGTTTCTTAATAAAATTATGTAAGTAAACATCATCTGTCAATGGACAATAGTTTGTCTGCATAGAACGTTTAAAACTACTTCCAACAAGGAAGTACTATTTATATACCGCAATTAGAGTCGTATTGTGTGCTATTTTTTTTTTTAATTTAGTTGAAAAGGAATGGTGCAGATTATACATAAATACAGACTTTATAGTGTTATTTTCACCCCGTTGATTGTTGTCAATGGGGGTGACCATTTTGTTGAAGTGTCATATGCGGTATTTTCGTACTATTCTAACATTATTCTTTTACAAACTTCCTTTTGTATACGTTGTTTTGATATTACCGGTAATTTTTACTTAAAATTATTTTTAGTAATTACCTATATAGGATGAAAATAGTAGATGTGTAACCTGTATTGCGTAAAATGCAAATGGCGTCTTTATGTAACCTCAAGTGTTAGAAGATCGATGTTTTGATTGCAATCATTCAGGCATTAAAATAAAACGTGTAATCTTTTTGTTTTCTTTGTTTTGATTGATGAATCAAAGTTGACAAATTGTTTTCGTTTCGAAATGTGTGGTTATCCGTTTTAACAAGGATCAAAATAGACGGTACGAGAATGCTCTATTTTTTATTTAATTTATTACAATCACTATAAATTAATAAAACTATAAACATAAATGATATTTAAAAAGAGTATAAATTACATATTAAAGTAAAAACTTGTTAAGAAGCGCAGCCAAGTGGAACTTGGATGTCTTCATCTTGAGACATTTTGTTAAAACTTGTACGTGCGGATCGTAAATGCATATAAGAATTTTTCCTCAATTTTCTGGTCCAAGAAGAAAGGGGTGCGGAAAATACATAAATGCGGACTATAGACAGAGTTTTACAGTACTTTTCTTTTTTACAGACAAAAGACTTAAAGATTTTATACTACAAATAATTTCCAAAAGACATTCTGGTCCGTTGAAAGTTCCACCAGGTTTTTCTGTGGTAGAAAATGAGCTGGGACAAGTTTGTGGACAATTTCTAAGACTGATATCACACAATAGGGCAACATTTGGAAGTTATTACACAGACATAGCCAATGATCTGCTGCAAATTCGTACAGAAGATTTGTCTCCAAGGGATTAAAAATGTGATAAATAAAATGAAGTTTTGGCATTGAATAAAGTCACGATTCAATAGAGTAAAAAATATATGTTAATACAGTTGATATTTTGTAACATAAACTGTGTATTGATTTTATGACACTTGTTTATTTTATTGTATTTTTATTTTTGGGTGACACTTAACTGAAAAATGTTGTTCTGTTCAAAGTTAAAATGTTTTTTGGAAGGTAGGGTGGGGGAGGATGTTTGTTTATAAAACAGTTCCTAAAAAATAATTATAGGCATTTTTTAACCTTTTTTATATTATTTAAGACTTGTTCATGTGATAATTTTAGAGTATTGTGTATTTATTACTAGTGTATTTGTAAGTGAACGGACAGGTATATTTTGTATTTTAAAATGTGGATGTGATATTTGAAGATCTAGATGTGTCTGCCACTTAATTATTACATTGTGGATATTACTTGCGTTTTGGTGCATTTATGATATGTATTTTATGAGAAACATATTTTTTCTATTTATCTACACCTACTGGTAATCTTTTTACTTATATAAGCCAATTTTCTGTGTTATTTTCAGACCATGCAATTATTGTAAAATAATTATGGTGTGCATTTAATTTCAAAACATTAAATTCAAGTTTCTAAAATTTGTTTTTGAGCGTTATTTCCGGTAAACATATATGCTACAGGAGTTTTTCAAAAACCCTTAATAGTACCTCAGGTATCTTGTTTTTCTGGCTTGCTGGGTAAAACCTATGTCTGTAATAACATGCATGGTTGTGAAGAAATGTTCACTGAATATATATACTTTCTTATGTGGCATTAATCAGTTTAACAATAGTATTTATATTTAAAGACTTAAGTAAAACTTGATAAAATCTAACCTGTTTGTGACTAAAATTTGTATTCAGAATAGAGAGATATTTGGTTGTATCAAGGTCAATTATAGTCAAAATACAATGACCTGTCAGGTATTTTCCACCTATTGCTCATTCAATTCCAAAAATAGATAACAGCTGTTTAGAACTGCTTCAACCTTTTTTCTTTAAAGCTCTTAATCAGAAAGAGCTGGACATTTAAATTGCAGCTATTCATGCATGACTCTGGTAACTTCAAACTTCTAATCCGGAAGATAGACATAGAATACAATGTAGATGGAACAAGGTAGAAGTTTAAGTTACCTGAGTCACACATGAGTAACTGCAGTTTAAATGTCCAAGCTATCACTGATGAAGAGCTTTAAAGAAAACAGAATGAAGCAGTTTTTGTCTCGCCTGCGACGAAAGTCGCTGGAGGTGAGACATATGTATGGGAATCCGGCAGCGGCTGCGGCGTAAACACTTGACATCTTGCTTCATATATTTGTAAGCCCAAGCCCTAGGTCCATCAAATTTGGCCCAGAGGTAGCTTATGATGAGTACTTGCCAGTCAGTCACCTGTCACCTGACCTTGACCTCAATTTCACGGTCCAGCGACTACGTTAAAGTTTTTGGGTTACGACAGTTCCTCTGTAACTACGCATGGTAGGATGACAATATTTGGTGTATAGGTTGCTGATGACTAGTACATGACTGTCTGGTAGGTGTCACCTGACCTTGACCTCAATTTCACGGTCCAGCGACTACGTTAAAGTTTTTGGGTTACGACAGTTCCTCTGTAACTACGCATGGTAGGATGACAATATTTGGTGTATAGGTTGCTCATGACTAGTACATGACTGTCTGGTAGGTGTCACCTGACCTTGACCTCAATTTCATGGTCCAGCGACTACGTTAAAGTTTTTGGGTTACAACAGTTCCTCTGTAACTATGCATGGTAGGATGACAATATTTGGTGTATAGGTTGCTAATGACTAGTACATGACTGTCTGGTAGGTGTCACCTGACCTTGATCTCAATTTCACGGTCCAGCGACTACGTTAAAGTTTTTGGGTTACGACAGTTCCTCTGTAACCACGCATGGTAGGTTGACAATATTTGGTATATAGGTTGCTGATGACTAGTACATGACTGTCTGGTAGGTGTCACCTGACATTGACCTCAATTTCACGGTCCAGTGACTACGTTAAAGTTTTTAGGTTACGGCAGTTATTCTGTTACCACGCATGGTAGGATGACAATATTTGATATATAGGTTGCTGATGACTAGTACATGACTGTCTGGTAGGTGTCACTTGACCTTGACCTCAATTTCACGGTCCAGCGACTACATTAAAGTTTTTGGGTTACAGCAGTTTCTCTGTAACTATGCATGGTAGGATGAAAATATTTGGTATATAGATTGCTGATGAATAGTACATGACTGTCTGTTAGTTTCCACCTGACCTTGACCTCAATTTCACGGTCCAGCGACTACGTTACAGTTTTTGGGTTACGGCTGTTCCCCTGTAACTATGCATGGTATGGTGACAATATTTTGTATATATATAATATTTATTTTCGTTACTGATGCGGAATGCAGGCGAGACATTTTTCTGTGTCCACACTTGTCTAAACAGCTGTTATTTGTATTAAGAATTGGTTGACCAATAGGTAGAAAATACCTGACAGGTCATTGTATTTTGATAATAAAAATTTTGTATCTAACTTTAATTTATGGTTAATTTACACATGACAATGATTAGTCCATAGATTGTATTTAGTTTAGACAGGTTCAGGTAATAAAGTTTTCCTATTTTGAGGCTAATATTCATAGGACTCTGATTAGTCTGAGTTTAGTTTAGACAGGTTCAGATAACAAAGTTTTCCAATATTAGGCTAATATTCATAGGACTCTGATTAGTCTGAGTTTAGTTTAGACAGGTTCAGATAACAAAGTTTTCCAATATTAGGCTAATATTCATAGGACTCTGATTAGTCTGAGTTTAGTTTAGACAGGTTCAGATAACAAAGTTTTCCAATATTAGGGTAATATTCATAGGACTCTGATTAGTCTGAGTTTAGTTTAGACAGGTTCAGATAACAAAGTTTTCCAATATTAGGCTAATATTCATAGGACTCTGATTTAGTCTGAGTTTAGTTTAGACAGGTTCAGATAACAAAGTTTTCCAATATTAGGCTAATATTCATAGGACTCTGATTAGTCTGAGTTTAGTTTAGACAGGTTCAGATAACAAAGTTTTCCAATATTAGGCTAATATTCATAGGACTATGATTAGTCTGAGTTTAGTTTAGACAGGTTCAGATAACAAAGTTTTCCAATATTAGGCTAATATTCATAGGACTCTGATTAGTCTGAGTTTAGTTTAGACAGGTTCAGATAACAAAGTTTTCCAATATTAGGGTAATATTCATAGGACTCTGATTTAGTCTGAGTTTAGTTTAGACAGGTTCAGATAACAAAGTTTTCCAATATTAGGCTAATATTCATAGGACTCTGATTTAGTCTGAGTTTAGTTTAGACAGGTTCAGATAACAAAGTTTTCCAATATTAGGCTAATATTCATAGGACTCTGATTAGTCTGAGTTTAGTTTAGACAGGTTCAGATAACAAAGTTTTCCAATATTAGGCTAATATTCATAGGACTATGATTAGTCTGAGTTTAGTTTAGACAGGTTCAGATAACAAAGTTTTCCAATATTAGGCTAATATTCATAGGACTCTGATTAGTCTGAGTTTAGTTTAGACAGGTTCAGGTAATAAAGTTTTCCAATATTAGGCTAATATTCATAGGACTCTGATTAGTCTGAGTTTAGTTTAGTCAGGTTCAGGTAATAAAGTTTTCCAATATTAGGCTAATATTCATAGGACTCTGATTAGTCTGAGTTTAGTTTAGACAGGTTCAGATAACAAAGTTTTCCAATATTAGGCTAATATTCATAGGACTCTGATTAGTCTGAGTTTAGTTTAGACAGGTTCAGATAACAAAGTTTTCCAATATTAGGCTAATATTCATAGGACTCTGATTAGTCTGAGTTTAGTTTAGACAGGTTCAGATAACAAAGTTTTCCAATATTAGGCTAATATTCATAGGACTCTGATTAGTCTGAGTTTAGTTTAGACAGGTTCAGATAACAAAGTTTTCCAATACTAGGCTAATATTCATAGGACTCTGATTAGTCTGAGTTTAGTTTAGACAGGTTCAGATAACAAAGTTTTCCAATATTAGGCTAATATTCATAGGACTCTGATTAGTCTGAGTTTAGTTTAGACAGGTTCAGATAACAAAGTTTTCCAATACTAGGCTAATATTCATAGGACTCTGATTAGTCTGAGTTTAGTTTAGACAGGTTCAGATAACAAAGTTTTCCAATATTAGGCTAATATTCATAGGACTCTGATTAGTCTGAGTTTAGTTTAGACAGGTTGAGATAACAAAGTTTTCCAATATTAGGCTAATATTCATAGGACTCTGATTAGTCTGAGTTTAGTTTAGACAGGTTCAGATAACAAAGTTTTCCAATATTAGGCTAATATTCATAGGACTCTGATTAGTCTGAGTTTAGTTTAGACAGGTTCAAATAACAAAGTTTTCCAATATTAGGCTAATATTCATAGGACTATGATTAGTCTGAGTTTAGTTTAGACAGGTTCAGATAACAAAGTTTTCCAATATTAGGCTAATATTCATAGGACTCTGATTAGTCTGAGTTTAGTTTAGACAGGTTGAGATAACAAAGTTTTCCAATATTAGGCTAATATTCATAGGACTCTGATTAGTCTGAGTTTAGTTTAGACAGGTTCAGGTAATAAAGTTTTCCAATATTAGGCTAATATTCATAGGACTCTGATTTAGTCTGAGTTTAGTTTAGACAGGTTCAGATAACAAAGTTTTCCAATATTAGGCTAATATTCATAGGACTCTGATTAGTCTGAGTTTAGTTTAGACAGGTTCAGATAACAAAGTTTTCCAATATTAGGCTAATATTCATAGGACTCTGATTAGTCTGAGTTTAGTTTAGACAGGTTCAGGTAATAAAGTTTTCCAATATTAGGCTAATAATATTCATAGGACTCTGATTTAGTCTGAGTTTAGTTTAGACAGGTTCAGATAACAAAGTTTTCCAATATTAGGCTAATATTCATAGGACTCTGATTAGTCTGAGTTTAGTTTAGACAGGTTCAGATAACAAAGTTTTCCAATATTAGGCTAATATTCATAGGACTCTGATTAGTCTGAGTTTAGTTTAGACAGGTTCAGATAACAAAGTTTTCCAATATTAGGCTAATATTCATAGGACTCTGATTAGTCTGAGTTTAGTTTAGACAGGTTCAGGTAACAAAGTTTTCCAATATTAGGCTAATATTCATAGGACTCTGATTAGTCTGAGTTTAGTTTAGACAGGTTCAGATAACAAAGTTTTCCAATATTAGGCTAATATTCATAGGACTCTGATTAGTCTGAGTTTAGTTTAGACAGGTTCAGATAACAAAGTTTTCCTATTTTGAGGCTAATATTCATAGGACTCTGATTAGTCTGAGTTTAGTTTAGACAGGTTCAGATAACAAAGTTTTCCAATATTAGGCTAATATTCATAGGACTCTGATTAGTCTGAGTTTAGTTTAGACGGGTTCAGATAACAAAGTTTTCCAATATTAGGCTAATATTTATAGGACTCTGATTTAGTCTGAGTTTAGTTTAGACAGGTTCAGATAACAAAGTTTTCCTATTTTGAGGCTAATATTCATAGGACTCTGATTAGTCTGAGTTTAGTTTAGACAGGTTCAGATAACAAAGTTTTCCAATATTAGGCTAATATTCATAGGACTCTGATTAGTCTGAGTTTAGTTTAGACGGGTTCAGATAGCAAAGTTTTCCAATATTAGGCTAATATTTATAGGACTCTGATTTAGTCTGAGTTTAGTTTAGACAGGTTCAGATAACAAAGTTTTCCAATATTAGGCTAATATTTATAGGACTCTGATTAGTCTGAGTTTAGTTTAGTCAGGTTCAGGTAATAAAGTTTTCCAATATTAGGCTAATATTCATAGGACTCTGATTTAGTCTGAGTTTAGTTTAGACAGGTTCAGGTAATAAAGTTTTCCAATATTAGGCTAATATTCATAGGACTCTGATTTAGTCTGAGTTTAGTTTAGACAGGTTCAGATAACAAAGTTTTCCAATATTAGGCTAATATTCATAGGACTCTGATTAGTCTGAGTTTAGTTTAGACAGGTTCAGATAACAAAGTTTTCCAATATTAGGCTAATATTCATAGGACTCTGATTAGTCTGAGTTTAGTTTAGACAGGTTCAGATAACAAAGTTTTCCAATATTAGGCTAATATTCATAGGACTCTGATTAGTCTGAGTTTAGTTTAGACAGGTTCAGATAACAAAGTTTTCTAATATTAGGCTAATATTCATAGGACTCTGATTAGTCTGAGTTTAGTTTAGACAGGTTCAGATAACAAAGTTTTCCAATATTAGGCTAATATTCATAGGACTCTGATTTAGTCTGAGTTTAGTTTAGACAGGTTCAGATAACAAAGTTTTCCAATATTAGGCTAATATTCATAGGACTCTGATTAGTCTGAGTTTAGTTTAGACAGGTTCAGATAACAAAGTTTTCCAATATTAGGGTAATATTCATAGGACTCTGATTAGTCTGAGTTTAGTTTAGACAGGTTCAGATAACAAAGTTTTCTAATATTAGGCTAATATTCATAGGACTCTGATTAGTCTGAGTTTAGTTTAGACAGGTTCAGGTAATAAAGTTTTCCAATATTAGGCTAATATTCATAGGACTCTGATTTAGTCTGAGTTTAGTTTAGACAGGTTCAGATAACAAAGTTTTCCAATATTAGGCTAATATTCATAGGACTCTGATTAGTCTGAGTTTAGTTTAGACAGGTTCAGATAACAAAGTTTTCCAATATTAGGCTAATATTCATAGGACTCTGATTAGTCTGAGTTTAGTTTAGAAAGGTTGAGATAACAAAGTTTTCCAATATTAGGCTAATATTCATAGGACTCTGATTAGTCTGAGTTTAGTTTAGACAGGTTCAGATAACAAAGTTTTCCAATATTAGGGTAATATTCATAGGACTCTGATTTAGTCTGAGTTTAGTTTAGACAGGTTCAGATAACAAAGTTTTCCTATTTTGAGGCTAATATTCATAGGACTCTGATTAGTCTGAGTTTAGTTTAGACAGGTTCAGATAACAAAGTTTTCCAATATTAGGCTAATATTCATAGGACTCTGATTAGTCTGAGTTTAGTTTAGACGGGTTCAGATAACAAAGTTTTCCAATATTAGGCTAATATTTATAGGACTCTGATTTAGTCTGAGTTTAGTTTAGACAGGTTCAGATAACAAAGTTTTCCTATTTTGAGGCTAATATTCATAGGACTCTGATTAGTCTGAGTTTAGTTTAGACAGGTTCAGATAACAAAGTTTTCCAATATTAGGCTAATATTCATAGGACTCTGATTAGTCTGAGTTTAGTTTAGACAGGTTCAGGTAATAAAGTTTTCCAATATTAGGCTAATAATATTCATAGGACTCTGATTTAGTCTGAGTTTAGTTTAGACAGGTTCAGATAACAAAGTTTTCCAATATTAGGCTAATATTCATAGGACTCTGATTAGTCTGAGTTTAGTTTAGACAGGTTCAGATAACAAAGTTTTCCAATATTAGGCTAATATTCATAGGACTCTGATTAGTCTGAGTTTAGTTTAGACAGGTTCAGATAACAAAGTTTTCCAATATTAGGCTAATATTCATAGGACTCTGATTAGTCTGAGTTTAGTTTAGACAGGTTCAGATAACAAAGTTTTCCAATATTAGGGTAATATTCATAGGACTCTGATTAGTCTGAGTTTAGTTTAGACAGGTTCAGATAACAAAGTTTTCCTATTTTGAGGCTAATATTCATAGGACTCTGATTAGTCTGAGTTTAGTTTAGACAGGTTCAGATAACAAAGTTTTCCAATATTAGGCTAATATTCATAGGACTCTGATTAGTCTGAGTTTAGTTTAGACAGGTTCAGATAACAAAGTTTTCCAATATTAGGGTAATATTCATAGGACTCTGATTAGTCTGAGTTTAGTTTAGACAGGTTCAGGTAATAAAGTTTTCCAATATTAGGCTAATAATATTCATAGGACTCTGATTTAGTCTGAGTTTAGTTTAGACAGGTTCAGATAACAAAGTTTTCCAATATTAGGCTAATATTCATAGGACTCTGATTAGTCTGAGTTTAGTTTAGACAGGTTCAGATAACAAAGTTTTCCAATATTAGGCTAATATTCATAGGACTCTGATTAGTCTGAGTTTAGTTTAGACAGGTTCAGATAACAAAGTTTTCCAATATTAGGCTAATATTCATAGGACTCTGATTAGTCTGAGTTTAGTTTAGACAGGTTCAGATAACAAAGTTTTCCAATATTAGGGTAATATTCATAGGACTCTGATTAGTCTGAGTTTAGTTTAGACAGGTTCAGATAACAAAGTTTTCCTATTTTGAGGCTAATATTCATAGGACTCTGATTAGTCTGAGTTTAGTTTAGTCAGGTTCAGATAACAAAGTTTTCCAATATTAGGCTAATATTTATAGGACTCTGATTTAGTCTGAGTTTAGTTTAGACAGGTTCAGATAACAAAGTTTTCCTATTTTGAGGCTAATATTCATAGGACTCTGATTAGTCTGAGTTTAGTTTAGACAGGTTCAGATAACAAAGTTTTCCAATATTAGGCTAATATTCATAGGACTCTGATTAGTCTGAGTTTAGTTTAGACGGGTTCAGATAGCAAAGTTTTCCAATATTAGGCTAATATTTATAGGACTCTGATTTAGTCTGAGTTTAGTTTAGACAGGTTCAGATAACAAAGTTTTCCAATATTAGGCTAATATTTATAGGACTCTGATTAGTCTGAGTTTAGTTTAGTCAGGTTCAGGTAATAAAGTTTTCCAATATTAGGCTAATATTCATAGGACTCTGATTTAGTCTGAGTTTAGTTTAGACAGGTTCAGGTAATAAAGTTTTCCAATATTAGGCTAATATTCATAGGACTCTGATTTAGTCTGAGTTTAGTTTAGACAGGTTCAGATAACAAAGTTTTCCAATATTAGGCTAATATTCATAGGACTCTGATTAGTCTGAGTTTAGTTTAGACAGGTTCAGATAACAAAGTTTTCCAATATTAGGGTAATATTCATAGGACTCTGATTTAGTCTGAGTTTAGTTTAGACAGGTTCAGATAACAAAGTTTTCCAATATTAGGCTAATATTCATAGGACTCTGATTAGTCTGAGTTTAGTTTAGACAGGTTCAGATAACAAAGTTTTCCAATATTAGGGTAATATTCATAGGACTCTGATTAGTCTGAGTTTAGTTTAGACAGGTTCAGATAACAAAGTTTTCCAATATTAGGCTAATATTCATAGGACTCTGATTAGTCTGAGTTTAGTTTAGACAGGTTCAGGTAATAAAGTTTTCCAATATTAGGCTAATATTCATAGGACTCTGATTTAGTCTGAGTTTAGTTTAGACAGGTTCAGATAACAAAGTTTTCCAATATTAGGCTAATATTCATAGGACTCTGATTAGTCTGAGTTTAGTTTAGACAGGTTCAGATAACAAAGTTTTCCAATATTAGGCTAATATTCATAGGACTCTGATTAGTCTGAGTTTAGTTTAGAAAGGTTCAGATAACAAAGTTTTCCAATATTAGGCTAATATTCATAGGACTCTGATTAGTCTGAGTTTAGTTTAGACAGGTTCAGATAACAAAGTTTTCCAATATTAGGGTAATATTCATAGGACTCTGATTAGTCTGAGTTTAGTTTAGACAGGTTCAGATAACAAAGTTTTCCAATATTAGGGTAATATTCATAGGACTCTGATTAGTCTGAGTTTAGTTTAGACAGGTTCAGATAACAAAGTTTTCCTATTTTGAGGCTAATATTCATAGGACTCTGATTAGTCTGAGTTTAGTTTAGACAGGTTCAGATAACAAAGTTTTCCAATATTAGGCTAATATTCATAGGACTCTGATTAGTCTGAGTTTAGTTTAGACGGGTTCAGATAACAAAGTTTTCCAATATTAGGCTAATATTTATAGGACTCTGATTTAGTCTGAGTTTAGTTTAGACAGGTTCAGATAACAAAGTTTTCCTATTTTGAGGCTAATATTCATAGGACTCTGATTAGTCTGAGTTTAGTTTAGACAGGTTCAGATAACAAAGTTTTCCAATATTAGGCTAATATTCATAGGACTCTGATTAGTCTGAGTTTAGTTTAGACGGGTTCAGATAGCAAAGTTTTCCAATATTAGGCTAATATTTATAGGACTCTGATTTAGTCTGAGTTTAGTTTAGACAGGTTCAGATAACAAAGTTTTCCAATATTAGGCTAATATTCATAGGACTCTGATTAGTCTGAGTTTAGTTTAGTCAGGTTCAGGTAATAAAGTTTTCCAATATTAGGCTAATATTCATAGGACTCTGATTTAGTCTGAGTTTAGTTTAGACAGGTTCAGGTAATAAAGTTTTCCAATATTAGGCTAATATTCATAGGACTCTGATTTAGTCTGAGTTTAGTTTAGACAGGTTCAGATAACAAAGTTTTCCAATATTAGGCTAATATTCATAGGACTCTGATTAGTCTGAGTTTAGTTTAGACAGGTTCAGATAACAAAGTTTTCCAATATTAGGCTAATATTCATAGGACTCTGATTAGTCTGAGTTTAGTTTAGACAAGTTCAGATAACAAAGTTTTCCAATATTAGGCTAATATTCATAGGACTCTGATTAGTCTGAGTTTAGTTTAGACAGGTTCAGATAACAAAGTTTTCTAATATTAGGCTAATATTCATAGGACTCTGATTAGTCTGAGTTTAGTTTAGATGGGTTCAGATAGCAAAGTTTTCCAATATTAGGCTAATATTCATAGGACTCTGATTTAGTCTGAGTTTAGTTTAGACAGGTTCAGATAACAAAGTTTTCCAATATTAGGCTAATATTCATAGGACTCTGATTAGTCTGAGTTTAGTTTAGACAGGTTCAGATAACAAAGTTTTCCAATATTAGGGTAATATTCATAGGACTCTGATTAGTCTGAGTTTAGTTTAGACAGGTTCAGATAACAAAGTTTTCTAATATTAGGCTAATATTCATAGGACTCTGATTAGTCTGAGTTTAGTTTAGACAGGTTCAGGTAATAAAGTTTTCCAATATTAGGCTAATATTCATAGGACTCTGATTTAGTCTGAGTTTAGTTTAGACAGGTTCAGATAACAAAGTTTTCCAATATTAGGCTAATAATATTCATAGGACTCTGATTAGTCTGAGTTTGGTTTAGACAGGTTCAGATAACAAAGTTTTCCAATATTAGGCTAATATTCATAGGACTCTGATTAGTCTGAGTTTAGTTTAGACAGGTTCAGATAACAAAGTTTTCCAATATTAGGCTAAAATTCATAGGACTCTGATTAGTCTGAGTTTAGTTTAGACAGGTTCAGATAACAAAGTTTTCCAATATTAGGCTAATATTCATAGGACTCTGATTAGTCTGAGTTTAGTTTAGAAAGGTTCAGATAACAAAGTTTTCCAATATTAGGCTAATATTCATAGGACTCTGATTAGTCTGAGTTTAGTTTAGACAGGTTCAGATAACAAAGTTTTCCAATATTAGGGTAATATTCATAGGACTCTGATTAGTCTGAGTTTAGTTTAGACAGGTTCAGGTAACAAAGTTTTCCAATATTAGGCTAATATTCATAGGACTCTGATTTAGTCTGAGTTTAGTTTAGACAGGTTCAGATAACAAAGTTTTCCAATATTAGGGTAATATTCATAGGACTCTGATTAGTCTGAGTTTAGTTTAGACAGGTTCAGGTAACAAAGTTTTCCAATATTAGGCTAATATTCATAGGACTCTGATTAGTCTGAGTTTAGTTTAGACAGGTTCAGGTAATAAAGTTTTCCAATATTAGGCTAATATTCATAGGACTCTGATTAGTCTGAGTTTAGTTTAGACAGGTTCAGATAACAAAGTTTTCCAATATTAGGCTAATATTCATAGGACTCTGATTAGTCTGAGTTTAGTTTAGACAGGTTCAGATAACAAAGTTTTCCAATATTAGGCTAATATTCATAGGACTCTGATTAGTCTGAGTTTAGTTTTGACAGGTTCAGATAACAAAGTTTTCCAATATTAGGGTAATATTCATAGGACTCTGATTAGTCTGAGTTTAGTTTAGACAGGTTCAGGTAACAAAGTTTTCCAATATTAGGCTAATATTCATAGGACTCTGATTAGTCTGAGTTTAGTTTAGACAGGTTCAGGTAACAAAGTTTTCCAATATTAGGCTAATATTCATAGGACTCTGATTAGTCTGAGTTTAGTTTAGACAGGTTCAGGTAATAAAGTTTTCCAATATTAGGCTAATATTCATAGGACTCTGATTAGTCTGAGTTTAGTTTAGACAGGTTCAGATAACAAAGTTTTCCAATATTAGGCTAATATTCATAGGACTCTGATTAGTCTGAGTTTAGTTTTGACAGGTTCAGATAACAAAGTTTTCCAATATTAGGCTAATATTCATAGGACTCTGATTAGTCTGAGTTTAGTTTAGACAGGTTCAGATAACAAAGTTTTCCAATATTAGGCTAATATTCATAGGACTCTGATTAGTCTGAGTTTAGTTTAGACAGGTTCAGATAACAAAGTTTTCCAATATTAGGCTAATATTCATAGGACTCTGATTAGTCTGAGTTTAGTTTAGACAGGTTCAGATAACAAATTTTTCCAATATTAGGCTAATATTCATAGGACTATGATTAGTCTGAGTTTAGTTTAGACAGGTTCAGATAACAAAGTTTTCCAATATTAGGCTAATATTCATAGGACTCTGTTTAGTCTGAGTTTAGTTTAGACAGGTTCAGATAACAAAGTTTTCCAATATTAGGCTAATATTCATAGGACTCTGATTAGTCTGAGTTTAGTTTAGACAGGTTCAGATAACAAAGTTTTCCAATATTAGGCTAATATTCATAGGACTCTGATTAGTCTGAGTTTAGTTTAGACAGGTTCAGATAACAAAGTTTTCCAATATTAGGCTAATATTCATAGGACTATGATTAGTCTGAGTTTAGTTTAGACAGGTTCAGATAACAAAGTTTTCCAATATTAGGCTAATATTCATAGGACTCTGATTAGTCTGAGTTTAGTTTAGACAGGTTCAGATAACAAAGTTTTCCAATATTAGGCTAATATTCATAGGACTCTGATTAGTCTGAGTTTAGTTTAGACAGGTTCAGATAACAAAGTTTTCCAATATTAGGCTAATATTCATAGGACTCTGATTAGTCTGAGTTTAGTTTAGACAGGTTCAGATAACAAAGTTTTCCAATATTAGGCTAATATTCATAGGACTATGATTAGTCTGAGTTTAGTTTAGACAGGTTCAGATAACAAAGTTTTCCAATATTAGGCTAATATTCATAGGACTCTGATTAGTCTGAGTTTAGTTTAGACAGGTTCAGATAACAAAGTTTTCCAATATTAGGCTAATATTCATAGGACTCTGATTAGTCTGAGTTTAGTTTAGACAGGTTCAGATAACAAAGTTTTCCAATATTAGGCTAATATTCATAGGACTCTGATTAGTCTGAGTTTAGTTTAGACAGGTTCAGATAACAAAGTTTTCCAATATTAGGCTAATATTCATAGGACTCTGTTTAGTCTGAGTTTAGTTTAGACAGGTTCAGATAACAAAGTTTTCCAATATTAGGCTAATATTTATAGGACTCTGATTTAGTCTGAGTTTAGTTTAGACAGGTTCAGATAACAAAGTTTTCCTATTTTGAGGCTAATATTCATAGGACTCTGATTAGTCTGAGTTTAGTTTAGACAGGTTCAGATAACAAAGTTTTCCAATATTAGGCTAATATTCATAGGACTCTGATTAGTCTGAGTTTAATTTAGATGGGTTCAGATAGCAAAGTTTTCCAATATTAGGCTAATATTTATAGGACTCTGATTTAGTCTGAGTTTAGTTTAGACAGGTTCAGATAACAAAGTTTTCCAATATTAGGCTAATATTCATAGGACTCTGATTAGTCTGAGTTTAGTTTAGTCAGGTTCAGGTAATAAAGTTTTCCAATATTAGGCTAATATTCATAGGACTCTGATTTAGTCTGAGTTTAGTTTAGACAGGTTCAGGTAATAAAGTTTTCCAATATTAGGCTAATATTCATAGGACTCTGATTTAGTCTGAGTTTAGTTTAGACAGGTTCCGATAACAAAGTTTTCCAATATTAGGCTAATATTCATAGGACTCTGATTAGTCTGAGTTTAGTTTAGACAGGTTCAGATAACAAAGTTTTCCAATATTAGGCTAATATTCATAGGACTCTGATTAGTCTGAGTTTAGTTTAGACAGGTTCAGATAACAAAGTTTTCCAATATTAGGCTAATATTCATAAGACTCTGATTAGTCTGAGTTTAGTTTAGACAGGTTCAGATAACAAAGTTTTCCAATATTAGGCTAATATTCATAGGACTCTGATTAGTCTGAGTTTAGTTTAGACAGGTTCAGATAACAAAGTTTTCTAATATTAGGCTAATATTCATAGGACTCTGATTAGTCTGAGTTTAGTTTAGACAGGTTCAGGTAATAAAGTTTTCCAATATTAGGCTAATATTCATAGGACTCTGATTTAGTCTGAGTTTAGTTTAGACAGGTTCAGATAACAAAGTTTTCCAATATTAGACTAATATTCATAGGACTCTGATTAGTCTGAGTTTAGTTTAGACAGGTTCAGATAACAAAGTTTTCCAATATTAGACTAATATTCATAGGACTCTGATTAGTCTGAGTTTAGTTTAGACGGGTTCAGATAGCAAAGTTTTCCAATATTAGGCTAATATTCATAGGACTCTGATTAGTCTGAGTTTAGTTTAGACAGGTTCAGATAACAAAGTTTTCCAATATTAGGCTAATATTCATAGGACTCTGATTAGTCTGAGTTTAGTTTAGACAGGTTCAGATAACAAAGTTTTCCAATATTAGGCTAATATTCATAGGACTCTGATTAGTCTGAGTTTAGTTTAGACAGGTTCAGATAACAAAGTTTTCCAATATTAGGCTAATATTCATAGGACTCTGATTAGTCTGAGTTTAGTTTAGACAGGTTCAGATAACAAAGTTTTCCAATATTAGGCTAATATTCATAGGACTCTGATTAGTCTGAGTTTAGTTTAGACAGGTTCAGAAAACAAAGTTTTCCAATATTAGGCTAATATTCATAGGACTCTGATTAGTCTGAGTTTAGTTTAGACAGGTTCAGATAACAAAGTTTTCCAATATTAGGCTAATATTCATAGGACTCTGATTAGTCTGAGTTTAGTTTAGACAGGTTCAGGTAATAAAGTTTTCCAATATTAGGGTAATATTCATAGGACTCTGATTTAGTCTGAGTTTAGTTTAGACAGGTTCAGATAACAAAGTTTTCCAATATTAGGCTAATATTCATAGGACTCTGATTAGTCTGAGTTTAGTTTAGACAGGTTCAGATAACAAAGTTTTCCAATATTAGGCTAATATTCATAGGACTCTGATTAGTCTGAGTTTAGTTTAGACAGGTTCAGATAACAAAGTTTTCCAATATTAGGCTAATATTCATAGGACTATGATTAGTCTGAGTTTAGTTTAGACAGGTTCAGATAACAAAGTTTTCCAATATTAGGCTAATATTCATAGGACTCTGATTAGTCTGAGTTTAGTTTAGACAGGTTCAGATAACAAAGTTTTCCAATATTAGGCTAATATTCATAGGACTCTGATTAGTCTGAGTTTAGTTTAGACAGGTTCAGATAACAAAGTTTTCCAATATTAGGCTAATATTCATAGGACTCTGATTAGTCTGAGTTTAGTTTAGACAGGTTCAGATAACAAAGTTTTCCAATATTAGGCTAATATTCATAGGACTCTGATTAGTCTGAGTTTAGTTTAGACGGGTTCAGATAACAAAGTTTTCCAATATTAGGGTAATATTCATAGGACTCTGATTAGTCTGAGTTTACCGGTAGTTTAGACGGGTTCAGATAACAAAGTTTTCCAATATTAGGGTAATATTCATAGGACTCTGATTAGTCTGAGTTTAGTTTAGACAGGTTCAGATAACAAAGTTTTCCAATATTAGGCTAATATTCATAGGACTCTGATTAGTCTGAGTTTAGTTTAGACAAGTTCAGATAACAAAGTTTTCCAATATTAGGCTAATATTCATAGGACTCTGATTAGTCTGAGTTTAGTTTAGACAGGTTCAGGTAACAAAGTTTTCCAATATTAGGCTAATATTCATAGGACTCTGATTAGTCTGAGTTTAGTTTAGACAGGTTCAGGTAACAAAGTTTTCCAATATTAGGGTAATATTCATAGGACTCTGATTAGTCTGAGTTTAGTTTAGACAGGTTCAGATAACAAAGTTTTCCAATATTAGACTAATATTCATAGGACTCTGATTAGTCTGAGTTTAGTTTAGACAGGTTCAGATAACAAAGTTTTCCAATATTAGGCTAATATTCATAGGACTCTGATTAGTCTGAGTTTAGTTTAGACAGGTTCAGATAACAAAGTTTTCCAATATTAGGGTAATATTCATAGGACTCTGATTAGTCTGAGTTTAGTTTAGACAGGTTCAGATAACAAAGTTTTCCAATATTAGGCTAATATTCATAGGACTCTGATTAGTCTGAGTTTAGTTTAGACAGGTTCAGATAACAAAGTTTTCCAATATTAGGCTAATATTCATAGGACTCTGTTTAGTCTGAGTTTAGTTTAGACAGGTTCAGATAACAAAGTTTTCCAATATTAGGCTAATATTCATAGGACTCTGATTAGTCTGAGTTTAGTTTAGACAGGTTCAGATAACAAAGTTTTCCAATATTAGGGTAATATTCATAGGACTCTGATTAGTCTGAGTTTAGTTTAGACAGGTTCAGGTAATAAAGTTTTCCAATATTAGGCTAATATTCATAGGACTATGATTAGTCTGAGTTTAGTTTAGACAGGTTCAGGTAACAAAGTTTTCCAATATTAGGGTAATATTCATAGGACTCTGATTAGTCTGAGTTTAGTTTAGACAGGTTCAGGTAACAAAGTTTTCCAATATTAGGCTAATATTCATAGGACTCTGATTAGTCTGAGTTTAGTTTAGACAGGTTCAGATAACAAAGTTTTCCAATATTAGGGTAATATTCATAGGACTCTGATTAGTCTGAGTTTAGTTTAGACAGGTTCAGATAACAAAGTTTTCCAATATTAGGCTAATATTCATAGGACTCTGATTAGTCTGAGTTTAGTTTAGACAGGTTCAGATAACAAAGTTTTCCAATATTAGGGTAATATTCATAGGACTCTGATTAGTCTGAGTTTAGTTTAGACAGGTTCAGATAACAAAGTTTTCCAATATTAGGCTAATATTCATAGGACTCTGATTAGTCTGAGTTTAGTTTAGACAGGTTCAGATAACAAAGTTTTCCAATATTAGGCTAATATTTATAGGACTCTGATTTAGTCTGAGTTTAGTTTAGACAGGTTCAGATAACAAAGTTTTCCAATATTAGGCTAATATTCATAGGACTCTGATTTATTATGAGTTTAGTTTAGACAGGTTCAGGTAATAAAGTTTTCCAATATTAGGCTAATATTCATAGGACTCTGATTTATTATGAGTTTAGTTTTTTCACATATCACAATACATGTACTTTTTCACGATGTTTCTGACCACCAGATTTAGTGTTAACATACTTTAAATTAGTCAGAGAATCCTCTGCCGCCCAACGCTTTTTTAGACTTTGATGGGAGTGTGGGTAAAAGAATTCTTGGATAAGGTCCCACGCTCTCATCAAAGTCTAGAAAAGTGTTGGACAGCAGAGGATTCTTGGACTAACATTAAACAATTGTAGTCAACTCAGAAAAGAGTCTTAACAAACTGCCAAATGTTTCAGTAACCGTAACTTCTCAAGAAAGTTAAATTTGTCCTGGTTTTACAGGAAATTGTAACAAATGTAAGTTTTATATCCCTGCTATATAACGTGTGAAAATAGTTAGCCAGATTATAAGAAGTAATTATGGTTAGAGTCATGCATGTTTGGTATAGCTGTAAACATTCCCATCAGTATCATTTTTTCTCTTTGTTACATAATTTCCTAACATTATGTCCCAATAAAGTATTGAAAAAACAATATGTCTATATAAAAAATTGTATGTATTTATTATGTGTTGTGAAGATTGTACTATCTCTACAATATTTTTATTTAAGGGAAAATTTGAATAAAACTGTATGATTAATTTTTTTTAATTATTTGGAATTTAGATGACTTGTACAATTGTTTCAAATGATAGTTTATGTCTCAAAATAAATTTTTTAATAACAAAATGTTATTATTTGTGAAAAATATATCCTAGAAATTGGATTGGTTTTTTTAAACAGAGTTGGCTTTTGTTTGAAGAAGGGTAGATAGAAATGCAGACTGGGTCATCAACATTTGGTTTTTGGAAACTAGGTTTAAATAAATAAAACACATTTGAAATATGCAGCTTTTATTGTATCCAAGTTTTATTGCCTTTTAATGTAAAATTATGTTTAAATTAGTTTTCAAGCATTAACACTTTAAATAACATAGTCAAAAATTTGTTTAAGATGGAAATACACTTATAGCTTTCAGTTTGAAGACCCAGACATTTGCATTTTGTCCCATAAGCAAGCACAAAAGTATGTTTTTCAATGATATTTACTTCATATTTTTGAACTAGCTGTCAGGTTAAATTCCCTGAAGGAAAATTCAATTTAAAAAATATTGTTATAAAAGGTGAATTTTTTAATTGTTTTTAAAATCCTATTTTGTCATTAATTCGATTATGTGACTTTTTTTCGGTTAGGTTTTATTAACTAATTTCATCAATCTGGCACTGCTACAGGTACATATTTAAAGCTTTAGTTTCTGCCGTATACTGGTAAATTATATCAACTCGGCATGTACATCTTTTTTTTTTGTCCAGCCAACTATAGTTGGGGACATATAATTTTTGGTCTGTTATCATCCATCCAACCTCAGATTTTTCTTTGTGTTGGGGTAAATGGGGTTTACTTTGCATTAAAACTTTTTTTTTATGAAGATGACTTCACATCTTAATGAAACTTGGTACATGGCTACAACCTGATAAGATCTCTTTACTTGCAAAATGCTGTAGTGCTGAGCCAAATATTTTATGCATGAATGAACTTAAAGGGGGGGGGGGGGGGTTTGCCTCAGATTTACCTTTGCATTTTTTTTTAAAATGAAGATGACTTCACATCTTTAAGAATCTTTACAACATGATGAGATCTCTTCACTGTCAGAATTCTGTAGACCTGTGCCAAATATTTCATGCTTGAGTGAACTTGAAAAATGGAGGTGTTTAATTATATGCTAAGAAGTGGGATTTCAGTATCTAAGAGACACATTTTCCTTGTTGTTCATATATGGTCTCTTTAGTGTGATTTCAATAGCTGGTTTATTTTTAGCTCTGCTTGTCATGTGCATTACTACTTCTTTGTTTTTATATCGAACTAAAACCCAAACATGTAACAGTTAAAGTATGTGGTACAATTTTAAATAATAATGCCATTAAAGAAAATCAAGTACACCTTTATCACTTGTTATTTTCAGTTATTTTCTTTATGCACTTCCACGCTTGGCTACAGATTCCACCAGTTCTCATTATTTATCACTCTAAACTTAACTGGATTTGTTGACTGCACTTCTCTGTAGCAATGTGCAATGTATTGCTTAGTGTCATCATGTGACCTGAGAATTTTCAATTGGAATTTTAACGGTCTAGAGAGATGGAATTTTATTAAAAATAACTTCAAGGATAAGTTTATCACAGTCCAAATAACTGTTTACTTATTTCAATTTAAGAGGCCCAAAATGCTCTTATCATGATTTAGCAAAACGAGAGGCACATATTCTTATGATAATACAGCTAAAAGGGGAGGTCATAATTTCTTACCTACTCTCCAGCACAGAGAACAATATAACCTCTGCCACACGTCGTCCTCCATTTACTGAACTACATTAGTCATCTGCTTGTAACGTTTGTAAACAAAGAGTGATGTTTGTAAAATAATACACGAAATCTTTTTTATTTTTATATAGTCTATTTATAAACTTTTGATACAGTTTCACATTGTGTATGCGAAGCTTATCTGCCATGAGAGATAGCTATCACAATGTCACCCAATTGTATGGCAGAGGTGATTGTGGTTGATGTAGGATACCCAGAATCCTTTTTGTAGAGATTGTTTTTTACCATGATTCGACTTAAAGGAGAGGTAAACATGTTTTTATGACATCTGTATGGTATATAATTTGGATCATGACATTGTACAGCTAAAAGGAAGTAAATTATTTGCCTGTACAATGAAACCACTAAAATCATGGTAAATCAGGTATTCTGATAATGACAAAGCTGAAAACTTACTAGGCAATAAACAATACTGACTTTCTAAACTTTTTAGTGTTCTTCCTATAAAGTCAAGGATGTAATTGCAAATATTGTTTACAAGATTTGGTTTTGACCTACAAGTTACTAGTAGATGCAAAAATAAATGGTTTGTAATTCTTTATTCATACAAAAATAAATAAATAATACTTCAATATACAGATTTGTAATGAAAGACATTGGCAAGACTATACAAAGATGAATGAATTAACAGAATCATTTTTTGGCACAATAGAACAATCACCAGAAGTACATCTGTAGCTATGACAACCAATATCTACTTGTGAATTAACCAAAACCCTGAGTAGTGAACATGTATAGTGCATGAACAATTTTCCAGTTGTCTTTGGGAAAATTGTTTCGTTAATTTTGAGACATTTCTCAACATTTTTATATTCATGCAAAATGATAATTATCATAATTAAAAACACATATATTCAATAGTCTTTGACCTACATGTTCACAACAGTAGCATGGAATGTGCGTTTTTAAAAATTGCACCAGAAAGTGGTTTTATGCATCAAAAAGATGTACTGTCAAACTTGTTTTAGCAAGCCCCTCCATATAATGACTTCTTGTTTTATCAAACTTTATTTATAGTTTGATAAATTCCTTCCTAGCATTTCCCCATTCATTTTTACCTTCATGTACCTCCTTGTCTTTACTTGATTGACCACATTTTTTCATATTTTTTTTAATGAGAAATATAGTGTAAAACTACCCTTAAAACTCCAGAAGTAATTAAAAATAGATAAACAGTCTGATAAGAAAGGAGAATTTTAGACTGTGATCAAGCTACTTTAAAACATAAAACTAGAGTTTGAATCGATCAAACAAGTGTTTTTTTCATGTTTTGAAGCAAAGTTAAGACCAACCTATCATTTTCAACCATCATTAATGTCACCATTTGATTTTATTGAAATAAAGATTTTTTTTACAAAGGGGAATAATAAACAAGAATTGATGCTTACTCTTTCTGCAATAAGCGTATTCTTAAAATGAACATGGATGCCATTACACAGGAAATAAAATTGCTGTATGGGAAAAAAAGTTGAACTGCATTAATACAATTGGCACAATAATTTGAAATCAAATCTTTTGTAACAGGATGCATATATTATAAGTACACACTTTTACCAGCTGATGCAATTAAATACACATGCTGACTGACTTACAAAACATCTTGACCTCTGTATAAAAACCCCTATCTAATGTGACTTTTTTACACCTTCTCTTTAAGGTTGCTTAAATTAAATTAAATTATGCCTGACCACAGGACCTTGCTGGCACATTTTGCTTCTGTAAGCCAAAGTTTTAAAGTCCTCTGAAAAATGTCTGATGCCAAAATGTCTCAATGATACTGTCTTTTTGGACAGACATTTTTTTTATAATTTGCCTGATGCATTTAAGGAAGTGTGGTATTCCTAGATAGTTTTTTTATACAGTACCCCCCGCAAACTAGTTTGGGGCAGTATATAGGAATCACCCTGTCTGTCTCTCCATCTGTTAACATCCCTTGTAAGTGCTTCTCCTCCTAAACCACTGTACAGATTTTGATGAAACTTTACATGAAGGAAGTACATCATATGTAGATGTGCATGAAGAATTTTCGTCACTGTCGGATATTATTCAGGGGAGAAAATTAGACTTAGACTTTTTAAATATAGTTTACCGGACCTTGTAAGCGCAACTCCTCCTAAACCGGTTGACAGATATTGATGAAACTTTACATGAAGGAGGTACATCATATGTAGATGTGCATGAAGAATTTTCGTCGAAATCAGATATTATTCAGGGGAGATAATTGGACTTGAAGGGAAGCAGGGGGGGGGGTTATCCCTTTGTGCGCATGCTCACAGTCCACACTTGTTTAAATTGTATTACTTTTTCTTTATTTCCACATATTATAATCAGTAACTTGATAACTATTGTATAATTGCACAAAGCACATGTCATATGAATGAACTTCTTTGTTTAACTTTAAGTTATTACCTGAGACTTGTGTATTTATCAGTTGAAGAAATACATGTGTATAATGCTGTTTTAAACTTCCAATGACACAGATTGTAACCTTAGCATGAATGCTAAGCACTAGCTTTTAACATAATTTGTAATGACAGTGAAGCAATCATGCATTTTGTGCTTGAAAATCTAATATTCTAATTCTGTCTCTTAGTCCTCCCACAATCCTTAGTTCATCAAAACGGATAGATTTCACACTTCCTCCATCTCTGCTTATTTTGAATGTCTGCAAACTCTGTGAACTACAAAATATAAGTACACAAATTTAAAGTCATAAGAACGTTTTTAGTATTTCTCCAAGGATATGAATGCAGCTAGACCACATGTATGTTTTGTAACAATAAAAATCACTCTGAAGTTTTGTTTAGGTCTTTATTCAAACCAGGCAGGGGAGATAATCATGAAAAAAAACTTTAAAAGTTTTGAAGAATTTGTTTGCTAAAATCAAATCTCTACTATTTTTGTTTTAGAGTAGGGTCATGAGAGATATTATTTAAATAAAATACACTGCAAAAACTTTCATTTAGGGGAGATAATTCATAAATCTGTAACAAAATTTATTTGCTTTGTTTGTTTGTACAATGTTTAATGCCACTTTCACCAATTTTTCAGCTATATCATGGTGTCCAATTTTTATTGGGAGAGGAAGCTGAAGTACCCTGAGAAAACCCCTGACCTTTATCAAAACTGGCAATCCCTTGTCAATTCAGATTGGAGTTGATACTGCCCGCAGTGAGACTCGCACCCACAACCACAGTGTTGGCAGACCACGTGATCAATAGTAGACAAACAACCTTAACCACTTGGCCACCGTGGCCCCCAAAAAATGTATTTAAAGAGAAGACATCTCATATGTCTATTCCATATTTGTCTGTATAATGTGTGTACAATTTCAATACTGCATTAAATCATTGCTTTCTACCATGAATCACCATAATAGGTGTGCCTGTAGTTTCAAAACATGTGTACTTATACAGAAAGTGAAAAGCACTCAAACATATCTGTAATTAGGGAAAACAATGGGGAAAATTTGTGTTAGTATCATGCATTAATGTGCACTTACGGATATTACTATTTTAAACAAGGAGACAACTTGAAATGTAACTCTTTAGTACTTTAAAAACCCACTTGCATACATGCTTCCATGGGAGATATTAACTCTTCACTATTTCTCATACATACTGTTTAGTATCCCAATATTTAACAAGTCCTCCTTGACCGGAGCTTATAATAGTTCCTGTAATCTTCTCTGGATCTTCAATTTTTAACTGTACAGACTCTACCCTGTCAGATGAAGTGAAAACAGTTAAATAACAATTATTTCTCCCATTCACCTTTTGTTAAGGTTTTCCTACAGGACAGGTTTTTTAGTTCCCTAAACTGAGTGATGTCATAATTTTGTGCTACATTTGTCTACATTGGTGAAAAATATATTCTAAGTATTTCCAGTAATATTCTATGGCCACACACTCCAATTTCGTCCATACTCGAATGTTGGCTATTTTCCTTCATTCAGCCAGGTCAACAATAAACCCAAGGCTAAATTACTTTTAAAATATCATGCATTTATTGCTCTAACCAAATGACTATAAAATAATAAAATACAGTGCGTTTCAAGGAAATTAACGTCTATTAAACCCACATACATTCACCAAATTGGAATGCACTAGTATTTATGTCTAAAATTAAAAACGTGTAGTAATTCAAAGAAAGTAAACATTAATCTTTAAGTCAATTTAAAATGGCTTACCTTTTGTCATGTTCATTGAACGTTTTTATAAGTTTTCCTGTTTCTCTATGTAAGCACACAACGTTGTCATATCCAGCTGCAATGAACCCTTTACTGTAGCTGACAGCCATGACAGAAGTAGAACTGCTGACCCATATTGTCTTTCTTAATTTTCCAGTCTCTAATTCCCATATTTTTACTGTCTGTAAAGTAGGAAACGTATTCTTCAAAATCATGTTAAAATATAACATAAAAATAAATATATCTTGTTTTTGTCATTACTTGTCCTTGTATACATATATAGTAGATGTTGCAAAAACTAACTGAGGTCAAAGTACACCATGCATGTAGTCTGGGATCCTGACTAAATATTCTCAATACCGTAAGCCGACTTCCGGTTCGAATATACAGTCAGGTCACCAGCAATGAATCCGGTCAAAATTTTGACCGGTTTACAACATTCGGAGTGCCTCAAAATTTACGTCAGTATTAACTGTAACTGACGTAATTCCGATACAAAGCATTATGACGTCATGTCCGGCGTCTGGTAATCAAACTCAAATTAAAATAGAGTTTATCAAAAGAATCCTTTTATAGATTTATGTCTCGAATGTGGAAATAATTTTACAGAGATTTGTCAGTTTAACTTGAAAGCTGTAAAACAAGCAGCAGGTAGTTACTTTATTTAAATTGTATTCTGAAAGAATTTTCAACGCGCGAAAAGTTAGGTAAAACATGGCGGTTTAAACAACCAATCAAACTGGGTAGTAAACTGGTGGTGACCTGGGGTTATATTTGAAAGTGAAGCTTGCGTAAATGAAAAATATTCCACCAGGGGACCAGGTTAACCATGCATGGACACCTCATTATTAATTCTTAAATTCATTGACTTAGTGCAATTTATTCCTTGAAATGCTGAAGAATGGAGATTATTGGATTCATTCTGCAGTCATTACATTTGCTGTACATTAAATTTAGCCAAATAAAACTAATCAGCTGATCCATACCAATAACATATGGTAAGTTACTTACCCTATCACCTGATCCAGACAGGTAACATATGGAAGGTTACTTAAACTATCAGCTGATCCATACAGGTAACATATGGAAGGTTATTTATCTTGTCAGCTGATCCATACAGGTAACATTTGGTAGGATACTTACTCCGTCAGCTGATCCATACAGGTAACAGATGCTAGGTTACTTACCCTATCAGCTTATTCATACAGGTAACAGATGCTAGGTTACTTACCCTATCAGCTTATTCATACAGGTAACAGATGGTAGGTTATTTATCCTGTCAGCCGATCCATACAGGTAACATTTGGTAGGATACTTACTCCGTCAGCTGATCCATACAGGTAACAATTGGTAGGTTACATACCCTGTCAGCTGATCCATACAAGTAACAGATGGTAGGTTACTTACCTTTCAGACAATCCATACAGGTAACAGTAGGTAGGTTACTTACCCTATCAGCTGATCCAGTGATAACTAAAGTCCCATCTTCACTCAAATCAACTGCAAATATAGGCTTGTTGTGTCCAACGAGTGTCATCAGCAGTAAACATCGTGATATATCCCAAATTTTGGCCTAAAATGAACAATATAAAATTACATGGGCCTACTAGTTAGCTCAACAATGGCACATGATGTTTTGAAGGAACAATACTTGATTCTGATGCAGCTTGGATCCCTGACTATACAAAAGTAAATTCCTTATAAGGCTACAAACTTGATCCCCTTTTTGTTTCCTTTTATCATATATTCGATATTAAATTTTGGATATCCTGCCTTACACACTGAAAATCAGAAATCCATAACAGACTGTGGGCTGTTATCTGTAACACCCTGGTAGAAAAGCTCTTGGGTTGATATGGGTGGCTCGAGGTTGTTATGGGATGTGATATAAAAAGACCCATATGATATTCTATAAAACAGCACAAACTGGATCCCTGTCTGTACAAATGATTATTAAGTAATTGGTAGTACAAGTTTGTTTTCCTGATCTATAGATTTGTGACATGCATTTTTATAGTGCTCCTTTCTTGAATAAGAACAACATTTTTATTTTGAAATAAATTTTTAAGCCATTTGCAACTAAGCAAATAAACGACAACAGGAATTTATATTTAAATTTGTGAATTTATACAGAATGAATATAAACAAATTCATTAAACTCACATTGAATTCTAATCATGGAGGAGCTTTTATGCTACTTACTGTTTTATCTTGAGACACTGTGACTAGAATTTTTCCATGTCGAGCCATGGCCCAGACAGGACCTTCATGGGCTTGAATAGATCTTGCCATTTTTCTTTCTTTTACATTCCAAATCTGAATTTAAATCATATCAGCAAATTGACAATATATTGAAAATATGATGAGTTGTCTCCCCTATAGCTTTTTATTTTAAGCAAGCAGAACATAATTCAGTCATAATAAGGTATTTTGTGGAATTTTAATCTGTATCTTAACAAATGTTACACATATCTCTTGAGATGTTTCTTAAGAAAATGTACAAATTCTAAGTAAGAGAACAAATAGTTCATTTGTTGCTATAAACTGCAAAAATACTCATTTTTGATGAATGTACTGATAATGTGGAATGATATTCTTGATCTATTTGTCAATGTAATGACTGTAAGTATTAAGCTACTTATTAATTGTACATTTTAGTGTCATATGTTAAAACAAACCTTTATAGTTCCATCATGTGATCCACTCAATACAAGATTAGATGTAAAGAAACTAAGACACCACACTCCTCCCTGATGTCCCTCAAATGAGTGTGTAAATTTTCCAGTTTTGATGTCCCAGATTTTGACTGTTTTATCCTGACTCCCACTAACAAGGATGTGTCTGTCAAAGATGACTGCTTCTATACTGTAATAAAACACAATGATTTGTCTTAATGTTGTCATACTACTTTGTTAAATATTATTGATTTTCAAAACCAAATGTGGTCTAAGTGTTTAAGGTAGATAGGTTTAAGGTACCATTTATCATTGACATTTGAAAGCTGGAGTGAGTATGAAAGCCTTACTGCAGGAAGGGTGTGCTCAACACCAAGTGAAAGGATTTGTCTGTTTTCCTGTCAAAAGTCATGGATTTTTATTGTGTATTATGGTTTTTCCCCAATGAAACAATATTGCTGAAAGTGTCATTAAACAACATTCAAACAAACTAAAGAAAATTGATACTGACTTAATTTATTTTTTAGAAATATATTTCAAAATACATGTAATGATATATTTTGAAATTCCAAGGCTTTACTTCGTTATGCCATCCTATGATCTAGTGATTATAAAGAACTAGAACCTTAAACATAATGTACGCTTACGGTGCAGAATGACCTTTGAGGTCAATGGTGTGATAATTTCCTGCTTTCCAATTCCTTTCTAATATCACATTATCTCGATACACATGTTTCCACACTGGGTTAGAAGGAATGCACACTTTGACATGAACTGTATCACATTTCCACTTCCACAGCCTGTTGTGGTTAGTTAGACTGTACCATGTTTTACTCACCTGAAAAATGGAATAATATTGAAAAACGGAATAATAATAAAAATAAAGTAAAAAACTTACTGGGATAGATATTTTATAACTAAATATACCTGCACATGATGTTAAATTCGTCATATATTTGGACAGTCTTTTAAGTCCATTACCCCAATACAGATTTGTGAAACCACTTGTGGTAGGCAACATGCTGCGTTTGAACACTTTATTATACTTCATGCAATTATCTAAGTTTTTTTGTTTGTTTATTTGATATTTTAATGAAACTTTTAGCTTTTTTTCAGTTATATCATGACATTCAGTTTTTATTGGGAGAGGAAGTTGAAGAACCAAGAGAAAACTGACATTCAGTAGGAAAACTGGCAATCCTTGTCAATTAAGATTAGAGTCAAGCACACTCTGCCTTTAGTAAGACTTAAACCTGCAACCTCAGTGTTGACAGACCATGTGATCATTAGTAGACGAACTACCTTAACTAATCGGCCACGTAGACCCAGTAGATTTGGTGATTGTCCTAAGTCCCCACTTTGTACAGGTACTGTGATAAGTTAGAAATCAATTACTGCAGGGTCTAAAATTTGCAAAGTTGGGAAAATATTGCCTTGTTTCTATGCAGCATTTACTAGCAGAAATAAAATATAACATTTGCTCAATCTCTGACAATATTTGTCTTCGTGTGATACTCTCAACCAATGACAGTTACTATTTTTAGTAGAATATTTTTAATAACCATTAATAAATTCTGGTTGTGTAAGCTGCTGATCTGGTTAAGATGGGGGTTAACTGTTGAAAGAAAATATTACTCAAGTCATTCCAAATTTCATTTTTGCTGTTCATTTCATATATACTGTTTTGGCAACAATAATTGTGTACAAATACATAGAATTCATACCTCAGAAAGGACTCTTTGGTCTTGAAAAAAACTCTTTGAATCTTTCTTAGGGACAGACCATTTAACTTGAAGGGGGGGGGGCCTTGGTTTTTTGTTTGGTCAGAAATTTTGTTTCAGCGCAGAGCGCGGAAAAAATATTTATTTTTTGAAGGCATCACGACAGAATTTTTTTTTTCATTATTAGCATTATTTTATATAGCAGAAATCCTTCTTCCGAATAGTTTTTTTCTTACTCTCTGCTTCCAAAATATTTTTTTCATCAAAAATCATTTTCAAAATATTTTTTAGGAAAAAATCATTTTCAAAATATTTTTTTAGGAAAAAACCAAGGCCCCTCTGCAAGTTAAATGGTCGGTCCATTAGAATCTCTAGTATATTAATGGGAAATAAAACATCACAAGTCCTCAAAAAACTAGTGACAATCGATGCACTGATACATCTTTAATATGTTGGAAGCCACTTTATGAAATCACTGTTCTGTCTAATACCTTATGAAATCACTGTACTGTCTGCACTACCTCTAAAATCGGCACAGGCATAACATGTCCAGAACACTGTTCCGTTTCACTCGATTCCTGTCCAGAATGTTCTGGTTGTGCAGAACAGCAACTCGTGCAGCCCCCTTAATTCACACTCTGGACAGGGTGCGTTAGACTCCAACCTTAATTCACACTCTGGACAGGGTGTGTTATACTCCAACCTTAATTCACACTCTGGACAGGTGTGTTAGACTCCAACCTTAATTCACAGTCTGGACAGGGTGTGTTAGACTCCAACCTTAATTCACAGTCTGGACAGGGTGTGTTAGACTCCAACCTTAATTCACAGTCTGGACAGGGTGTGTTAGACTCCAACCTTAATTCACAGTCTGGACAGGGTGCGTTAGACTCCAACCTTAATTCACACTCTGGACAGGTGTGTTAGACTCCAACCTTTATTCTCAGTCTGGACAGGGTGTGTTAGACTCCAACCTTAATTCACAGTCTGGACAGGGTGCGTTAGACTCCAACCTTAATTCACAGTCTGGACAGGGTGCGTTATACTCCAACCTTAATTCACAGTATGGACAGGGTGTGTTAGACTCCAACCTTAATTCACAGTCTGGACAGGATGCGTTTTACTCCAACCTTAATTCACACTATGGACAGGGTGCGTTATATTCCAACCTTAATTCACACTATGGACAGGGTGTGTTAGACTCCAACCTTAATTCACAGTCTGGACAGGGTGCGTTATATTCCAACATTAATTCACACTATGGACAGGGTGTGTTAGACTCCAACCTTAATTCACAGTCTGGACAGGGTGCGTTATATTCCAACCTTAATTCACACTATGGACAGGGTGTGTTAGACTGCAACCTTAATTCACAGTCTGGACAGGGTGCCTTAGACTCCAACCTTAATTCACAGTCTGGACAGGGTGCGTTATACTCCAACCTTAATTCACACTATGGACAGGGTGTGTTAGACTCCAACCTTAATTCACAGTCTGGACAGGGTGCGTTAGACTCCAACCTTAATTCACACTATGGACAGGGTGCGTAAATATTCCAACCTTAATTCACACTATGGACAGGGTGTGTTAGACTCCAACCTTAATTCACAGTCTGGACAGGGTGCGTTATACTCCAACCTTAATTCACACTATGGACAGGGTGTGTTACACTCCAACCTTAATTCACACTCTAGACAGGGTGTGTTAGACTCCAACCTTAATTCACACTATGGACAGGGTGTGTTACACTCCAACCTTAATTCACACTCTGGACAGGGTGTGTTAGACTCCAACCTTAATTCACACTATGGACAGGGTGTGTTAGACTCCAACCTTAATTCACACTATGGACAGGGTGTGTTAGACTCCAACCTTAATTCACAGTCTGGACAGGGTGCGTTAGACTCCAACCTTAATTCACACTATGGAAAGGGTGTGTTACACTCCAACCTTAATTCACACTCTGGACAGGGTGTGTTAGACTCCAACCTTAATTCACACTATGGACAGGGTGTGTTAGACTCCAACCTTAATTCACACTATGGACAGGGTGTGTTAGACTCCAACCTTAATTCACAGTCTGGACAGGGTGCATTAGACTCCAACCTTAATTCACAGTCTGGACAGGGTGCGTTATACTCCAACCTTAATTCACACTATGGACAGGGTGTGTTACACTCCAACCTTAATTCACACTCTGGACAGGGTGTGTTAGACTCCAACCTTAATTCACAGTCTGGACAGGGTGTGTTAGACTCCAACCTTAATTCACACTATGGACAGGGTGCGTTATACTCCAACCTTAATTCACACTATGGACAGGGTGTGTTACACTCCAACCTTAATTCACACTCTGGACAGGGTGTGTTAGACTCCAACCTTAATTCACACTATGGACAGGGTGTGTTAGACTCCAACCTTAATTCACAGTCTGGAAAGGATGCGTTAGACTCCAACCTTAATTCACACTATGGACAGGGTGTGTTACACTCCAACCTTAATTCACACTCTGGACAGGGTGCGTTAGACTCCAACCTTAATTCACAGTCTGGACAGGGTGCGTTATACTCCAACCTTAATTCACACTATGGACAGGGTGTGTTACACTCCAACCTTAATTCACACTCTGGACAGGGTGTGTTAGACTCCAACCTTAATTCACAGTCTGGACAGGGTGTGTTAGACTCCAACCTTAATTCACACTATGGACAGGGTGCGTTATACTCCAACCTTAATTCACACTATGGACAGGGTGTGTTACACTCCAACCTTAATTCACACTCTGGACAGGGTGTGTTACACTCCAACCTTAATTCACACTCTGGACAGGGTGTGTTAGACTCCAACCTTAATTCACACTATGGACAGGGTGTGTTAGACTCCAACCTTAATTCACACTATGGACAGGGTGTGTTAGACTCCAACCTTAATTCACAGTCTGGACAGGGTGCGTTAGACTCCAACCTTAATTCACAGTCTGGACAGGGTGCGTTATACTCCAACCTTAATTCACACTATGGACAGGGTGTGTTACACTCCAACCTTAATTCACACTCTGGACAGGGTGTGTTAGACTCCAACCTTAATTCACACTATGGACAGGGTGTGTTAGACTCCAACCTTAATTCACACTCTGGACAGGGTGTGTTAGACTCCAACCTTAATTCACACTATGGACAGGGTGTGTTAAACTCCAACCTTAATTCACACTATGGACAGGGTGTGTTAGACTCCAACCTTAATTCACACTCTGGACAGGGTGTGTTAGACTCCAACCTTAATTCACACTCTGGACAGTGTGCGTTAGACTCCAACCTTAATTCACACTCTGGACAGGGTGTGTTTAATCCACTAATTCACAAGGATTGCCAGTTTTCCTGTTGAAAGTCTTTTTTTCTTGATTTCTCTCTCAGTAAAAATCTGATGCCATAATATGAAGGATTGCTGAAAGTGACATTATACCCCATTCAAAAAACAATCAAACATACCTCAGAACATTTACATAACTCTTTGGGGTCTAGAAAATTAAGAATATTCAGTACTACTTTCTCTGGTAATAAACTTAAGAAGTCCCTGTGCTGTCTAACCTGAAATAAACAATTAAATCAAAATTGTTCAGACTTTATTTTGTGTATTAAATATTTAACATAACCTGAGGTACATAAAAACATTGATAGAAATTTGTATTTAATAATTGTTTATTGGATAAAACTTATTTGAAATAACTTGAAGTGAAAATTTTATTTACAAATACCATGCAGCTTTATGAGGTAATAAACAACATGTAATACAGGCTGATAGGTTTCCAAGATGTACAAAAATAATTTATCATTCAAATATCCCACTATGATATGACTTATATGTATACAAATTTCTGTAAGAGAAAAAATCTCTATAGTCACCATAAAAAAGATATGGAACAGGATGATATTGTCATACCACTGATCACTTATGGAGGCTCAGGACACATACACTAATACAATATATCTATATAACTCTCAGTTGGTTCTACATCACGATTCATAATTCAAATTTAAAAAATAATTATCCCATAGCTAATTTTGCAGGGGTTATATAAGAACAGAGAAATTTCAATTTTCTAATAGATTGTACAAGGAAGAGATTAAAAAGAAGCATTATGATTGATAATCAAAATTCTGTCCAATAAAATGTCCTAAAATTTTGTTATGTCAAGCAATTGGTATACATCTAATATGAAGTAAAATAAGGGTCTCTGATTTTAATTTTGTTTTTATATAAAAATAACTACCACAGTTAAAAATTAGTAAAATTTATTTATTGTTTGGTACAAGCTTATGGTATTTGACTAGAAATGTGGTATCTATATAAACATTAAGGATGGTGTCGTAAGCCTCCCTCCATATATTAACATTAAGGATGGTGTCGTAAGCCTCCCTCCCATATATTAACATTAAGGATGGTGTCGTAAGCCTCCCTCCCATATATAAACATTAAGGATGGTGTCGTAAGCCTCCCTCCCATATATTAACATTAAGGATGGTGTCGTAAGCCTCCCTCCCATATATAAACATTAAGGATGGTGTCCTAAGCCTCCCTCCCATATATTAACATTAAGGATGGTGTCGTAAGCCTCCCTCCCATATATTAACATTAAGGATGGTGTCGTAAGCCTCCCTCCCATATATAAACATTAAGGATGGTGCCCTAAGCCTCCCTCCCATATATTAACATTAAGGATGGTGTTGTAGGCCTCCCTCCCATATATAAACATTAAGGATGGTGTCGTAAGCCTCCCTCCCATATATTAACATTAAGGATGGTGTCGTAAGCCTCCATCCCATATATAAACATTAAGGATGGTGTCGTAAGCCTCCCTCCCATATATTAACATTAAGGATGGTGTCGTAAGCCTCCCTCCCATATATAAACATTAAGGATGGTGTCGTAAGCCTCCCTCCCATATATAAACATTAAGGATGGTGTCGTAAGCCTCCCTCCCATATATTAACATTAAGGATGGTGTCGTAAGCCTCCCTCCCATATATAAACATTAAGGATGGTGTTGTAAGCCTCCCTCCCATATATAAACATTAAGGATGGTGTCGTAAGCCTCCCTCCCATATATTAACATTAAGGATGGTGTCGTAAGCCTCCCTCCCATATATTAACATTAAGGATGGTGTCGTAAGCCTCCCTCCCATACATTAACATTAAGGATGGTGTCATAAGCCTCCCTCCCATATATTAACATTAAGGATGGTGTCGTAAGCCTCCCTCCCATATATTAACATTAAGGATGGTGTCGTAAGCCTCCCTCCCTTATATTAACATTAAGGATGGTGTCATAAGCCTCCCTCCCATATATTAACATTAAGGATGGTGTCGTAAGCCTCCCTCCCATATATTAACATTAAGGATGGTGTCGTAAGCCTCCCTCCCATATATTAACATTAAGGATGGTGTCGTAAGCCTCCCTCCCATATATTAACATTAAGGATGGTATCGTAAGCCTCCCTCCCATATATAAACATTAAGGATGGTGTCGTAAGCCTCCCTCCCATATATTAACATTAAGGATGGTGTCGTAAGCCTCCCTCCCATATATAAACATTAAGGATGGTGTTGTAAGCCTCCCTCCCATATATTAACATTAAGGATGGTGTTGTAAGCCTCCCTCCCATATATTAACATTAAGGATGGTGTCGTAAGCCTCCCTCCCATATATTAACATTAAGGATGGTGTCGTAAGCCTCCCTCTCATATATTAACATTAAGGATGGTGTCGTAAGCCTCCCTCCCATATATTAACATTAAGGATGGTGTTGTAAGCCTCCCTCCCATATATTAACATTAAGGATGGTGTCGTAAGCCTCCCTCCCATATATTAACATTAAGGATGGTGTTGTAAGCCTCCCTCCCATATATTAACATTAAGGATGGTGTCGTAAGCCTCCCTCCCATATATAAACATTAAGGATGGTGTTGTAAGCCTCCCTCCCATATATTAACATTAAGGATGGTGTTGTAATTAGCCTCCCTCCCATATATTAACATTAAGGATGGTGTCGTAAGCCTCCCTCCCATATATTAACATTAAGGATGGTGTTGTAAGCCTCCCTCCCATATATTAACATTAAGGATGGTGTTGTAAGCCTCCCTCCCATATATTAACATAAAGGATGGTGTTGTAAGCCTCCCTCCCATATATTAACATTAAGGATGGTGTCGTAAGCCTCCCTCCCATTTATTAACATTAAGGATGGTGTCATAAGCCTCCCTCCCATATATTAACATTAAGGATGGTGTCGTAAGCTCCCTCCCATATATTAACATTAAGGATGGTGTTGTAAGCCTCCCTCCGATATATTAACATTAAGGATGGTGTTGTAAGCCTCCCTCCCATATATTAACATTAAGGATGGTGTCGTAAGCCTCCCTCCCATATATTAACATTAAGGATGGTGTCGTAAGCCTCCCTCCCATATATTAACATTAAGGATGGTGTTGTAAGCCTCCCTCCCATATATTAACATTAAGGATGGTGTCGTAAGCCTCCCTCCCATTTATTAACATTAAGGATGGTGTCATAAGCCTCCCTCCCATATATTAACATTAAGGATGGTGTCATAAGCCTCCCTCCCATATATTAACATTAAGGATGGTGTCGTGAGCCTCCCTCCCATTTATTAACATTAAGGATGGTGTCATAAGCCTCCCTCCCATATATTAACATTAAGGATGGTGTCGTAAGCTCCCTCCCATATATTAACATTAAGGATGGTGTCCTAAGTCTCCCTCCCATATATTAACATTAAGGATGGTGTCGTTAGCTCCCTCCCATATATTAACATTAAGGATGGTGTCATAAGCCTCCCTCCCATATATTAACATTAAGGATGATGTCCTAAGCCTCCCTCCCATATATTAACATTAAGGATGGTGTCGTAAGCCTCCCTCACATATATTAACATGAAAGATGGTGTCGTAAGCCTCCCTCCCATATATTAACATTAAGGATGGTGTCGTAAGCCTACCTCCCATAGTTTTGGGGTTTATTGTGGGAAGAGGGGAGGAGAATTTTTTATTTCAATGCTTCATATTTTTTCATCTAGATATGTTCCCATAAGATCATTTCATATTTAATGGTGTGTGAATTGAGATTCTATAGACATGTATACTGGTAGTGGGTATTTTTAGATTAAGTGTATTCAAATCTTACCATCATAAAACTCGATATGAAATAGTGTTGTCTGGGGTCTAATTTCAATATCAGCTTGTGTAAGAATTCATTTCTCTTTAAATCTAAAAATAAATACAACTTAATGGTTTCCATTTGCTTTGTTATGATTTATTGATAACATTCATGAAAGAAAACTACAGAATAAATACTAAATGTCAAAAAGTTGTGTTTGTTTTTGATAATGAATTCTGATGAAAGCTAAATACTTAGATTTAAAGTTTTAGTTCTACTTATCTCATTATCAAACATTCACTTTTGCGTTTTAAAATATATGAACTTACTCAACAACCATACAAGGTTATGTGATTAAGTTTACTAGGAACAGATATATTGATACAGACTGGTTAAAGGCTACAATAAATTATACAAATTTCTCTCTGAAAATTATAAAGTTTATTGAAGAAATTATATCAATGCATAATGTGGGTCTTTAACATTTAAAAACAATGTAAAATGTATACAAACAGAATGAATGTGTTAGTTCTGGATATTTGTGTTTAGTGGAAGAGCAGTTTTTTTATTTCTGAGTGGAGAGGTAGTTTATGTAATATCTGAGTGGAGAGGAAGTTTGTGGTTATCTGAGTGGAGAGGCAGTTTGTGAGTATCTGAGTGTATAGACAGTTTGTGGTTATCTGAGTGGAGAGGTAGTTTGTGTAATATCTGAGTGGAGAGGAAGTTTGTGGTTATCTGAGTGGAGAGGCAGTTTGTGAGTATCTGAGTGTATAGACAGTTTGTGGTTATCTGAGTGGAGAGGTAGTTTGTGTAATATCTGAGTGGAGAGGAAGTTTGTGGTTATCTGAGTGGAGAGGTAGTTTATGTAATATCTGAGTGGAGAGGAAGTTTGTGGTTATCTGAGTGGAGAGGCAGTTTGTGAGTATCTGAGTGTATAGACAGTTTGTGGTTATCTGAGTGGAGAGGTAGTTTGTGTAATATCTGAGTGGAGAGGAAGTTTGTGGTTATCTGAGTGGAGAGGCAGTTTGTGAGTATCTGAGTGTATAGACAGTTTGTGGTTATCTGAGTGGAGAGGTAGTTTGTGTAATATCTGAGTGGAGAGGAAGTTTGTGGTTATCTGAGTGGAGAGGCAGTTTGTGAGTATCTGAGTGTATAGACAGTTTGTGGTTATCTGAGTGGAGAGGCAGGTTGTGTAATACCTGAGTGGAGAGGCAGTTTGTGGTTATCTGAGTGGAGAGGCAGTTTGTGGTTGTCTGAGTGGAGAGGCAGTTTGTGAGTATCTGAGTGGAGAGACAGTTTGTGTTTATCTGAGTGGAGAGGCAGTTTGTGGTTATCTGAGTGGAGAGGCAGATTGTGAGTATCTGAGTGTATAGACAGTTTGTGGTTATCTGAGTGGAGAGGCAGTTTGTGAGTATCTGAGTGTATAGACAGTTTGTGGTTATCTGAGTGGAGAGGCAGTTTGTGAGTATCTGAGTGTATAGACAGTTTGTGGTTATCTGAGTGGAGAGGCAGGTTGTGGTTATCTGAGTGGAGAGGCAGTTTGTGAGTATCTGAGTGAATAGACAGTTTGTGGTTATCTGAGTGGAGGGGCAGTTTGTGGGAATCTATGTTTAGAGGCAGTTTGTGAGTATCTGAGTGTATAGACAGTTTGTGGTTATCTGAGTGGAGAGGCAAGTTGTGGTTATCTGAGTGGAGAGGCAGTTTGTGAGTATCTGAGTGTATAGACAGTTTGTGGTTATCTGAGTGGAGAGGCAAGTTGTGGTTATCTGAGTGGAGAGGCAGTTTGTGGTTATCTGAGTGGAGAGGCAGTTTGTGGTTATCTGAGTGGAGAGGCAGTTTGTGAGTATCTGAGTGGAGAGACAGTTTGTGTTTATCTGAGTGGAGAGGCAGTTTGTGTTTATCTGAGTGGAGAGACAGTTTGTGGTTATCTGAGTGGAGAGGCAGTTTGTGGTTATCTGAGTGGAGAGGCAGTTTGTGGTTATCTGAGTGGAGAGGCAGTTTGTGGTTATCTGAGTGGAGAGGCAGTTTGTGAGTATCTGAGTGTATAGACAGTTTGTGGTTATCTGAGTGGAGAGGCAGGTTGTGATTATCTGAATGGAGAGGCATTTTGTGAGTATCTAAGTTTAGAGGCAGTTTTGTGGTTATCTGAGTGGAGAGGCAGTTTGTTGTTATCTGAGTGGAGAGGCAGTTTGTGCTTATCTAAGTGGAGAGGCAATTTGTTTATCTGAGTGGAGAGGCAGTTTGTGAGTATCTCAGTTTAGAGGCAGTTTTGTGGTTATCTTAGTGGAGAGGCAGTTGAGTGGTAATCTGAGTGGACAGGCAGTTTTGTGGGTTTCTTAGTGTAAAGGAAAGTTATGAGTATTTGAGTTTAGAGGCATTTTGTAGGTATCTGTGTTTAGAGACAATTGATGAGTATCTGAGTGAAAAGGCAGTGTATAGATATCTGAATATAGAAACAGTTTGTAGATATCTGAGTTTAGAGGAAGTTTATAAGTTTCTGTGAAAAAGCAGATTGCATGTATACATATAGAAGAAGTTTGTAGATATAGGACTTTAGAGGAAGTTGTGAGTATCTAAGTGGAGAAGCAGTTAGTGAGAATCTGAGTAGATAGATAGTTTGTGAGTATCAGAATTTTGGGGCAGTTGTGAGTATTTGAGTGGAAAGGCAGTTTGTGATATCTGAGTGCAGAGGCTGTTTTTTGAGTATGGAGTGGAGAGGCAGTTTGTCTCATCGAAGTTCTTCATAACATCTCTCGAGGGGAAAGTTCAAAACCTGCTTAAAAAGATTTCTGAAAAGTGTCCATTAAACATGCAACCTAGCTCTTGCAGTTCAAAAGATACTTGTAAAGAGATTTTGGTTCATACAGGGTACACAAGTGGCCTAATAAAACTAGTCTCCGATTAAAAAAGCTGAAATTTGCAACAAGTTGAATTTAAGTCCATTTGTCCTAATTTATATAAAGTATAATTTATGCATATACCTTATTACATAACACAAACATGTATTAATATTTCATGTAAAATATATCATTATGTGATAGTGAATTGTTTACTATGGCAACAATGTCTTACCTGTCCATAGATCTGTATACCAATGAACAACAGTGCTGCCATCTGTACTGAGGTTATAAATATGGTCGTTTTCATGTTTATTATTGTTCTACAATGAAAAATATACATAGTGAAAGTTTTCAACATAGTTATTAAACAATTTTCTTTTGTAAACAAAAACAACTGACTTGTTAAAAATCATACAATCATACAATGTCTCAGATAGACATTTTTAGTTAAAGCTACACAACATGCTGACAATACAATCAACTACTGTTACATTTACTTTGCTTCCATAATCGAAGAAATTAAGCCTAATATTGTTCCAATATCTGCAAGTTTTTACCTGCTCATCTCAATTAATGACTTAAAAGAGTTAAAACAATGACAGTATGCTATACCTCAATTGAATTGGCTGTGGATGCTGTCTTGATTGAGGACATTGCACTTTTGTCCAATCTACTACTACTGAAAACAGGAACACTTTGTGTCAGACGTTCATCCTGAATGTGTCGTCTGACAGGCATGTCAACAAATCTGTGTAGGTAAATACAAAAGCATGTACTCCAAATCTGTTTAACACATGAAAACCTGCGCCCAACCCTGTTCTTCATATATCCCCCAGCTTGTTCAACACATAAAAACCCAACTCCAACTCTGTTCTACATATATCCCCCAGCCTGTTCAACACATAAAAACCCAAGTCCAACTCTGTTCAACATATATCCCACAGCTTGTTCAACACATAAAAACCCAAGCCCAACTCTGTTCTACATATATCCCCAGCCTGTTCAACACATAAAAACCCAAGTCCAACTCTGTTCTTCATATATCCCCCAGCTTGTTCAACACATAAAAACCCAAGCCCAACTCTGTTCTACATATATCCCCCAGCCTGTTCAACACATAAAAACCCAAGCCCAACTCTGTTCTACATATATCCCCAGCCTGTTCAACACATAAAAACCCAAGCCCAACTCTGTTCTACATATATCCCACAGCTTGTTCAACACATAAAAACCCAAGCCCAACTCTGTTCTACATATATCCCCCAGCCTGTTCAACACATAAAAACCCAAGCCCAACTCTGTTCTACATATATCCCCCAGCCTGTTCAACACATAAAAACCCAAGCCCAACTCTGTTCTTCATATATCCCCCAGCTTGTTCAACACATAAAAACCCAAGCCCAACTCTGTTCTACATATATCCCCCAGCCTGTTCAACACATAAAAACCCAAGCCCAACTCTGTTCTACATATATCCCCCAGCCTGTTCAACACATAAAAACCCAAGCCCAACTCTGTTCTACATATATCCCCCAGCCTGTTCAACACATAAAAACCCAAGCCCAACTCTGTTCTACATATATCCCCCAGCTTGTTCAACACATATCTCCGACACCCTGCAAGATGAACATTTTTAAGTGAAGAAACCAGTAAAATTATTTGAATGTTAATACAGTTAATGACATAAAATGACTTTAACTTAATCCACTGTATATCAATCAAAGATAAAGAGGTATGATGTCACATTTAACAACTTTTCAGCTATTTCATGCAATCTAGTTTTTGTTTGGGAAGAAAACGGGCAAAGATTGTAAGTTTAGATGTATTAGAGAACACCTTGCTTGTTGACACATCAATGGTCAAAGGTATTACTAACCAATCCACTTTGATACCAAGGCCTGCAGGATATAGATAGAGAATATTTTTGTTGTACAAAGGGGTTTAAAATTCTATTTAATTTTAATATTCATTCTTTTTAAATAATAAATGGATACTACAGTTTTAAAATACTGAATTCTGGAATCATCCCCAAATCTGTTTAAATTACACTTATGAGACAGCAATTGTATGTTAATTTTAAAATTTCCATTAAACTTTATAAAATATGTATTTCAAAAACCGATCAATTTTTTTCCTACTCAACAGTGCATTAGTACATTTAAAGGTAATTCTAGCCAAGCTTGCACATCCTTATGGAAATGAAGTGACAAGATCAATAACTTATCACCAGTCATATTTACAGAACATTCAGAGAAAGTCATTTTAACTAATGATTTGTCAACATATTTTGACATTAAACATACTTGTTGTAGTTCATTAGGATAATGTCAACACGAACTTAAAAGAATGCTAAGTACATTTGTGCTTTATGCTTTTACCCTCTGATATAAGATCATTTAATCACTTTTATTTCCAAAAAGATTGGTTTTGTTCTTCATAAATACCTACCATGCCACACAGCATTAGAATGTTAAATGAAGGAATTTTACAGAATTGGTGTTTGGATAACAAAATGAGGTTTCTATAGAAGAAAATTTGAGTTTCTAGACAAATGGAACAAAATACCAAAGATATTTTGTTTGTTTGTTTGAATGAATGAATGATGTTTAAGTAGCTTTCAGCAATTTTTCAGCTATATCATGGCATCCAGGAGGAAGCCAGAGAACCCTCCCCCCCCCCCCCCAAAAAAAAAAACAAAACAAAACAAAACAAAACAAAACAAAAAAAACCCCTTGACCTTTGGTAAGAAACAAAGATATATATGGTAAATATACAAGAAGATTCAATCTTCATAACCATCTCCCCCCACTATATTCAAAGCTGATTTTATTGAATGATTCTTTAATGGTGTAATTGATGAAATTATCTCGTACAAATAAATTGTAAAAGAAATGTTTTTACAGACAAATGACATAAAATAATTACCATGAAAATGAATATTTTAATTTTCATTACATTTAATCTAATTTTGTCTTGCCAAAAGGCATATAAGTGTAGTTTAAAGTACACAATAAAGACTATGTATACATGTACTATTCTGGTCCAACATGTCTGAAGACGTCTTGTGTTATATCATGTTACCTAACAGCACAATTAACGTAGTTTACTTTTAAATTCTTTCAAATCATAAAATATTTTTAGCTACTGACTTTTTTTATGACTTAGACAAATATAGACTTCTGAATGATATTTGGTCCCATTTATATGTAATTGCGACCTGAGGAGAAAGTTTAAGTATACAGTCAATAGACATGTTTATTATCTTTAAGTGCTGTTTTTCTGGCTATATTTTACAAACAAGACTCTTATCTGAGATGTTCACATTATTTACAAACAAGACTCTTATCTCAGATGTTCACATTATTTACAATGTCAAATATTGATAAGAATAGTTATATTTATTATCAGTGAAAGTTTCTCAATATATGTATTCAAGTCAAGAAATGTTTGTGAAAAAGGAAGCTAAATAAAAACCTCAGTGTAGACAGACCATGTGACCAATAGTAGATTAACTAACTTAGCCACCAATAAAAACCTCATTGTGGACAGACCATGTGACAAATAGTAGATTAACTAACTTAGCCACCAATAAAAACCTCATTGTGGACAGACCATGTGACCAATAGTAGATTAACTAACTTAGCCACCAATAAAAACCTCATTGTGGACAGACCATGTGACCAATAGTAGATTAACTAACTTAGCCACCAATAAAAACCTCATTGTGGACAGACCATGTGACAAATAGTAGATTAACTAACTTAGCCACCAATAAAAACCTCATTGTGGACAGACCATGTGACCAATAGTAGATTAACTAACTTAGCCACCAATAAAAACCTCATTGTGGACAGACCATGTGACCAATAGTAGATTAACTAACTTAGCCACCAATAAAAACCTCATTGTGGACAGACCATGTGACCAATAGTAGATTAACTAACTTAGCCACCAATAAAAACCTCATTGTGGACAGACCATGTGACCAATAGTAGATTAACTAACTTAGCCACCAATAAAAACCTCATTGTGGACAGACCATGTGACAAATAGTAGATTAACTAACTTAGCCACCAATAAAAACCCACGTGTAAAAACCTCATTGTGGACAGACACTGTGACCAATAGTAGATTAACTAACTTAGCCACCAATAAAAACCTCATTATCAACTAACTTAGCCACCAATAAAAACCTCAGTGTGGACAGACCATGTGACCAATAGTAGATTAACTAACTTAGCCACCAATAAAAAACCTCAGTGTGGACAGACCGTGTGACCAATAGTAGATTAACTAACTTAGCCACCAATAAAAACCTCAGTGTGGACAGACCATGTGACCAATAGTAGATTAACTAACTTAGCCACCAATAAAAACCTCATTGTGGACAGACCATGTGACCAATAGTAGATTAACTAACTTAGCCACCAATAAAAACCTCATTGTGGACAGACCATGTGACCAATAGTAGATTAACTAACTTAGCCACCAATAAAAACCTCATTGTGGACAGACCATGTGACCAATAGTAGATTAACTAACTTAGCCACCAATAAAAACCTCATTGTGGACAGACCATGTGACCAATAGTAGATTAACTAACTTAGCCACCAATAAAAACCTCATTGTGGACAGACCATGTGACCAATAGTAGATTAACTAACTTAGCCACCAATAAAAACCTCATTGTAGACAGACCATGTGACCAATAGTAGATTAACTAACTTAGCCACCAAGGCCCCAATAAGTTCCTGAAACCGGTCGAAACTGATAAAACCAACTCCATAGCCCAGTCTGCTGTATCACATATTACGTAATGTGATGGATCCTTGTTTGTTATAAATACCTATTTATATTAATGTATTTACTATTTTAAAAACATAGAATCATTTTGGTTTTTTTTTCTATTTGTTGTCTGTAAGACCTTAAAGTATATTGCTTTTCAATTAACAGAAGAGACATTTCATTTAGACTTAAACCATTAATTTAATTGAGTAAAAGTTATTTTTTGTCCACTTATTTCATTCAGATATTGACTACAGCAATATTGCAGAGTCATCAGAAGACATTTAAAAGAAATATCAATATGCCTGTTACAATACTTCACATGTACCTGTTTGTAACTTGATACACTAATTGTCAGTCTTTATGTAAACCTGTACATTTTAATGATACCTTTGATTTCTGAGAGAAAATCTATGTACTTTTTTATTACAGCAGAGATTGTTACATAAAGATTAGACCAAATACTACAATTGGTCCTGTAAATTCAGCATAAATCGATAGTCTGCCAACCCCCCTTTTCTCTGACCATTAAAATTGTAAAAAAAAATGCTTATATGCATGAGGGGGCCTTGGTGGCTGAGTGGTTAAGGTAGTTTGTCTACTTTTGATCACATGGTCTGTAAACACTGAGGTTGAGCGTTCTACTCTTAATGCAGGCATGGTGTACTCAACTCAGTATTCTTAATTGACAAGCATTGCCAGTTTTCCTGAAGGTCGGGGGTTTTTTCCAGAAACTCTGTCTTCCTCTCCCCAAAAAACTGGATGCCCTGATATAGCTGAAAAATTGCTGTATGTGGAGTTACAAACAAAATAAATAATATATGCATTCAAACTTAGATACAATGCAGGGGGTTCAAAGTAAGAATAAATGCAGGCTCAGCTGTTAATGAGAATTTACCAAAACATATTCTGACATTTATATTATTACTGTTATAATTCCTTTACTTTTTTTAAATTTCATTGAATAACATAAGATTGTGTAGGATTGAGTTTATTTTTTTTAACCATTTTCAAACTGTATTATGGTGACTTATAACTATGATCCAGCAATCATGGATTGTGGTGACTTTTTACTATTTTTATCTATATTGTGATGATTTGTCTAGCTGTGTCATAATGACCTTTAACCTTTGTTCAGCTTATTAACTTATTGTGCTGAATTTTAACCATTTTCCAGATATTCTGTGACAATATTTAGTCATTATATTGTGATGACCATCAGACTTTTTTTTATGACTAATGGCAGAAGAATCTAAATTGAATAACTGAAGGAGTAAATGATAAGTTTTATCAAAACATGATACAAGTTGAATTCACCCGACAGGGAGCAGGGGAGGTAATAAGCTCCTGTTTGAATGTTTAATGCCATTTTCAGCAATTTTTCAGTCAAAGCATAGCCTCCAGTTTACACCACCACCTGCGGTGGGAAAACTGACAATTCTAATCAATTAAGATTGGAGTCCAGTACACCCTGCCCGCAGTAAGACTTGAACCCACAACCTCAGTGTAAACAGACCATGTGACCAATAGCAGATTAACTAACATAGTCCCCATGGCCCCAATAAGCTCCTGAAACCGGTCCAAACTGATAAAACCAACTCCATAGCCCAGTCTGCTGTATCACCCATTACTTAATGTGATGGATCCTTGTTTGTTATAACTACCTATTTATAGTAGCACCATTATACAGGTCTTCACGACTGGTCTGTAATAGTTTATACTTCCGTATACTTTTCTCTGATCTTTTCTTTGGTATTGTACATAACTTTGGTACACTGGCAATAGATTTTGTTCCAAAACTAAAAAAATAAAATTAAAAATAAGTGCATTTTTTAAAGTTCTCTCAATTTTTTCAGATAATTAAAAATGTATATCCTTAAATCAATCAGTAAATAAAACAACTCATATTGCATAGTTATAAGTGAAAATCATTACCAAACTATAACTATTAAAATATTAACTATCAGCTACACTTGTTTGTGAATTTTTCTTTTTATAAACACATGTACTTAAATTTCTGTAATTTTGTGTTTAGGCAGTTTCATGTCTGTAATTGTGTTCTAATATTTCCTAACTTTTGCAACATCCAATCATTTCAATCATTTTCCTGAACAATTACTGATTAAGGAAGTAGATGAAAGATTGATGAAAGTGGCATTAAACACCATTCAAACAAACAAAACATACAATTTAGGACATATCCTACTATTCCATATCCATTTAATATTTTCTTAATATTTTCTCTTGACTTTCCATATGACAAAATCTTTAAATAGAGCTTACAAAAATTAGTGGTCACCAACACACACTCCCAAGTCAGGGGTTCTGTGTCCGTGTTCGCTCTATCATGAATCCCTGACTTGGGAGGATGTCACTGACCATATTTAAACATCTGAGGTATAAAGAAAATGTGCAGAACCAATAGTAGGATTTGTCTTTCAAATGCTTATATTTCAAAAACAGATATATCTATGTTCGTAAAGAAACATCAGATTCCCACAAATATAGTATGCATAAAAAAATTAGTAGCTCATAACAGTGGTTTAATCTGTGTAAATGTTTTTTCAATATGTAATTTTAAGGTAGTTAGTCATCTACTATTAATCATGTGCCTAGTGGGTGCAAGTCTCATTGCTGGACAGGGTGTGCTTGATTCCAATCTTAATATAAAAGGATTGCCAGTTTTCCTACCGAAGCTTGGAGGCTTCCTCCCCCAATAAAAAAGGACACAACGATATACCTAAAAATTGCTGAAACAGGCATTAATTAAACACCATTCAAACAAACAAACAGAATGTTCTTTACCTCATATCAGTATTATTTTTCTGTACAATGAGATGGTTTTCCTGTAATATTTCTGGTAATTTAATATTCTTTTTAACCCTGTTTTGTTCTTTGACTTCATCATCGAGGTGGAGGTATGCACTCTTCACTCTGTAATAATTATCCTCTCTGTGAAGCTGTACTCGTCTCTGTAGATGTAAAAAACAGTCTGATTTTGCATGTAAATTAACTGTAATAAACTATTATTCTTTAAAAACATTTTAACTTTCAAATGTTCAGGCTCCAATAGCAGTTAAATATTTTTTCTATTCCTTTAATAGTTGAGCTTAGCAAGAATGCTGTTTTGAGTTCATCCTTTGATACTCTGAAAATTTCAACTCTTTCAGTTTGACTTTTGAGGTTTGGAATAATATGTAAGACAAATACAAGGAATCAACTGACAGCTTCAGTTTAAAAAATGGTAGGTAGATATTGAAATTCTGAGCATTTTTGTAACAGTCATTATATTACATGTATATAGTTATTGTAATTTTACTACTAAATTGCATTTTTAGCCACGGTGGCCATATTAATTGAGCAGTAGTTATGAAAATCACAAACTTTATAACAGACACCCTAATGATGACTCAGGACTTCTGTGGCTAAAGTTGTTGTAGCAGAAGATTTTTTAAATAGTTAACAAATAACAATAACTTACATGGACCTAAAGTCTATTTAACAAAGGGGCATATATGGCATGGATATTTTGAATAGGAATATAATTAATAGGTCATGCAAATTTGCCTTAAATAAGTACACTAATCAACAGATCTGTATAAATTATTTCCAAATTTATGTTATACATGTATTCAAAATTCACCCAGCTTAAAAGAATTGTGTTGTCAAATTCAATTCAAATCATAAATCTTCCAAACAAAAATATTAAAAGTGTTTAATTTGGCAGGATTTTTATTTTCCCATATCTTTATGTTCTGTCTAATGAACCAAATAATGTTTTACTGAAAGTGTAATATAGTATGTCAATACAATGCTATTTATCTAATAGAGCATAAATCTACTTCTATCAATATCTGATAACATTTAAAACATATATTGCCTTTCAATTTCAGTTTTTGATCATTGAACTAAATTTTGTATGTTCACACTTAAATTTTATTGAAATAAATACTCATTTTCATTTAAATCAAAAAGAACCATTTAATACATGTGTATAACCTACCAGATCTTCCTTTTAAAAGTAAATGATGAACTATTTTATTAGATTATTTTACGAACTTATTGAGTTAAAAATTGAAATGTTTTGAATAAAAATTATAATTTATATATAACAGCATATATTAATATTTATTGTATAAATCCTTTTATATGCCTTATACCTTTCATTAATTTTAATTCAGCGTGGCAGTATCTGTGGTCTACAGATGTACCTTCTGTGTTTCATAAAAGAGGAAACATTTCTCAGTAGGTGAACTATAAGTAGTACATGTATCAGTCTGTTGGTGATATGAATTTCAATGTATGAATTATTAAATTATGTATTCTGTTTTAATTTTACTGGAATTAATAAGTGTTGTTAGCGGAAGAGGTATTTTTAAGCTATATCATGGTGTTTAGTTTTTATTGGGATGAGGAAATGGGGCAACCCCCCCCCCCTTTCAGATCTTTGCAGGAAAACTGGAATATCTGTCAATGAAGGTTGGAGTCAAGCACACCCTGGCTGCAGAAAGGACAGATAATGAAACCTTTGTGTTTCCAGGCACGTGATCAGTAGTAGTTGACTAGCTACCTTAGACATTGATTAACTGAGCTAGGCCTAAATACAACAGTAGAAGGGAATGGAATAGACCCTCGATATATTTTTAGTCACTTTTTGCAGACACTATTTCACAAACAAACTTAAACTAAACCATTAGAGAACAGTGTGGTTTATATCAAATAGAAACATCATAGGTACCTTGTAACTAATAGATTAAAGTGCTTGAAGGGTAGATTAATCAATCCCAAACTTTTGGCAAGGTTTGAGTAATAAAAACATACTAACGCATATTAAAATTGTTTCAAAGAGCTTGGTAAGACTTCAATTGAACCACCCCAAAATAATATGCAATGCATTAGCCTATCACAAGATACATGGATTTCACACGGCTCACACTTGCATGACTGTGTCCACTGTGGGGTTCACCAGTGGCTGCCACACAGTGCCAAATTCTTTTATTTACGTTCGAAATAATGCATTTTTAGTGGGGGGTTCAAATGGAAGTCTTTCCAAGAGCTTTTTCATCAATACCAGTGCTTGGAAGGACTAGAAAGAAGGAACTTAAATTCAGAAAACTTGACTCCAAACTATATGCCTCATAAAGGTTGTCAAGTGTCAAAACAAGCAGAACAACTGTTTCTGAGCTGTGTACATAAAATCTGACCTACCTAACCTCTAAATATTACACTGACCTTGACCTCTCTTGTTGTATGTGTACTAACAGGTGTGAAATGTGTTTCTGGGAACTGTTTCTGGGCAGTGTACATAAAATCTCTATGTTGTTGTGGCTGCATTACAGTGTACAGAAACTGGAACTGTTGGTGGTTGCTTCGACGTAGAAGTGCCTCTATCAGCTGACATCTCTGAAATGATTTTGCAAATTAATTAAGTCGTAATTTTATTTGATGCACATTATTCATTTAAGGGATATTTTAACATTAGTTTGTATTTTTAAATCTCACTTCTAATTATGTGTTGAAGTTTGAAAACTAATATCAATATTTCCATTTCCTATAAGAAGAACTTCTACCAGTCTCGGACTATATACAGTACTTCGGACTATTACTCAGGTAATAATATAGTTCTTTGATTACGTTTTCTCCTAGTTTCCATATCTGAAGATAAAGATGAAATGTACAGGAATTAGAATGATGGTATTTCATGGGGTTTTCCATTTTTGTAGATAAAGCCAAAGGCATGACCTGATGAAATTCATTTGAATTGAACTTTTCAAGCCATTTCTCATCTGACTTCAATGAAATTCATAATCACAATATTTTGACCTGTGCATTCCATAAGAGATATATAGATTTTATTTGTCTTTCAATCCTGTACTCATGCCCTGTGTTGTCATGGTAGGAAATAGTCAGTTTTTTATGACTAATAAAAATGGCAATATCCCTTGATGCCATTTAATATGTAGTCACAGTAGGAAGAGCCAACATAAAAGACAACTAACAATAACTCTAACATTTACAGGTTAAATACTGCTATGGTTTTTTCTGTTTTAAGTGACATCATAGCTGACTATCCCTGGGATGAGTTTATAACTCATTTAATTTTTCAATATATGTACATGTACTAGCATTAGGAGCAGACAACTTTAAACGACTGATAGATCCAGCAATATATTAACTAGAAAACTGTAGTAAATACATGTACATCACGTATAGGTCTTAATATTATAAAACTTAACATCCTGGATGACATTTTAGTTTAAAAATAGGCCAAAAACTCTTCAACAATAAGCAAACAGATCTTAAATATGGACCAATTATATTGAAGGTGAAATTGTTCTATGCATGTAATAAAAATACAGTAGACACCCTGAAAGGTGAGACATTGTGTAGTCTCTGACTAATAAAGTTGTACACATGGCTCAAAAACTATTTATTTCAAAATTTAATTATTTTGAGTAAATAAATGTTTTGTTGCTATACTTAAACTTTTTTCCAAATCTATGACTTTAGTACCTTTTCATTATGTGTCAAGTCTTTTTTTTTAATTTTAGATTTGCTTTGAAAACAAAATTTTACAAAATTAAATTTTCCTAAATTAATATATATTAAATTACATTTGAATTTTTAAATGTAAAGAGATGTAAAAATTATCAGTCACAAAAATTACTGTCTGTTTTCCATTCTGTATAAGATATTTTGATAACAGACAAATATCAATAAGGTGTTTTATATAAGTACAGTGGTCTCTCCCATATGAGACCATTCCATTAACCAAAATTAGTCATACTGTTGAGAAGTACATCATAATTAACTTATACCAAAATTGTGGCTGATCCTGTTCAAAACACATTTACTTACTTTGTCATAGGTAATGCAATTGAGCCTGGTCCTTTAAGGCCAGACGGCCCAAGACAGTATTTTTTTAATATGCGGATATTCAGTAGTTTATTTGTTATTTTTTTTAAATATACAACATAAAGCAATGCAGACAAACTGCAGAACATAAATACCTCCTCTACTAGTATAATAATACAGAAACACATGTTATATTTTTATAGTCATGAAGTAGTTTCCAAAAAAATCAATGTCATCACTATTAAATGCTGGCAAAGTACAGAGAAAAACGAAACAGCTAGGAAATATCAGATACGACAAAACTGAAAACTTTAAATAGCAGTTAATTTGCTGGATATTGATTAGTTAATTAGAAAGATAGAATTGGAAGAAAAATTCGGTTTTTTCTCGACTGGATGTCTAAAAATTAAAGGATTTCTCAGATACAAAAACATTTTGAATAGACTAAGTATAAGTCATGTATGGATAGAGGGATTTTCAGTAGGTCCAATGACATTCTGGAAGACAATTTTTTTTTTTGGATCATCACCCCTTTGTATTCACAATAATTCACAATAATACTGCATTTCATTTATGACTCAAATGTTTATGATATATTCTAATATGACATGCTTTAAATGTTTTGAGACATCAATCGTGGTAAAAAAATGATTTAGGTATGAGCAGGTATGAGCAACAAGCGACAAGGGGGGGGGGGGGGGGTGTTTTGAAGAGCTGTTCCATTTACAGTAAACAGTAACTCCTCGCTGTCGCTTTGAATAAAATAATGTGAAATAAATGGTCATCTCGTTGTAAAACGATGATAAACCACAGCCTCTGTGATTTATTTCTTAATTATACACTCTATAACCAAAACAGTAAAACTACTTTTGCCAAAATTATATATGTTCTTCAACTCTTTATCAATAAATTTCAATAATATATTTTAATTTATTTTAAGGATCATGGTTACAGGGGAGATAATCCACCAAATTTCTTGTTTTCTAAGGTGGAAAGCAATAAAAGTATTATTCCATATATTAAATAAATATTTATTTATTTGAAACTTGATGCCAATTGAAATGATTGAAAATGCAAGTTTGATCAGAGATTTATCAGACAAATATCTGAAGAGTCCTACCATTCAATTACAATCATTGAAATACTTGATGATTTAATGTATTGACACATAGTATTTAAAGTATTAGTAATGTTGAAACAAGAACGTGGAACGACCTTTAATTTCATTATTTGTTTAATTCAATTTTCTACTGCAAAATGAAAGCATTATAGTAATTTATTTAATCTTTTATCTATTATGAATTTTAATAGCATTTAAAATTAAAGTTCCAATTATAGATATATGTAAATTTATAATGTATTGAAAGTTTTTGCTACTAATTATCCAAAATATTATTGGAAAGAACTAGGATTAACATGTATTTAAATGTGATCTGATTAAATCTTGCATTGCTCCAATTTTATTTATATGCCAATCTTGAATCTCAAGATCAGATTTGAATCAGATCGATTTTGATTTTAACATTTCCATTTTTGATAACTATATTACTTTAGCCTTTCAATATAATTTTCTCTTTTTCATGATCAAGATAAAAATACCTATCTGTCTCATTTTCTCTAAGAAAATATAATATCAAATATACAGTGGACCCTCTTTAAGGCAACCATGTTTGTACCCCTTTCATAATGTCATTAAACTGAATTTGCTGTTATAAACAATTCATTTTGCACATAAAGTAAAGTAAGTAGAGTAAATTTTATTTAGATTCTGATACATAGCAAAATGAATAGCTCTAATTTTTGCTCTTAAACTGACTTAATATTTTATACAACAGAACAAATCACAAAACATAAAATGAATACATGTTCAGGGTACATTCATACAAAGTATATACAATGTAAAAGGATTATCATTTTAAAACATTTATTCGGAACTGATTCATTTAAGAAGGCTGAGCAAAAGTTAAAAGCATACAAAGCACTAAACTTAAAGCAGGCAGCATAAAATGCATGCACTTTAAAGCATATATTGTAAAAAGATTCTTTAAAGTTACTGAGCACCAAAACAAAGAACAAATAAAAGGAGAGCCAACAAAGTATATAAAAGCATGATAAGCATTGCAATTTAGCACCATAAAAATACATGCATATGCTTAAAATCCTATTGCTTAAATATTTATAATGAAGACTCTGATTTAAAGAAGGTTCCCTTTATCAAAATTATATAGTATTCTTAAAATAGCTAGTAAGGGTTTGGACATATATTTTATGTTTTTAATCTTCTTAAAAGGGTTTACATGTGCTAAATAGAGCAATTAACTCACTTCTATTTAACACAATTGATTACCTGTCACCTGTTGTTTATGAATTAAACAATACAGACAAACAAACCAGTTATCTCATAGTTACCATGTACAAAAATATTAAGACCATAGTAAAGTGCTCTCGACCAATGAAATTGTCCCATTTTGTATGTCTTATTCATGAAGACCGTGGCATATTATCTTTTGTTCAAAATTAGTCTGATTAATACATAAACTTGCCTGAGGTTCATCAAATATGTCTAAAAACTGTGAGCTGACATTCAACAAACAAAGAATGCAGACATATTTCGAACAAAGTTAATTCTTTAAGTCGGTAATACCCCATATTATTAAGGCCATGAAAGTCCGGAGATCTTCATGAATAGAACACACAAAATGGGACAATTTCATTTATGAATTCTTCCAAAAAAAACAACAGAGCAAAATAAAGTTTTTCACAAAATATACGATGGATTTACTTGAAATTGAAATTTGCAAATCCTAAAATAGTACTAAATCACCATCGGAAATGATTCCTATAATTGTTTACTTGTAACGTTTTCAAAAAATTGTGGACGGACGGACAGACAAACAAAATGAAAACTATAAGGTAGGGCCCAAATTAACTTACAAGTGGCATTATCATTTTCCCTTATAGCAAATATAAAAATAAAGTCTCCCTCAAAATTGAAGTTTAAAATAATAATAGATTTTAAAATTTTATGCATAGAAATGAACGTTTTATGTAATTTAAAAGAAAATGAAGCACTTTTTCAAGCTTGGTTGCATTAAAAATGGATTATCTTACCCTCCGCATCTTCTCTCTAGAAGGTTTATCTTGTTTATGGTAAATTTAACCTATTGTATTAGTAGTTGCACTAAAAAATGACAAAATCTAATCACCTATTATTTGGTATCATGATTACTTTAATCTCTTGAGCACTTTACAATGGTCTTAATTGATTACTTTAATCTCTTGAGCACTTTACAATGGTCTTAATTTGTAAGAATATGATAATCCCTGTCTTCATGATAAGTACTCGCTTCGCTCGTACTTAATCATGAAGACAGGGATTATCATATTCTTACATATACTAAACAGAACTATCAATCTTCTAAACACTTTCTTTTTGAAGATAAAATATTATTTATCCAACAATGGCAGAAGGACACTCATAGAAAACTAATACTCAAAGTTGAACACAAATTCTATTATTTTCCTGCCATTTTTAATCTTATTGTTAAGTATTAAAATGTTTTCTAAAGGTTTAGTAAGACAGATGATATGTATTGAATGTGGATTTAATTTAATATAAGAATTTGTCAGAACCAAATATTTTATGAAAAAGTATAAAATACATGTACCTATAGAAGATAACATAGTCTAAAGATAACACATAACATTTTAATATTAATTTTTTACTGAATTGTTTTTGATATGCATTTCAATTACTTAGATAAGTTTGTTTTCACTTTACTACAATAGCTTGTATGTTTGGGCTTTACACTGAGTGTATGAAGCCATATTTATCAATGCTACACCAATATCTATACATAACAGGATATTTTTTTCCTGCCGATGGTCGTTAAACCAAAAGACAATCTTTTGATTTTACCCTCTTCTGCCTGCTTCACAAAGCATTTGCAATAAAATAAAAAAAAACCTAAATAAGAATACCTGCTCGTGATTCCAGTCCTCAATCCATATAGAAATTTTATCCAACTGTCTATCGTATTCCACACTGCTGGGGGTGGGATGTCTTCCTCCATGACCCCTCCAACTTGGAACATAGCTATCAAAAGTCGAAACATGTTTACCGCTTTCATCCTTTCGTAAAACAGAAAGAGAGACGGGAGTCCTTTCTACTGCTTGCATTTTTATAGTTCCCTTATATTACTGTTTTTTTCATCACTTAAATAAAATCCCATGCACTGATTGATTATTAAACCGTTCCCTGCAATTACAGATTATTGAATAAAAAAGTACAGGTAAATTAAATGTCCGTAGATCGGGTATCCCACGTGTGAAATTGATTGGAAAATATACTTGGCAACTAATACTATACTAAGCTCTACAATCCTCGTCGAAATTAAATGCAATACTTTAATGTAGTATTAAACATTCGTTTCAATATACAAATTGACTTCATTGCACCAATGGTGCACATTTTAGTGTTGTCAGATAGTTTAAATTTTGACGTGTATTATGGAATTAAATCTTTCACGTGCCCTTCTTCATGGCGACAATAGAAAAGAAGTGGAGGAACTGCAAGACATAATTTGTAATTACATGTACATATTTATTATAGAGATTATGATTTCTGTAGTTATCTCAATACAACACACATTTTTTAACTTAAATTCAAGTCATTTAATTTGTTTATTGGACAATGTTACATCATGAGGCGATGCGAAAGGGTATGCAACTCCTGCCCCACGTGTGGCACCCGTCGTTTCACTCGGATAAGTCATATACGGAGGTTGTCCTAGTCCAGTAATAAAGAGGAAACTGGGTTACGACAAGCGGAACAAATCAATGGTCATTTGTGACACATTATACTTTTTGACTTATTATAATTAGATCGTGCCTTATAACTGTTTTATGTAGTGCATTCTACGCTCTAACATAATATATAGTGCTCATAACTTTGTTTTCAATTTCAGATATAAGACTATGACTTATCATTTTTTATTTAAAAAGTGTAGTTATTGTACTTATAGAATTTGAAAGTTGTTTCAAATTTACTTTCTTTTGATTTATTTTTCGCTTCTAGTTGTTACCACGTGCACGTCATGTAACAATCTTCAAAAGACGACGTCTGTGCAAGCAGACAATTAAATTTCTTAAAACAAAACCTTAAAATACCATCAAGAAAAATTAAAGAACGAGCATATATGTCGTTAGTAAGACCGAAAATCGAATATAGCTCAAGTGTATGGGACCGGTCCACACAATCAAAAACAAATAAATCAAATTGAAATGGTCCAACGGAGGGCATCCAACTGATGGCAGGGTGTACTATAGACTACAAACTTAATTGACAAGAAATGGCAGTGTTCTTACCGTATGTCCGAGTACTCCGGCTTCCTCCCCAGAAAAGATATAGCTGAAAAATTGTTGACGGTTTAACCCCATACAAAAACAAACAAACAAACAAACAAAAAACCGTTAAATTGATTTGTTTCATTTTCATTTTTATTGAATCAATATCTCTCATGCATGAAGTCAGTAAAAACAGCGTAAGTAAATTTTCTGCATAACATTTAATTTTAACAAAAGACTTTCCACTTTCGTTTGTTTTTCATTTAAGCTGTTTGAGTCTTTGAAATTCGTGTACTAAAATTAGTAACTAAAATTATATTCATAATAATTATGAAAGTGTATCCGCATTCTTACTGAATAATGACTATCTGAGTTGCGGGATTTAAATTACCTGAATAATACGGCGGTTACAACCCGTGGAGCGCGAGTTGCTTACCCTTCCGAAGTACCTGCAATGTACCCAGGTTAAAACGGTGTTTACCGGCTATATATTTGTATTAAATTTCGTTGCTAAGGATAGATTCAGGAGAAAAATACTTTGAAGCATACTTGTTGTCTGCTCTTTTGTTTTTAAAACCATGGTTTGTCAGTCCTTGACTTGATGTCGTTCTATGATCACTCCCAACTTGACCTAAGGGACCGACCATTTAACTTGCAGGGGGGGGGGGGGGGGCCTTGGTTTTTTCATAAAAAAATATTTTGAAAATGATTTTTTCATAAAAAAATATTTTGAAAATGATTTTTGATGAAAAAAATATTTTGGAAGCAGAGGGTAAGAAAAAAATATTCTGAAGAAGGATTTCTGCTATATAAAATAATGCTAATAATGAAAAAAATATTCTGTCGCGACGCCTTCAAAAAATAAATATTTTCTGACCAAAACAAAAAACCAAGCCCCCCCCCCCTTCAAGTTAAATGGTCTGTCCCTAAGTATCTTCGATTCTTTTCTCCAATTTATCATGATAAGGAGGACAAGATCTTTTCTGTTAATGTGTTTTGGGCATTTTTACAGGTGTGTCAACTGTTAATTTGAAAATAAAGCAAGCTGTTATCTGTTTTCTTAAAAATTGACATTGTTGTTAACTGTTATAATGGGGGCCTCGGTGGCCGAGTGGTCAAGGTAGTTCGTCTACTATTGATCACGTGGTCTGTCAACACTGAGATTGCGGGTTCGATTCTCACTGCAGGCAGGGTGTACTCGACTCCAATCTTAATTGACAAGGATTGCCAGTTTTCCTACCGCAGGTCGGGGGTTTTCTCCGGGTACTCCGGCTTCCTCCCCCAATAAAAACTGGACGCCATGATATAGCTGAAAAATTGCTGAAATTGGCGTTAAACACCATCAAACAAACAAACAAACAAACTGTTATAATGAAAATAAAAACCTTAACTGTTTGCTGTTAATAGTATATTGCCCTTCGATGAGATATTCTGCTTTTGTCTGTTAGTGTTATCATATGTTCGATCTCTTCTTATTATCTCTTAATGATATATAATTGTTTTCGGGTAAAATGAGCAAAATGGTAAAAACCATACTCTACAATATAGTTCATGTTGTAAGTGATAAAATGGCTAATTTCATATTAAAGAAAATATTTCAATTACAGTTTTTCGTATTTGTTAAATCCTTCAAGCTTTAAAATACATTTTTTTGTGTCCTGATCTAATAAGAAGAAGTAACGATGTACATAATTGCATATTAATGCGCGCTTCTCGGTAGTATGATAGATCGATTCAATTTTTAATTTTGGATTATTTTACTATCTATAGGGTAAGCCTAGTATTTTTATTAATGCATTCTATTCTTGACCTTATAAAATGCATATACTTGCGTTTCTTTTATTAATTAGTTATTTAATTTGATAAGAAAAAGGCATTTTAAACTTTTGTTATATTACGTAATGTTTTTCATCCTTCAATTGTATTTCTTGGATTATTTCATGAGTTATATGGTAAGCTTCCTAATTTTTGTATGCATTCTTATTTTAACATGATAAAATGTATATTTTTCTGTTTCTTTTATTAGTTAGTTAGATAATTTGATAATAAAAGTCCATTTTTAGATTTTATTAACTAGTACGTAACGTAATTGGTCACTTAAGTTTTTCACTTAAGTTCTTTGTTAAATTATTTCATGTTATAGGGGAGATATATTTAGTTTATTATATAAATTCATAAGATGATTTGATATAAACATCTAAAAATTTTGTTATATTACGTAATGCATGGTGTTCCCATCATGCATCATCATCAACACAACTTTATCGCGCTTGTGACCACTCATCCAGAAAGACTTCATCTGTAATTTTCATATGTTCGATCTCTTCTTATTATCTCTTATCTCTTAATGATAATATAATTGTTTTCGGGTAAATTGAGCAAAAAGGTAAAAACCATATTCTACAATATAGTTCATGTTTTAAGTGATAAAATGGCTAATTTAATATTAAAGAAAATATTTCAATTACAGTTTTTCGTATTTGTTAAATCCTTCAAGCTTTAAAATACATTTTTTTATCCTGATCTAATAAGAAGTAAAGATGTACAAAATTGTATATTAATGCGCTTTTGACCTCTCTAGATAGGATCATCGCTTGAATTTTATTTCTTGGATTATTTCATGATTTATAGGGTATGCTTAGTATTTTTTTTAATGCATTCTTATCTTTAAAAAATAAAATGTATATATTTGTGTTTCTTTTATCAATTAATTAGATAATTTGATAATAAAAAGGCATTTTTAGATTGTGTTACGTTATATTACGTAATGTATATGTTAGAAAGACTTGTTCGGTTCAATTTTATCATAATATATTTTGTTTTGTTTGGATTATTTATTCTTATCTTTAAAAAATAAAATGTATATATTTGTGTTTCTTTTATCAATTAATTAGATAATTTGATAATAAAAAGGCATTTTTAGATTGTGTTACGTTATATTACGTAATGTATATGTTAGAAAGACTTGTTCGGTTCAATTTTATCATAATATATTTTGTTTTGTTTGGATTATTTCACGAATGATAGAGCAAGCTTCATATCTTTTTTTTTTGCATTCGTATCTTTATATAAAATGCAGATGATTATAAATTTTACTTGATCGATAATTTTTAATGTTATTTCTTTCGTTATGTCAGAATTTATAGGGTACTTAAGCTTTGTATTTTTATGCAGTTTCTAACCTTCACATAATAGAATGTGAATGTATTTGTTTTTTATAGGAATTCACAAGATGATTTGATAAATATAATGCATTTAAAATTTTGTTGTATTACGTAATGCATAACGTTCCCCTCGTGCATCATCATTAGACGGAATTACAGTCATTTCGTACCATAACCAAATCGTACCATTGCCATTTCGTACCCAAAATTACCAAATCGTACCATCAAAATGCCATATCGTACCATAACTTATTACCATTTCGTACCATATGAAAATAATATCGTACCATATGTAAACAATGTCGTAGAACGCGAAAAATTGAAATACTTTAATGTATAACATAAACAAATATTCGTAAAAAAAAATCTTGAAATTAATTTAAAGAAGATATTTTCAAAATTATTAATTAAAAAAAAAGGTTATTTGAAATAACTGTTGCGTAAACAAATATGGCTTTATTATTCATTAATAAGATATGAAAGCAATAATGACTTTCGTACAAAGTTTGTTTCCCAGTGCTGTTATGAAAGACAATTGATTGTGACAATATTGAAAATAGTAGCTCATTTTAGAATAGTTGCTTAGCTTTAAAAGATATTTTTTATTATTTTTTATCTGTGTCATTACGTTGTTATCTGATTTTTATGTTATGACGGAATGATTTTGTTCAAAAATTAAAAAATTAAAAATAAAAATAGTTTTTATTTCTATTTACCACTTTGATCGAAAGAGCAATATTATGCTGAAAATTGCATACAGGTTTTCAGTAGTACACTTCCCCATATGATACGAAATCATCATATTACACTATCCCATGCATATGGTACGAAATTGTCTTAATACAATTCCCCATATGGTACGAAATTGCTGTGGTACGAAATGGTTATGGTACGAAATGGTTTTAATTATGGTACGATTTGGATGGTACGATTTGGTTATGGTACGAAACGACTGGTAACGCATTAGACGAACAGTATTTTTAACGCGCTTTTGACCACTCATCCAGAAAGCCTTGATCGATAATTTTCAGTATTATTTCTGGATTATTTCATAATTAAGGTAGAAAATGAAACCTTTATGTAGAAAATTCATCAATCTTGAACATTATATTTAATTTCCATGTGTTTTGATTATTAACTATTTCTTAATCCCAAAACTCTCTCGCACGAGATTGGCCGAGAACGAGGCGTGTGTGTGTGTGCGTGGTGGTTGGAAAGGGGGGGGGGGGGGTAAGTGATATTTCTGTGATGTAATTGTTAATTGGAAATTAGATGTGCCTTGTTTATTTGCTAATTGCTTATTTATGTCACTGAACTTGAATGAAAGGTTAAAATGGAAGACCATTTAGATTCACATAATTAGCCACGAAAATGCTAATTTTATTAGATTATTATTTGTATAAGAAAATAAGATTTTAAAAACAGGCATGTTATTTAAGAAATCAGATTTCTAAATAAGTGAAAAATGTCATAGATTTTGGTAGGGAAAATAAATTTCTTTATAACAGAAAAACACTTAAGGTATGGATTTTTATTTAATTCAAGATTTAAAATTTTTTATGTTAAACTATTTTAAAGAAGCAAGTTATATTTAGATACTTATAGAATTAAACATACCTCTATAAAGATCGTATATGAAGTCCTTTAAACAAACAAAAATTTTAAAACGCTAAACGAAATTTTGAAAAAAGTATATAATAATACAATAGAAAAACAATTCAGTTACATTCGAATAAAGGTCATCAACAGTGTAAATAGTTAAAAATATAATTTTTGAAATTATTGTTTTTGACGATGTTTTTGACCCCCCCCCCCCCCCTTTTTCGACAGAACCACGTGAATATGTGATATTTCGAAAAGGTCAATGTATTGTTATTGTTCGGTAAACATTTGTCTTTCCAACACTTTTGCTTTTTCCGACGCAGTAGGTATTCTATTCACTTGTTAACCTTTGACCTCATGACACTTCACCTATCGAAATAGCAAGTCACGTGATCGTAATTCTGTTAATTGGCAATACACCTTTCAAATTGTGTAAAATTATTATTAGATTTTACCATCTGTTTGTTTATATAATTATTTCATAGTGCAATTTAAGTATTATTAAGAACGATAGCTCTAGATGAGCTGCAGTTTGTAAAATTTTATATCGAAAATGTTAAATATTTTTCATAACTCAAATCATTGCATTGTATCACACGTGGCGTTATAACTAATTTCAGGTACGGTTTACTGAGCTTTGCGCGATAATATAGTTCGATGTTTACATTTACCGAAGTAAGTAATTTCTATCTGTAATATTGTTTTGACTATTTTTCAGGTGAAAAACAGTATGTTTTGTAGTGCGAAATGTAATAATTTTGTTCTTTGCATTTGAATAAAAATAAAATTCTGTTCATATATTCGTACGCGATCAAGCTGGCTAGTGTTGTATTCATTACATTATGTGCACGTGATTATGTGTCATAACCATTTATTGTAAATCACGTGTTGTAAATGTGTTGAACAAATAAACATTTCGTACTATTATCATAAATGCACATTAAATCTGCTCTCATCTGAATTTAATTATATACCAAGAAAAGGTATGCGTTAAACCCATATCCAGAGATGTTCGATTTATATGTTATAGGTGTATCCCATTTGGTTTAGTATATGTAAGAATATGATAATCCCTGTCTTCATGATTAAGTACGAGCGAAGCGAGTACTTATCATGAAGACAGGGATTATCATATTCTTACAAATTAAGACCATTGTAAAGTGCTCAAGAGATTAAAGTAATCAATTAAGACCATTGTAAAGTGCTCAAGAGATTAAAGTAATCATGATACCAAATAATAGGTGATTAGATTTTGTCATTTTTTAGTGCAACTACTAATACAATAGGTTAAATTTACCATAAACAAGATAAACCTTCTAGAGAGAAGATGCGGAGGGTAAGATAATCCATTTTTAATGCAACCAAGCTTGAAAAAGTGCTTCATTTTCTTTTAAATTACATAAAACGTTCATTTCTATGCATAAAATTTTAAAATCTATTATTATTTTAAACTTCAATTTTGAGGGAGACTTTATTTTTATATTTGCTATAAGGGAAAATGATAATGCCACTTGTAAGTTAATTTGGGCCCTACCTTATAGTTTTCATTTTGTTTGTCTGTCCGTCCGTCCACAATTTTTTGAAAACGTTACAAGTAAACAATTATAGGAATCATTTCCGATGGTGATTTAGTACTATTTTAGGATTTGCAAATTTCAATTTCAAGTAAATCCATCGTATATTTTGTGAAAAACTTTATTTTGCTCTGTTGTTTTTTTTGGAAGAATTCATAAATGAAATTGTCCCATTTTGTGTGTTCTATTCATGAAGATCTCCGGACTTTCATGGCCTTAATAATATGGGGTATTACCGACTTAAAGAATTAACTTTGTTCGAAATATGTCTGCATTCTTTGTTTGTTGAATGTCAGCTCACAGTTTTTAGACATATTTGATGAACCTCAGGCAAGTTTATGTATTAATCAGACTAATTTTGAACAAAAGATAATATGCCACGGTCTTCATGAATAAGACATACAAAATGGGACAATTTCATTGGTCGAGAGCACTTTACTATGGTCTTAATAGTTTTTTTCAATTTGTTTTATTTAAAATTTTATCATATGCTGTAAAGGCAGGGGCGTAGCTAGACTAGTTACAATGTGGATTCACAAAGAACTAGTGGGGTCCGGGTATGCACCCCGGAATATTTTTGAAAACAATGGTGCAATTTGGAGAATTCTAAAGTGGTTTATTTAGAACTGAAATGGACAGTTTATTGATTACAGGGATAGATTGCAATTTTGTTCTTAAAATAATGTGGATTCAGCCGCGTACTCGCGTATAGGCAGCTACGCCCCTGAAAGGGATGCAAATATAGACGATTGTGAAAGGCAAGAAATAATCATCTTGATTATAATATCTCAACTTTGAGAAGAGTACTGTAATAAAAAAAGCAAAGTTTTCGAAGAACATATATATATTGTTTACCAATAAAAATACATTGACCATAGTCAAGTGGTTCTGCGGGGGAAAATGTGAATGTAAGATCGGCAGTTATCGCGTCCTCGGAAAATCAAAGAAAACATACCGACAAGTTACAATTTTTATTGATTTAATTTTACTGTAATTACAATTGTTTCAAAAGATTTGCAATTAAATGTATTTTAAACGTCAAACTAGCATTCATGTGCATAAACCGATTGCTAAGAACTTTATAAAATTTTCAGAATCTAAAATAAAAAAAAATCAATTAGAAGAAGAGTCTTATTTTGCAAAACAATTGATGAGATTATTAACTTCTACAATTATTTTCAACAATATAAACTGTTGATGACCTTTATCAAACAATCAATCTATTTTCTCTATAAAGCATGACCAATACACGTTTATTGACGTTCTTTTATTGGTTTTAGATCAAGTTGAATCCAATTATCATCATAACAAATGCTTCTCTATGTTTCATTTAAATTGTTGTCAGCAACGAATAAAACAGCGAAATTTATTGCGTCACGTTTAATAAATTAAGGTCCGTAACACCGTTTGTGAGCGCTAAAACACTTAAAGACATTTAATTAATGTGTCATAACTGCTAAAATACATTGAAAAGCACTTCAGAACATCATTAATATATTACTTATATTTAGCACCTAAAGGCAAAATAATTTAAAATGCAGTGCCTTTATTGTACGTAACATATAATGTACGTAATGTTAATGTATGTAACGGTAATTTACGTTACATTACATGTGATGTTATATATTATTTTCCATTACACTATTTATTGTAGATGAGTTTGAGCCAATAAAATTATTTATATTTGTATTTGTATTTGTATTTTAATAATCTCTCATATTACAATACAAAATGGGTTCCTGTTTTAATCCTCCATTTACTTTAATTGAGTTTCCCCGATATGGTTCAACCATATCTTCTCTTGTTATTTGAAGTACAGCGCAAATTAAAAGGCTTTTATGAAGTGTAAAAAAGACGAAGAGGAAGAAATTTTAAATAATTTCTTTAATAAATACAAATTAGCAATCATTTTATATACATGCTGATATTAAATCAAATGTATTATTGTTCTTGGGCGTCCGTCGTAGTACACACATAGATAGAGAGTTGTGGCTCTAATTGTAAAGTATACTTTGCTTATTCAGTAAATTTTAAACTATAAACATTTAATTAAAAAATCTAATATTCAATTTGTTTACATTATTGTATAACTGCTATGGTGCTCACAGAAAAACATTTCTATATCTTAGGCAGTGTGTTTCAATACATAATGGCAATAAACGTTCTGGAATACATGTACATGTACAACAAAGTACATGTAGTTGTATGTAAATCATCAATTTTAGGTTAATTGTATGCTTGGTAAATCTGTTAATATCGAAAACACGTACATAAAATAATCTGTTGAAATATAAAAACACATATGGTATGGGGGAGGGGGGGGGGCACACATGTATAAATTAATGCTTGCTTTTTTTACAGCACTCTTCTCAAAGTTGAGATAATTTTACCAAGATGATTATTTCTTGCCTTCCACAATCGTCTATATGTGTAACCCTTTACAGCATATGATGAAATTTTAAATAAAACAAAATTTAAAAAAAAAGCTATTAAACCAAATCGGATACACCTATAACATATAAATCGAACATCTCTGGATATGGGTGTAACCCATATCATTTCTTGTTTAGAATTAAAATAATGTTAACCTGTTAATGCACCGCCTCTAGCTCTCTAATAACTACATTTTATAAGGAAATTTAACTTGTAGATGTCGAGTTAACGTTGCCTAATTGACATACTCCATTACATATGTCCGACTTATATTTTAGTGAAAGTAGGCATATACATGTTTAGAATCTGAGTAAATTAAAATGTATTTAACGCCCACATGTATTCAGTAGCATGTACAAGTAAACCGAAAACGACAGTATCATTAAAATGTTCACACAAAAGCGATCATTATTCCGGTTTAAATATATTTAATACATATAAACATAAATCATGCTGGTTCCAGATAAATATAGAATATTTATTAATGTTATTTCCGTTTCTAAAAATAGAAGGCACACATGGCTAGAAAATGGCGACTGTAGTTTTGGATAACGGCGCGGGTCTTGCAAAAGTAGGATATGCTACAGATAAAGCACCAAGGTATTGTTTTTTGTTTCCAAATGTTTAAAAAGATAATCAGATAACCGATTTATAGGTTCCTGATCAAATACTGAAATAAAATCCACAGCTTACCAAGCACTTTTAAAGATCTAAACTTGAGTACAGCTGTAGTGTATGGGATCCACATAACACCGAACATAAGAAATAATTGAAATGGTACAGAGACACAACAAACAACTACCATAACGCCAGCATGATAGTAGTAAACAGTTGGTTTACACAAATCCGAATCCTGCTACAGAAATACAACCTACCGGATGCATTTGAGCTCATGGAGACTACACCATCAAAGGGAAAGTGGAAGACCATACTAGATGAAGCAGTCCAACAACATCTTAAATCTGAATGGACTGAAGATCTACAAGAAAAGTCCACAGCGGCGTACTTCAACATGCCACAAAAACCAACAAAGAAAGCACACCAAACATGGAGTTCAGTGCCAAACAATACCAGGAGTACAATGAAAGCTAACATCAAGGCACGTATACTGACGGGAACCTATACCTGTATACACTAAGTCAAATCGGGCAAAGTACAACCAGCATGCTGTTTCTCCAATCTGCCCAAGCTTTAATAATAATAATAATAATAATAATTTCCTTTATTTAAAGAGGGTAGCTCAATTAGTTTACACTAATCTACCTTGAGGCCCTCAAAATCATATAAAACACATAATCATGATAACATAAAAAGAATAGTTCAATAGTCATGCATATTTACAAACAAAAAACATATAAGATCATATAAAAACACAATTCTATCAAGTTTCTTAATTCCCTTTTATGTGATTAAGGCATTTCGTTTTAAAACTATTAGAGTTGTAGCATTTTTAATATTAATTGGCAGTTTATTCCATAGTAATGCGGATGAATAAGCAAAGGATTTTTTCATGGCGTTGCAGGGCCTAATCTAGGATTTTTGCCAGGGAGAAGTGACTTCTCCTTCCAGATGGGAATAGGGAGAAGTGATTTTTTGTGCGGAGAAGTGGGTTTTGTTTCGGTTTCGTTTCAATGTTTTTAAAACAAATAAGTTTAACACTGATAGAGCTAAAATACATTTTATTATCATATAAAGAGCACTAATCACAACAAAAGCAACTATTTTCCAGCACATGGTATACAAAACATATATATAACATATAAAAAACATTTACAGTTTATAGTCACTAATAATTGTAAATCCTCCTGCTTTTGTTTTTCTTCCAAATGCTCAAAGCAGGAGCGAAGTTGAAGTTTTTGATGGAGCATCCATGCTCTTTTATTGTCATCAGGGTATTTAGTGTTGAACAGTTCATTGATGTTCTGTAACTTGAAACAATTCTGTTCTGGGTAGAAAACCCTCTTTCACATGATACACTTGACATTGGTACAACAATGGCTATTTTTAATAATACAATGATAGATGGAATAATGTCAATGAACTTGCTTGAAAAAACACTCAAGACTTGCTTGAGAGACATGTCTTGATAGCCAGCCATAATCATGCCTTTATACTGCTTATACTCTGTGATGACTTGGTGTTTGGAAACACTAAGAGTTTTCTGAAAGTGATCATACAAGGCACTAACTTCATTTAAACCATATCCTGCCTGACCCTTTGACAATTTGATATTACAAGGTAATAAATTTTGAAAATTTGACATAACATCTGTGTCTGACCCAAACCTTGCTTGAAGGTTTTCACAAACTTTCTCAACATACAATTTACAATCTTTTTCAACTACATTTTTTTGCTGTTCATAGTACCTAAGCTCAGTGCTATAAAGGTTCAAGATTCTCTTACTCAATGTCACCCAAGCCAACTCTAAATCACGTAATTAACGGCTAATTATTGGCAATGCCAGCCTCATTAAAAATTGTTTATTAATATTTGATTGACGATTTTAAACAAAGCCGATGGTCGGTATCAACATGATTGATGAGCGCGCAGTCAAACAAAGCGAATAAAATACGGTTAAATAAGCCGATATATCCTTTTGAAAAATAATTAAACAGAACAAATAGTTTTAATTTTCAATAAAACACTCGCCGCCATACTCGATGTTTCCGAATACAAGTCAGATCGGCACTTGGTCAAAACGGCACCTGGTTAAATCGGCACTTGGTATTGTCAATTCGGCACTCAGTATGGTTAATTCGGCACCTGATATAGTCAATTTGGCACCTATGTTTTTTTCTGAATTTATTATAATATGTTAAGTTAAAAACAAAAACGATTGAAAGATAACAATTTTATTTCATTAAAAATCTATAAGCACATATAAACGCAACAAGCACTATAAAATCAAAGAACAGTTCATAATGATAAAGTAATATATTAAATGATGGTGTTGTAAGGGAATATCTTCTGCTTCTGCAAACAGTTCACAAATCAGGTGATAAAATGGAACTGGTCCTCTGGTGGCTTTCTGTGCATTTAACCTGTTGAGCCACCCTTCCACGTCATTATTTGTTCGAATAGATGTCATGAAAACACACCAGTCTTCACCTTGTACCTTTAAATATAATCCACCTGGAACAGCTTTCACACTGCAGAGCTTCCTGTCTTGGACGAACTATATGACTGCACTTGATGCAACTGTCGCCTGACATCGTGGGAATGATAGTTGGAATGATAGTATCTCATTTATATATTTTTTTCCCATTTTTCTCACTTATTAAACAGCTTGGGCTTGGGCCTTCTTAATCTTAATTTCAAAATCATTTAGTTAACAATCATGAAAAACTTTTAGAGTCCTTATTACAACAACAAACCATATAATTTGTCAAACAAAAAATGAATTTGTTACTTTTTCAAAGGAATTTAACCGTCTATTCATCGATGTTATTTTAACTGTAATATATACATTATCAAACTTGATTACAGTTTCAAAGAATCCCCCAATCAACATCAATAATTTGTAATTATTTTATTTAAAATTATAATTTTCAACATGTCATGTATTAAAATTCATTAAAATTTGCATTTTAAACAATTTCATTGTAATAAGTATAAATCATTTAACAGGTGCCGAAACCCAATGCCGATTTGACTATACATTGGTGCCGAATTAACTACTTTCCGGTGCCGATTTGACTCTTTTTTAAGGTGCCGATCTGACTTAGTGCCGATTTGACTTGCACCCATGTTTCCTCGAAGCATTTTAACCTCGTGGATCTGAAATACATCGTAATAACCTTTTCTCACATTATCGACTATTAAAACCTAGTTTTATTTTCATATTTGATGATGAGCAAAGTCGCTGTAATGTCAATTTATCACTCTATCGCGTTAGGATATGCTGACACATCGTATCGTTTCATTGTTTTTGGAAGTCGCCATTTTGTTTTAACTGTACGTCATGTAAACAACAACAAAGTCTATTAGAGTAGTCTCCCTTTTATCGATTTTTCACGGCGACTTCACTTCGCCGGAAAATCAAATGACCGGCGACATTTAGCGTTGGTGTTTGGACGGATTACTGTTAGGTTGCTTTTAGTTATAGATCTTAAATTCCTGTTATTATTTTCCGAGCACGGAATACATAAAGTTTTTAAATAATCTGGTGTTTTGTTATTCAAAATTTTGTAAACTAATGTTAATTTGTGATAAGAAACTCGATCTTGAAATGATAGCCAATTTAGATCAGAGAATAGTTCTTTAGATGGTGTTAGAAAAGGAGCATCTAATATTATACGTGCTGCTCTTTTTTGTAATTTTGTAATTTTCTGAATTCCATCATCGTTGCAATTTCCCCATATGGTACAACAGTAATCAAAAATTGGTAAAACATAAGCATTGAAAAACAAAATTCTACATTTTTTATCTAGATACCTTTTTATTTTAGTTAATAGAAATAATCTAGAATTGATGGTTTTACAGATGCAGTCTACTTGGTGTTTCCAATCAAGATTTTGATCTATAAAGATTCCTAATATTTACCATGTTTAATGCATTACTCCCTAAAAATATGTTTAGTTCAGTGTCTACTGTGGCCCTTTTTTGTACCGTACCTAACAACATGACAGTAGATGTTTGGGGATTAATACCCATATTATTTTTATTACACCAAGTATTTACTAAGTTAAGATCTTCATTTAAGTTTTGCTCAATTTCTATCTTCGATTTACTGTGATTGTGTATTGTAGTATCATCGGCATACATATCAATTTCAGATTTTATGTGTTCCAAAGGTAAATCATTTATGAATAAAATAAAGAGCAAAGGTCCCAAAATTGATCCTTGTGGAACTCCAAAGTTTACTAGTTCGGTAGTAGATGTACTGTTTCCTATGCAAATTGACTGTGTTCGAGAAGATAGATAAGATTCAAACCATCTTAGAGAATGCCTGCATATCTTATAGCATTGTAACTTTTTACAAAGAATATAATGATCAACTGTATCAAAAGCTTTTTTGAGATCTAAAAATATTGCACCAACTAAGTCTCCATTATCTATACATTTTAACCATTTATCAATTAAACTAGTAAGTGCTGTATGGCATGAATGTTGGCTTCTAAATCCAGATTGAGATTCGTGCAATAATTTATATTTTGAAAGGTATGAATAAAGATGAGTAGCCACATGTTTCTCAAATATTTTAGATAGGGATGGTAAAACTGAAATAGGTCTATAATTTTCAGGTAAGGATTTATCTCCACTTTTAAAAAGTGGTGTAACTTTTGCAGTCTTTAAGTTTGACGGAAAATCTCCTTGTATAATACTAAGGTTGATCAAGTAAGTTATACATGGAGCTAAAAACTCGGATGACAATTTAAGAAAATAGGGTCCCAGATTATCTGAACCCGTTGCCTTTGACGTATCCAATTTTCGAAGTAAAATCTTTGTTTCATCCACTTTGATCAAAGGTATTCTGAATTCAACTTCAGATGGTACTTTAGATTGAACAAAAGTTTCAACTTTGTTGAGATTTAAATTAGTATAGTCCCCATTTGCTGAAAATCCACCAACTTTTGCAAAGAAACTATTGAGTTTGTCAATAGTTTCTTGTAGATTGTTATATGTTTCATTTTCAAACTTCATAGTCTGAGGAAAACTATTTTGTTTTTTGGGATTAAGATTTTTAAATAGGTCCCATATTTCTTTTGGATCTTTATTGTCCTCAACTATTTTTGAGTAGTAATTCTGTTTCGACTTTTCAATTAAAACTTTACATTTATTCCTCCAAAACCGAAACATCTCCCAATTACCAATTTTATGGTTATAATCTCTATTTTTCTGAGCTAACTTGATTTCATCAGTTAGCCATTTTGGTTGTTTTAAATATTTTATTCTTTTAATTTTTAAGGGTGCATGTTTGTTAATAACTGACAAGAGTAGTGTATACCACATGTCTGTTGCTAATTGAATTTCACCTATTTGTTCTATCTGAGTAAAGTTTATATCTTGGAGGTCATTTACAAAATTGTTTTCATTGAAATGCTTGAAACATCTATATTTTATTGTTTTATGGGAAATGTTATTATAATCATTTTTATTTATCTTGCGTGTTATGCAAACAGGATAGTGGTCACTTAAAGCAATTTTCGGTACATTAATTTCAACAATGTTTTCTGGATTACTGACATAAACATGATCAATTATAGAACTTGTAGTAGACGTAACTCTAGTAGGGGTGTTAATTATCTGTGATAAAGATTTATCCTGGATCATGTTTGACCATTTAGCATTTTTGCACCCTCCCGTGAAATCCACATTAACATCTCCTAAGATAATTATCTCAAGACCACAGTCCTGTGCTTTATCAATTTCTAATTCAAATTCATCAATCCAGGATTGAGGCATATCAGGGGGTCTATAAACATAGCAAATAAGTAAAGGCTTAGTGTTTTTGAAATTTAGCTGACACCAAATACTTTCCAGATGTCTGAATTCAAGATCTTTACGCCTCTTGTAATTTAATGAGTTTGATAAATAAACTGTTAAGCCACCTCCTAATTTGTTTCTAGTAGTTTCTAGTAATAATGGAGACAAAGACCGGCAACACCTACTACTACACTGCAGTACTTACAAACATGCCAGAGAAAAACACCTCTCGACCCTAAATCTCCTATTGACTACTAAACGCAGCGCTAGCACAGCCGATACTGTATTTGACAACAACGAAATATTGATGCAGTGTCTGATGGACAGCTCCGATTGCAGAGTCACCGCGATCATTGGAGAGCACGAAGACATAGTGTGCGATATTGAAGAGATCAGCAGGAACCTTATATATGACATACATACCGTTAAGGCAGTGAACGGACAGTGATAATTTATGGTGAAGGAATAACTCCTACTATAGACATTAACATTTGCGATACCTGCTAGGCAGGGTGCTCCGAAGTCATCGGAGGAATTTACCTAACAACAACGATAGAAACACTGGGTTGACCAACGCTAACAGAGCGCCTTCTCAAAACTCGACTGATAACATTTTACAAAATTGTACACTGCCTTATTGCAATACCAAAGACTACCAGAGTGACAACAGACTTAGAAAAAAGTCATACACAAACGTACTTACATATACAAACTTCCAAAGATACATACAAATGGTCATTCTTTCCACACACTATCACACAATGGAACATGCTACATGTACCACCTCAAGTTGTTGATGCACACTCAATAGATTCATAGATTTTCTGACATTGGTCCAAAGGTCATTAGGCCAAAGGGGCATTGGGTCGAAGTGTCATTAGGCCAAAGGAGCATTGGTACAAAGGGTCATCGATCCGAAGGGTAATTCCAGGATTTATGGTGGGGGAAAGCAATAGAAGACTGTGTGAACCTTACGCCTTTGGTACATATGGTAGACATATTCAAACAAGGCAAACAACTTTAATCCGGGTTTACAATTGCCAGATTAATCTACCACATGTTTTACATACAAAAAAACAGGAAAACAAAGTCTTGAATGATTCATGTTTTCAGACCATCGACCCTTCGGACAAACGCCCCATTGGACAAATGCCCCTTTTGACTAATGCCTCTTCTGATTATAGACATTTTGGACGTTTTAATGGACACTGATTCATTTAGGGCACAGTTAACACCAGCTTTGCTCTTCACACTAATCTAAACATAAAACTTTGTGTACATAGTTTTAAACTGCACTCTGTATATATCAAAGTTTGGTTTTGTTACATTTTCTAGTTTAATTTTTGTGGGTTATATTTCACACGTGTGCACGGCAAGTAATCTTCACTGTCTTGAAGTTTTGTTGTTAACCTGAAGAGGAAACACAAGATGTGAAAAAAATTGAAAAGTTATTTTCAGTTTCCCAATCTTATGACCATGTCAGTTTTCATGTCTATCTGTTAAGATCAATAGATCAATCTCATTTACTGACCTAATGTAAGCACAGTAAACAACTGTTTTAAATAAATAGACCAACATGTTATGTCGATCAAAAGCTCTTTGTTTGTACCACATATACTGACAGCCGAGTGGTCAAGGTAGTTCGTCTACTATTGATCACGTGGTCTGTCAACACTGAGATTGCGGGTTCGATTCTCACTGCAGGCAGGGTGTACTCGACTCCAATCTTAATTTACAAGGATTGCCAGTTTTCCTACCGCAGGTCGGGGGTTCTCTCCGGGTACTCCGGCTTCCTCCCCCAATAAAAACTGGACGCCATGAAATAGCTGAAAAATTGCTGAAAGTGGCGTTAAAACACCATTCAAACAAACAAAAAACATATACTGACATAGACCGACTTAAAGCTAATTATTCCATTGAAGACTTAGAACAGAAATGAATTACAAGTATGTAGGAGCTGTACGTCATCATGAACATTTCAGCAAAATGTTTCTGAAAGTAGGTAATAAGCTTCATCAGAAAAACAGAAAGCAGTGTCATAAGAAAATCCTCTGCCATCCATTACATTTTACACAATGATAAAGCAGGTTCCCATAAAAGTATACAAAAGTATTGGATGACAGAGGATTCTTGTACTAAAAGCAGTAATAATTAGAGATTATATAAAAAAAATAATCTAAACCTTCATTAATCAACAAATGCAAAAAAAAGTTACTTATATTATTTTAATCCCTCACTGATTGCAATCAAAACATCAATCTTCAGCAGCTTTAGGTTATTCAAACTGGCTAGTAACTTCACCATTTGCATTTTATACAACCAGGTTAAATATCTCTCATTTTTGTAACCATCTAAATTTTTATTTGTCTTGTATAATAAATATCATAAAAGTAAAAAGTCTTTAATAAAAATTAATATCCATATAAAGCATATTTTGGAAATTTACAAAAGAATTGTGTTATAATAGTACGAAAATATTACATACAACAATATAACAAAATGGCTACCGCCAGTGGCAACAATGAACGGGTGGAAAAAAAACTACTTAGTTCAAATTGATGTATAATTCTCACCTTTCCTTTCCAAGTAAGAGTAAAACAAAAATACAGCAGAAAATACATGTGACCTGTTTGAGTTAAAGCCTCAGAGCAAAAGATATGTAAAGTAAACAATTTTAAAGTTAGGACCGTCATAGGGATTGGTAGCTTGTAGCCAAAGTTCAGGCTTTTCACTTTCCAAAAGGAAAGCATAGACTTATTGCTAATATTTTAATTTTTTTCAGAGTACAAAGCCTTCCTGTCTCTTATTATTTATAAAGCATTCCAATTTCAGAGTGGAAGGACTTTTTAAAATGCTTCTGTTTAGTATTCTTTTTGTCTGCCAAATATTGTTATTATGTGATGGTACTTCTTCATTATTTGATGGTACTTTTCCTGCCAAAAAAAACCACAAACAATATAGGTGAACAAAGTATTTCTGCTGTATTTAAACAAATACTAAAAATAATAAAATTCAAGTTATGATAGATGGGCAAAAAGATGCTTAATTTTAGACACACCATCTTCCTTACTTAAGGCATAATTTGGCTAGATTTATTTAAGATATTTAACAAATATACGGCTCTTGAGGGCATGGAAGGCCTATTGCCCTATACACTTGACCCCAACATGAACTTCAATAAATTGACTGTAAAGAATTAAGTTTTGAGTTTATTTTTTTTTCAGTCATTTTTTTCAAGCTTAACTGTGATGAACAAGTAAGCCAAAGCTCACTATTAGTGACTACATAACTAAGGATGGACAGGAGGAAAAAAGGATATACCCAATATTCTTTGAATCAGGGATATAAAATGTGCAAGATAAATCCACAAACTTGAGGTGTTACCCATCCTCACACGTCAGGGTTTCTGTGTCCACATGTGTCCACGAAACCCTGACAAACTTAGCTAGGAAATTCCCAGGCTAGAAGATTTTCCTATGATGTCAATCCTTCAAAATATCAACCAATGAAATTGCTTGAAAGAAGCAAGTGTTTGGCAGTAGTCATTCTTACTCATTCTTGAGTTGGAAGAAAACGTAACTTAACTAATAAATGACGCGTTAATAACAAACTATTAACACTACTGTACAAAATACCGGTACACGGATTTAAACGTGGTCTATGCAACACATCCGTTTGATTTTTTCACAACCGACATCGGTATATCCCCTAACCAAGTCGTGAATGAAAGCGAGCTGTTGATTGGCTACATTAAGGTATGATGTAGCCAAGCAAAATAGTGACTTCTAGCCCGGGATATTCCTAGCTAAGTTTGTCAGGGTTTCGTGGACACGTGTGGACATAGAAACCCTGACTTGTGAGGATGGGTGTTACCCAGTCAACATGAATCAGGGATTTAGATTTATTATAATTATAAGAGTAATACTTATTGATCTACATGTCGTCAGACATTTTGCCTCAAAATAACAAAGAGTCATCACATAACCAAAAACGTCTTCAGCTATGGCAATCCTATAAATTCATCATTATGTAGTGTTGCTGAGTAAATATATATTTTACTTAAAAGTAAATGAAAATTGCAGTCATATTTATCTGAAAAATGATGTGCTTATCTTATACACTTTTATTGGATTTTGGGAAGGCATTCTGTCCCCAGGAGACATACAATAATGTATGTCTTTCATGGAAACTGAATTATAGAATAGATACTGTTAATAAACTTGTAATACAGTAGAAAAGTCTTGCTTTTCCGAGATTGTAAAGAAATAGTTTTAAATGTACTGTGTACATTTATCAATGACAACATGAAATGTATATTTATAATGCTATTTTAAATTTGTTGTCATTTTACTATGTGAAGTCTTTCTTGATTACTTGTTGTCCCTTGAAGTCACTTTATTGGTAATTAACAAATTCTTTTGATGTAGAGATACAAGTAAACATTAAAGGTAAAAATCAAAAAGGGGTCCTAATGACAGGATGAGCTGTATTTGTTTATGACTGGGAAGTGAAATAATGACAAAAAATATGTATCTAAGTGTAATTTTGATAAAAACTGCTTTTTATAAATAAATAAAGTAACCAAATTTTAATCCATAATGAGAGATAAGCAAGTTACCTGTTACATGATGGTGATGATGCTCCTGTTTTTGTCCATTTAAGTACTGTCTAAATGTAAAGCAATTAAAAATGTACTGTATAAATCCATGTTCAATGTAATATGATGCCAAAATATGTATTTTAAATTATTGTTTATAAATAGATCCACATGTCTGATAATTATTGTATTATGTTAATCTTTTTGGCTTTGAGTATGGGATATTAAGTATTGAATTAAAGTGATTGACATGGGACATATATCATTTATCTTTCATTTTTAGGTATATCTATCACTTCTCTGACTGTACATTTATCATTTTTTTGACTGTACATTTACCATTTCTCTTATTGTACATTTAGCATTTCTCTGTCTGTACATTTATCATTTCTTATCGTTTCTCTGACTGTACTTTTAACATTTATCTCACTCTACATTTATAATTTTTGACTGTACATTTAACATTTCTCAGACTGTTAATTTATCATTTATCTGACTGTACATTTACCATTTCTCTTACTGTACATTTACCATTTCTCTGACTGTACATTTACCATTTCTCTGATTGTACATTTATAATACATTTATAATTTATCTGCCTGTACATTTACTGTACATTTATATTTCCTTTTAATGTACATTTATAATTTTTGACTGTACATTTACCATTTCTCTTACTGTACATTTAGCATTTCTCTAACTGAACATTTATATTTCTCTGATTGTACATTTATAATACATTTATAGTTTATCTGACTGTACATTTGCATTTCCTTTAAATGTACATTTATCATTTCTCTGACTATAAATTTATAATTTTTGACTGTACATTTATCAATTGCTGCCTGTACATTGATCATTTCTTTGACTGTACATTTAACATTCCTCTGATTGTATATTTATCATTTTTCTGAATATACATCTATAATATACTAGTGTCTGACTGTACATGTATCATTTCTCTGACTGTACTTTTAACATTTATCTCACTCTACATTTATAATTTTTGACTGTACATTTAACATTTCTCAGACTGTTATCTTATCATTTATCTGACTGTACATTTAACATTTCTCTGACTGTACATTTACCATTTCTCTTACTGTACATTTACCATTTCTCTGACTGTACATTTATCATTTCTCTGATTGTACATTTATAATACATTTATAATTTATATGACTACATTTACTGTACATTTATATTTTCTTTTAATGTACATTTATCATTTCTTTGACTGTACATTTATAATTTTTGACTGTACATTTATCATTTTCTGACTGTACATTTATCATTTCTCTGACTGTACATTTAGTATTTCTCTGAATGTACATTTATTTACTTTATTTAAGTTACCCAAAACAGACTTTAAAAATTTTTTTTTGTCTGGTTTCTTCTTCTTCTTTTTAGCAGCCTCAGTAGCCAAATTGCTAAACTAGTTATCTATTGTTGATCATGTGATCTGTCAATACTGAGGACACTGAGTTTTCCTGTGGTAGGTCAGGGGTTTTCCCCATACTGGGGCTTCCTCCCCCAATAAAAACTGGACACCTTGATAAACTGAAAAATTGCTGAAGTTGATGGTAACATCATTAAAACAACAATATTATTATTTTTCTATAGGGCAAGAAAACGACTACCATAGTAGTTCTTAACTAGAATATCTTATATGCAAGCTCTGTCTATAAAGATATAGAAATAAAATGCAAAACCCATATCAATTTGGATAGCCACATTACAAAACCGTGTTATGAATTTTAATCATTAATTCAAAATGCAGTTAATACCCAATCAGTCTCTTTGCTATTCTACACCTAAACCATAATGAAATGAAGAAAATATATGTAGGCAAGACAAAAAATTTGAATAAACAAATATAAGACATATTAATATTAGAATGAAATAGCTCTTGCAAACATGGGAATAGCAATTTTCTATGGGAGATAACCCCCAAACAAATTAATTTCACTCTTATTTATAATCGTCCAACCATTGAAATTACGTTTCTTTACCCATTAATCTTGTCTGCTTCTATTCTTAGAGATCCAATGTCTGATCAACATGAAACTGGGAGTATGTTGTCCCTTGCCTAAAGTTGTGCAAGCGATTTTAGAAATTTTCAGGATTGTCGCCATTTTCAAAAATGGATGCCATCGAAAATAAAATTTGTTTCTCAGATCTCTGGGAAGGCTAGAGTGATTTTAGTGGAAAATGGTACACTAATACAGTTTACTATCCTGAGCATACTAACAGAAAAACATTTTACTTGAAAGCAGCCATTTTGTAAAGATTACCATTTTACTGCACTCCTAAAAGGACTTACAGTTGTCCGATTTCAACGATATGTTATTTTTAGGCATATTTTACTGTACTGATTTTATCCATGGTGATTTTGGGCGACATATGTGTTGGCATCCTAACACAGTTACAGCTCTACATAACCTTGCCTGAGAATTTACATTTACATGAATTATTTCCATCCTGGATTTAGGTTTCGTCTTTTACATTTTTTTTTCTTTCAAAAAGAAAATGTTTTATGACTTAGTGAGCATAAATTGCATCAATCTGGTGTAAAAAATGTCACGATGGCTCACAAATATCTTCTTTTGTAGGATAATGCCAAATTGTATCACAAAGGCCAAAAGTGTGAGGACCAGAACATTTATAGGAGACCAGATTGAGGACTGTAAGGATCTGTCGGGGCTATACTACTTATTATCATTTCAGAAGGTTTGTATGTGTGATTCTAAGCAGGTGTTTGTCCTACCATCTTTTATGGAAGATCAAGGGTTTTATAGAGTACTCTGGCTTCCTCCCTTAATAAAAAAAACTTGAAGACAATTGCTGAAGTGGTTTTAAAACCATATTTTAAAAAAAACCAATACCCTCTTATGTATTTTTTTTAATTTGAAAATATGTAACACCCAATGTATGATGTCAAGAAGGTAATTCAGACTATACTTTTTCTAGAAAAAATATGGTATAATATTATTTCTAGTTTCTTTAAAAATTTAACTGGACATGATTAAATCATATAGAGAATTTTGGTTTAGTTGTAATTATTATAGAGTTCTATTATTACTTTACAGATCCTGATCAAATTTACAGTGTAACTACTGACATAATATTAGTTCAGAAAATTAATTACAAAATGATAGTTTGTGAGGCCAACCTAGGGGGAAATTTAAAATAAGTTGATGACAAAGAATATATCATTCTGTAGACTTCTCAGATGGTTCTTACCTTTTAAGGTATCAGACCCATAATTGAAGTCACTGTTTAATTTTATTTTTAGAAATACACCTTTATTAAATCAATCTATTGCCAATTAATGATACAAATTATATATATTGTTTTACTTTTACTTTGAGTCAATGTTAACAGTTTTGAGCCAAAAAGTTAGTTACACAAATAGTATTTCCGATGTTTGCTGAAGATTACCGAGGTCTGCTCCATTGAAAAACAATGGACATACAGGACACCAGATATGATCACATGGTCAATTGTGGTCTGGATGCCTTAAATTTGTACTGTGTTTATTTCAGGGGTATTTGGTTAATTGGGAAATACAGAGGCAGATATGGGATTATATGTTTGGAAAAGACTGTTTAAAGGTAAATGCTTCTGTCAGGTATGTTATGTCATGCCTATGATATGGCAAAAAGATCCAATTCTTTTTAAAATTAGTTCTTGATTAGTTAACATCAATTGATTTTACTGTCAAATTTTCTTTTACTAACAATGTGTGCAACACAGTCAGTAAACCAATATTTGCATCATTGAAATCTTAGGTTGACGTATATGTAAAATACAGAAAAAAAAATTATGGTTTTAATAAACAAAACGTGTCATTTGTGCTTGCATTACAGCATTAAAACAGCCAATTTTAGATTTTATGCAAGATGATTTTAATTTGAAAACAGAAAGATAAAATAACAGTGTTAACAATAATGCCCAATTAAAACCTCTATATCTGGATGGTGTGCCAATAAGCAGTTGAAATTAAAATGTGTAAAAACAATACTGAGATAGGCTGCATCAGGTGGCCAAGGGGTTAAGGTAGTTAGTCATCTGCTATTGATCATGTGGTCTGTCAGCACTGAGGTTGTTGGTTCGAGTCTAAATAAATGCAGGGTGTACTTGACTCCAATCTTAATTGAGAAGGATTCCCAGTTTTCCTACCGCAGGTCTTGGTTTTTCTCCGGCTCTATCTTTCTCTCACAATAAAAACTGGACTCCATGATATAGCTGGAAAATTGCTGAAAGTGGCATTTAAACACTGACATTAAAGCAAACATACGATACAGAGGTCAGTTCATCTTTTTATAGTCAGTTATAGGTGCAAGACATTGTTTTATTAGGATTTTTGTCTTGAAAGTGTTTTCTGAAAAACTTTTCAAACATGAAACAAAAAGTGTATGACTTTATGTGTTGCTTCTTTATAGGTTGAGTTCCAAGACAGTAATATTATCGTTACTGAACCCTACTTTAATTTTAGTTCAGTACAGGAAGCTATGAATGAGATCTTTTTCGAGGAATACCAGTTTAATTCTGTCTTCCGATGTAATCGTAAGTTTTGCTGCCATAGTATTTTTTTGTATTTCTATGTTGGAAATTATCAGCGATGAGCATTTTAATATTGAATACTCTGAAGTACCATGATTAACTGAGGATTGTTATTGTCCATATAAAAATGAAAAACTAACCCTGCTTATTATTCCAGTACACAAAGCAGGCAATAAAGCCATAGCAACACTATGACACTTGTCATTTACATCAGTACAATTATTTACTTACAGGAATTCTTCTACATGTAGGTGGATATATAGGTTACAGCCCTAGTTTCATAAAATTTCTAGTAAAGAGATTTTCCTCAAATGTAAATTTTCCAGCAATCTGGTTGGTCAATATTTGAGTATGTCCGAAAATTTGAGATGTTTTTTGAAACCGGACCCTGTTCTTTATAAAATAAATATAATTGTATAATTGACAGCTCTTAGATTATTCATTTTTCTATTTCAGCTTCTTTTTTATCTCAGTACAAGTACAGTACAGAGAAGGGACAGCAGCCATTGTGTTCAGTTGTAGTAGATGCAGGGTATTCATTTACACATATAGTTCCTTATTGTAAGGGGAGAAAACTCACAGAAAGTGTCAAAAGGTGTGTAATGTTATATAACAGATACATGCATAGTTATCCTGTGTTGAAGATGTACTTGTTTAATATAAGCAATATAGTAGCAAAATAAACATTTTTGTGATGGGGTTTATGGTTGGTGTGTATCACCACATTAAAGTGATACAATGTATAATATTTTTGAGAAGATTCGACCTACAAAGAAAGAGTACCTACCTAAGGTGTCACCATAAAACCATAATAATATGATAGAAAAGAAATGTGCATAAGAGCTATGGAATATCTCAATCTTGGTACAGTGGAAAATAACCATTTTATTTTTTCATAATTTTATAGAGGCCTTGCAATTGGTTGTCGAGTGGTTAAGGTAGTTAATATTCGACTATTTATAACTTGCTTGTAAACATTGAGGTTGCTAGTTCACGTATCACTGCAGGCAGGGTGTGCTTGATTCCAATCTTAATTAACAAGAATTGTTAGTTTTCCAACCAATGGTCAGGGTTTTCTTGGGTTACTCCGATCATCCCCCTATAAAACTTGATGCCATGATATAGCTGATGCTGATAAATTGGTAAAAGTGTCATTAAACACCATTCAAACAAAAAAAAAACATTTCTTAAGGATGCTCTTTGATTTGTTTTGTATTAAACTATATAATGTATATATGGTATACTACAGGGGAGTTTTACTACACCATCAGACATAGACATGTTGTTTGCCTCCTGACAAGTAGTTTGTTATTGAACCAAGTCTTTATGAATTGTAATACTAATTTATGATTGTTACTGTAAAGGTTTATCTTGTCCTGTACATTATTGTATTTCAGGATTGATGATTGGCACTGTAAAGGTTTATCTTGTCCTGTACATTATTGTATTTCAGGATTGATGATTGTTACTGTAAAGGTTTATCTTGTCCTATACATTATTGTATTTCAGGATTGATGATTGGCACTGTAAAGGTTTATCTTGTCCTATACATTATTGTATTTCAGGATTGATGATTGGCACTGTAAAGGTTTATCTTGTCCTGTACATTATTGTATTTCAGGATTGATGATTGGCACTGTAAAGGTTTATCTTGTCCTGTACATTATTGTATTTCAGGATTGATGATTGGCACTGTAAAGGTTTATCTTGTCCTATACATTATTGTATTTCAGGATTGATGATTGGCACTGTAAAGGTTTATCTTGTCCTGTACATTATTGTATTTCAGGATTGATGATTGTTACTGTAAAGGTTTATCTTGTCCTGTACATTATTGTATTTCAGGATTGATGATTGGCACTGTAAAGGTTTATCTTGTCCTGTACATTATTGTATTTCAGGATTGATGATTGTTACTGTAAAGGTTTATCTTGTCCTGTACATTATTGTATTTCAGGATTGATGATTGGCACTGTAAAGGTTTATCTTGTCCTGTACATTATTGTATTTCAGGATTGATGATTGGCACTGTAAAGGTTTATCTTGTCCTGTACATTATTGTATTTCAGGATTGATGATTGTCACTGTAAAGGTTTATCTTGTCCTGTACATTATTGTATTTCAGGATTGATGATTGTTACTGTAAAGGTTTATCTTGTCCTGTACATTATTGTATTTCAGGATTGATGATTGGCACTGTAAAGGTTTATCTTGTCCTGTACATTATTGTATTTCAGGATTGATGATTGGCACTGTAAAGGTTTATCTTGTCCTGTACATTATTGTATTTCAGGATTGATGATTGGCACTGTAAAGGTTTATCTTGTCCTGTACATTATTGTATTTCAGGATTGATGATTGGCACTGTAAAGGTTTATCTTGTCCTGTACATTATTGTATTTCAGGATTGATGATTGTTACTGTAAAGGTTTATCTTGTCCTGTACATTATTGTATTTCAGGATTGATGATTGGCACTGTAAAGGTTTATCTTGTCCTGTACATTATTGTATTTCAGGATTGATGATTGGCACTGTAAAGGTTTATCTTGTCCTGTACATTATTGTATTTCAGGATTGATGATTGTTACTGTAAAGGTTTATCTTGTCCTGTACATTATTGTATTTCAGGATTGATGATTGGCACTGTAAAGGTTTATCTTGTCCTGTACATTATTGTATTTCAGGATTGATGATTGGCACTGTAAAGGTTTATCTTGTCCTGTACATTATTGTATTTCAGGATTGATGATTGTTACTGTAAAGGTTTATCTTGTCCTGTACATTATTGTATTTCAGGATTGATGATTGGCACTGTAAAGGTTTATCTTGTCCTGTACATTATTGTATTTCAGGATTGATGATTGGCACTGTAAAGGTTTATCTTGTCCTGTACATTATTGTATTTCAGGATTGATGATTGGCACTGTAAAGGTTTATCTTGTCCTGTACATTATTGTATTTCAGGATTGATGATTGGCACTGTAAAGGTTTATCTTGTCCTGTACATTATTGTATTTCAGGATTGATGATTGGCACTGTAAAGGTTTATCTTGTCCTGTACATTATTGTATTTCAGGATTTATGATTGTTACTGTAAAGTTTATCTTGTCCTGTACATTATTGTATTTCAGGATTGATGATTGTTACTGTAAAGGTTTATCTTGTCCTGTACATTATTGTATTTCAGGATTGATGATTGTTACTGTAAAGGTTTATCTTGTCCTGTACATTATTGTATTTCAGGATTGATGATTGGCACTGTAAAGGTTTATCTTGTCCTGTACATTATTGTATTTCAGGATTGATGATTGTTACTGTAAAGGTTTATCTTGTCCTATACATTATTGTATTTCAGGATTGATGATTGGCACTGTAAAGGTTTATCTTGTCCTATACATTATTGTATTTCAGGATTGATGATTGGCACTGTAAAGGTTTATCTTGTCCTGTACATTATTGTATTTCAGGATTGATGATTGGCACTGTAAAGGTTTATCTTGTCCTATACATTATTGTATTTCAGGATTGATGATTGTTACTGTAAAGGTTTATCTTGTCCTATACATTATTGTATTTCAGGATTGATGATTGTTACTGTAAAGGTTTATCTTGTCCTGTACATTATTGTATTTCAGGATTGATGATTGTTACTGTAAAGGTTTATCTTGTCCTATACATTATTGTATTTCAGGATTGATGATTGGCACTGTAAAGGTTTATCTTGTCCTGTACATTATTGTATTTCAGGATTGATGATTGGCACTGTAAAGGTTTATCTTGTCCTGTACATTATTGTATTTCAGGATTGATGATTGGCACTGTAAATGTTTATCTTGTCCTGTACATTATTGTATTTCAGGATTGATGTTGGTGGTAAAGTATTGACCAATCATTTAAAAGAAGTTATCTCATACAGGTATTGTTTTCTAGTACAAGTACATAATTGCGGGGGGCCTGAGTGAACGAGTGGTCAAGGTAGTTAGTATACTATTGATCATGTTGGGGGTTTTCTCCAGGTACTTTGGCTTCCTCCCCCAATTAAAACTGGATGCCATGATACATGTATATGTGGAAAATAGTTAAAAGCGGCTTTACACAACATTAAACAAACAAACAAACATAATTGCATCTTTTACTAGAATATGTAGCTGTTCATGATAATAGCTATTCCAAAACTATGGAAGGATACATGAGATATTTAAAGGCATTTGTTTTCAGAGTGGGAGGAGGGGTGGTTTAAAACAAATAAAGCAAGAAGTTTAATGTTAAAATTCTGTATATAAGCTACAAAAGATGATCATTGGCCTATCAACACTAATGTTGTGGGTACAAGCCTTACTGGGCTGCATTTTCACTAGGTTCTTATGCCTCCCCTACAAGCTGAACACTATGATAGAGCTGAAAAATTGCTGAAAGTGGCATATTAAACTACATTCAAACAAATAATTCATTTTGGTAAAAAGTTAACCAATCACATCAGACTAAATGGGGTCCAATCTGGTTCAATACAGCCCAGTTATTTATTTAAATGACTTAAATGTGTCATTTAAGATTGCAGGATAAAACTATACAGGTACATTGTCCTAATTTAAGATAATATTTGAATATGGTACGAAATTGTTAAACTTATCTGCAGAGCCTGGGATTATCTATAATTTCTTCATACACATATTACCCAAACAAGTAAACCATCCACTATTTTCTTTACAGACAGTTGATGGTAATGGATGAGACTTACGTCATTAACCAGTTAAAGGAGGATGTATGTTACGTATCACAGGACTTCATGAAGGACATGGAAACTGCCAGGTATTGTGAAATAACATATGTATAGATAGATAGATGTATGTTACGTATCACAGGACTTCATGAAGGACATGGAAACTGCCAGGTATTGTGAAATAACATATGTATAGATAGATAGATAGATGTATGTTACGTATCACAGGACTTCATGAAGGACATGGGAACTGCCAGGTATTGTGAAATAACTTATGTATAGATAGATAGATGTATGTTACGTATCACAGGACTTCATGAAGGACATGGAAACTGCCAGGTATTGTGAAATAACTTATGTATAGATAGATAGATGTATGTTACGTATCACAGGACTTCATGAAGGACATGGAAACTGCCAGGTATTGTGAAATAACATATGTATAGATAGATAGATAGATGTATGTTACGTATCACAGGACTTCATGAAGGACATGGAAACTGCCAGGTATTGTGAAATAACGTATGTATAGATAGATAGATGTATGTTACGTATCACAGGACTTCATGAAGGACATGGAAACTGCCAGGTATTGTGAAATAACATATGTATAGATAGATAGATGTATGTTATGTATCACAAGACTTCATGAAGGACATGGAAACTGCCAGGTATTGTGAAATAACATATGTATAGATAGATAGATAGATGTATGTTACGTATCACAGGACTTCATGAAGGACATGGAAACTGCCAGGTATTGTGAAATAACATATGTATAGATAGATAGATAGATGTATGTTACGTATCACAGGACTTCATGAAGGACATGGAAACTGCCAGTTATTGTGAAATAACATATGTATAGATAGATAGATGTATGTTATGTATCACAGGACTTCATGAAAGACATGGAAACTGCCAGGTATTGTGAAATAACATATGTATAGATAGATAGATAGATGTATGTTACGTATCACAGGACTTCATGAAGGACATGGAAACTGCCAGGTATTGTGAAATAACATATGTATAGATAGATAGATAGATGTATGTTACGTATCACAGGACTTCATTAAGGACATGGAAACTGCCAGGTATTGTGAAATAACATATGTATAGATAGATAGATAGATGTATGTTACGTATCACAGGACTTCATGAAGGACATGGAAACTGCCAGGTATTGTGAAATAACATATGTATAGATAGATAGATGTATGTTATGTATCACAGGACTTCATGAAAGACATGGAAACTGCCAGGTATTGTGAAATAACATATGTATAGATAGATAGATAGATAGATGTATGTTACGTATCACAGGACTTCATGAAGGACATGGAAACTGCCAGGTATTGTGAAATAACATATGTATAGATAGATAGATAGATGTATGTTACGTATCACAGGACTTCATGAAGGACATGGAAACTGCCAGGTATTGTGAAATAACATATGTATAGATAGATAGATGTATGTTATGTATCACAAGACTTCATGAAGGACATGGAAACTGCCAGGTATTGTGAAATAATATATGTATTCATAGGAGATAGATAGAACATTAAACCTCTAGTTTTATGGTTTTCTTAGTTGTTAGAAATCTTAATTACAATACTGGTAATTTAAGTTTTGAATTATGAATTTTGACTGTAAGCAGTAAAACAAAATTTGGGAATTAACATTTAAGTATTTATACCTTTTTTGGTTAATAATTTTAGGTCAATGAAGACAAATAAATATTTTTATTTCAGAAAAAAGGGTAAAGAGAATACTATTGCTAGGGACTATGTTTTACCTGACTACACACATATCAAGAGAGGATTTGTACGACCATTGGAGGAGACTACAGGCAAAGCTAAGGAAGGAGAACAGGTGATTATTTAAAGAAAATTTCAAGTTTTAAAAGCATGTTATACAACTTACGATTGGTGTAAACAGATCCAAAGTAGGTTATGTGAGTATAACCTGTTTAAACATTTAAATATATTCCTTACAATTTAATTTTCCAAACTTATCAATTTATATATGAATATTTCGTGTGACCTTAGGTAGACGGTTGTCTAATTAGAGGCAGGCACTGCTTACTCGTCCGGAGCACCTGAGTGCACCCATGGTTTAATTGGGTTCGGGTTACTCTCTTTCTGTGTTTTATGTTTTTGATTTTTGTGTTGTGTTTGTCTATATCTGGATTTGTAACTGTCCCCTGGTTTTTGGCTCTTGTTGTTCGGTCGGTTTTCTTTGCTACTTTCTTAGGTAGGTTATACAGTATAACCTGGTCTGCTGCATTGGAGATAGCCAATCAGATTTTAGCTTTCAAATCATTTTTTTGTGTAAAAGGAATAACTAAATACCAGTTTGATCAAATAAGTAATTCATATCTCTTAGATGCGAAATGTATTAATATTATTTATGAAAAGTCTGAAGGATAGTACATGTACTACTGTATATAACTATTTGTGACAATACTGGTTTATATTTGTCTTGTTATTATTTTTTCAAAATATATGTATAGTAAAAAATAAATTTTTTAATTGAAATGGTGTATTCTTTTAAAAATGCTTTAATACTCACTAAGCATTGTACTTACTCCTCTAATTAATAGAATATGTTGTGATATTTAAATTAATATGCTAACACTCTAAGCTATCTTGAGGTGATAGCCCATGAGGTAAGAACTGTAAAGGTTGGCTGCCACACCATCCTGCTGAACCTTAAGATCTAACTACAAACAAAATTAAAAAATGATATTTGATTAAATTTCAAATTTTTTGTAGATGGATTATGATGTAAAGTAATGTCAAGCCCAGAAAGTATATATGTAATACATCTTATCATGTATGAGTATGTTTAACCTTTTTTGATCATTTCTTTTGCCCAGATAATCAGAATGAACAATGAGAGGTTTGCCATACCTGAACTCCTGTTTCACCCATCAGATGTTGGTATTCATGAAATGGGGATAGCTGAAGCATTGGTACATACCATAGAATCCCTACCAGAAGGTAAGTCTGCCTAAGATGTAAGCACGCTCTATGTTTTTGTGTTTTGTATGTATAGTGTCGTGTCACACTCTCCATTGAGAATGTTGGCACAAACATCTGGAAATTAAGTAATTACCAAAGTCTGGATGATTTGGGATTGTAGTCACTCAATTTGAGCAGGGACATTAGAATGATTTAAAATTTAGTCGCTCACTCTGGGCACAAACATCTTGGTGATTTAGATTTTACGTCCTTCAAGTTTTAGCAAAGGGTTTTGTTCAAACAACATTATGTTATGTGCATTTCCAATTGGAATGTTGTTCAAATATAAATTTATCCTTCAGAATATTTTCCTGTATACTTCTGTGCAATAACTGAAATACAAACTCTGATATTTAGCTGATCTGTAAATAATATTATAAAAGGGAAATAACTCCATTTTCTCAATACAGAGATGCAGCCTCATATGTACAGTAATGTTGTATTAACTGGTGGCAATTGTAAGATTCCTGGATTTTATGACCGCATGTAAGTATGAGGTGAATGTAATCTTTTAATCTAATTTGTATTTCAAATCACCTGCATTATTGATGTGTTGCATGAGGATCTACAGAACTACACTGCATCCTATTTAAAATTTTTAGAAAAAGGATTCAATCTAAACTAAGAATTTCAATAGATGACAATAGACATTGCGAGATACTAAATACTGTAAATTCAGAAATTTTTGAAATGTTTTTATTATTGCTAATAATGCGATTGTTCTGCTTTGCAATAATTAAATCTCGCAACACTACTTTCGTTTCTCCATTACTCAACATTAATCAACCTAGTATGCATACATAAACCATCTGTAAAGCAATACCATTTAATTTGGTTACAATAATTAATTTTACACAACATAATTGATTTTTCTTTGATGTAAACAACTGTTTTGTACCCAGCTGAACCTCAATATAACAACAAATCATCTCATTATTAAAGACAGAGGTTTTTCTGATCTTCAACAGAGGTAAATCACTTTAGAAAAGAAATATGTTTGTTTTGTTTGTTTGATGGTGTTTTAGTGCCACTTTCAGCAATTTGTCAGCTATATCATGGCGTCCAGTTTTTATTGGGGGAGGAAGCCAGAGTACCCGGAAAAAACCCCCGACCTGTGGAAGGAAAACTGGCAATCCTTGTCAATTAAGATTAGAGTAGAGAACACACTGCCTGCAGTGAGAATCGAACCTTCAATCTTAGTGTTGACAGACCATGTGATCAATAGTAGACGAACTACCTAAACAACTCGGCCACCGAGGCCCCAAAATAAAATATGTATTCAGTTTAGAGTCGAGCGATTATTTACTGACGATAAAAATTTAACTAAAAACTTATAATTGCTGAGCAATAATTGGTTGTCATTACATTTTTTGCTACCTCAGCCAATCGCAAAAATATGAACTCACATTTTTTAGGGGGTCCCTGAATCGCAATAATAAATTTACATATTTACAGTATTTGTAATTATAAATATTTATATTAATTACAGGTTCTAGCTTAATAAAAGGAAATGGTTGTGTTTAGCTATTAAAAGTAAATCACCATTCAGTTAGTGTAACATGAAGTTGTTAAAATAGTAAACAGAAATAAATATATATGTATTAAGTATGTAGATAGTATAAACCCTCACAAGGGGGCTAATTCTAATGTTTTTACTTTTAATAAAGTGTTCACATACTAGGCATCAATCATAACATGGTATAAAATTGAATTTTTAATGTACTGTAGAATGAATGGACTAGAAATTGGGAATGGATAAGAGTCATATATCTTACTGGAAACCCATTAAAAAGTGCTGAAAAGTAGACAATACATTTATGTTCTATACATGCATTGAAAAATTGCTGTAATATTTCCTCATATTTTATAATAAGATGTCATACATATATTTTGGAATAGTGCATTTTTTGTAGTATAAAAATGAAAATTGAACTTGGGAGGTGGTTAAATACTTTTGTGAAGACTTTCCCAACAATATTACACCCTCTAATCAAAGCACTTGAGAGAAGCACATACAAAAAATATTCTAAGTTGATCTCCTTTTTGTCCAGACACTATGATAAGAAGAAAGCAACTTGCTTTTTCCATTAGTTCGACTCTTCCCATATGTAATAAAGGCTCTCATACAAGGGAGGTAATCATAGATTCTCTAACATTTTATACCACAAGTTTCTCTTGATTAAATTAAAAATTTTAATGCAATTCTTCTAAATGTATCGTCAATTCTGATTCCATTATTGATGCGGTCAGAAGTTAACGAATGCGAAGATGTTATTTCCAGTAAATTTCCATTCAGTTAATTTAGTTGTTTATTGCTGTAGAATAAGAATGGAGATAACGGTAATTTTTTTTAAGATTTGCAGGCATCCATTGGTGATTTGATGCTGGCAGATCTTTAAATACAATACAGTTATCTCCTAAACGAAAGTTCTTTAGTACAACACTTGTTTTTCTCAGGGAAAGTGACTGTAGAAGTATGACCCCAGATGACTATGACCTTAATATGAAAAAACCAGAAAAGTAAGTTGATACATTGATAATACATTATATATGCTGGTAAACAGATTAAATATGCTCTTTAAAAAATATAATACAATACAAATTGTAAGACATTAACATTCATATGGCATAATGACAGTATAATTTAAAAAATTCATATGCTGTCCTGATGGTTTGTAGAATCTATGTTGTTTTTAATATAAGTCTTTTGTTTTTGTCTCGCCTGCAACGATAGTCGCTGGAGGTGAGACATATATATGGGAATCTGGCAGCGGAGGCGACCTCAACACTTGGACAGCTTGCTTTATATCTTTGTAAGCCTGAGCTGTAGGTCCATCAAATGTGGTCAAGTGGTATGATGAGTACTTGCCAGTCAGTCACTTGACTGTCTGGAAGGTGTCACCTGGCCTTGAACTCAATTTCACTCTACAGCGACTATGTTTAAGTTTTTGTATTAGGGCAATTCCTCTGTAACTAAGCATGGTAGGGTGACAATATTTGGTATACAGGTTGCTGCTGAAAAGTACATGACAGTCTGGCAGGTTTCACCTGACCTGGACCTCAATTTTAAGGTCCGGCAACTACGTTAAAGTTTTTGTATTAGGGCAGTTCCTCGGTCATCATGCATGTTAGGATGAAAATATTTGGTATACAGGTTGTAGTTGAAGAGTACATGACTGTCTGGTAGGTGTCACCTGACCTTGTCCTCAATTTCTGGGTCCAGAGACTATGTAAAAGTTTTTGGATTAGGGCAGTTCCTCTGTAACCATGAATGGTAGGATGACAGTATATGGTACATGTATATAGGTTGCTAATGATTAGTACGAGTGTCTGGTGGGTGTCAACTGACCAGGTGACCATAACCTCAATTCACAGTCCAATGGCTATGTTAAATTTTTTGGATTAGGTCCGTTTCTCTGTAAACATGCATTGTACATTTCAAATGAAAACAATTTAATGCTATCTACATAATGCTTATGATGTAATTTTTTTCGTTACTGATGCGGAATGCAGCCGTGACATTTTTCTGTGTCCTCACTTGTATTGAATTCATACAATATTTCATATAAGGGGTCATCCATAATTGTCAACCATTTTCGCAAGTGTGCAAAAAGCACACTTTTTTAAGACCCCCCACCCCCCATCAAAAGTGTACATCAACCATTAAACTAATATAAAAACCAAACTCCACGGAAACGAAAAATTTCTGAAGACAAAAAAAAAAAGTGTACACAAAAATGTTGAAATTTTTAACCCCCTCCCCCAAGTGTGCTGTTTGCACACTTATGAAAATGGTTGACAATTATGGACGACCCCTAAAGAGAACTGAATATGTGCATAATCTATGATATACATTCGAACTTGGATGGCTCAAACTCAAAGGGGCAAATGAAAAGCCTGTTCGAAAAATCAGGAGTTCAAGAGGGTGCATTCCAGTTTGCCAAATCCAAAATTGCTGATTCCCAGATTGCAGCGTCCAATTTGCCGATTCCCAGTTTGCCAATTAAATATTATTAAACCAATTAAGAACAATCCAAGTGGTGTTAAAAGAATTGTATCAAGAGCTATGTGTCTTTAGGAAAATTAATTATATAAATTAAATAATTTAAGTGACATAACAGGAATTATCGGCTTGTAAAATTATAAAGTATCAGCTTGGGACAACAAATATGATAAGCTGAGAAAAATCAAGTTACTGAACTTTACAGACAATTATGGGTGCTTAATTTAGGCAATCTTTCACAATTATAAATTATCAGCTTGGGCTGTTATTGTTTGGAATTAATATTAAATAATTAGTGATTGAGAAAATTTAAATTGATATAAAAAAAAGAAAATTTCAAAAAGAATTGCATTTAAGTTATTGAACTTGAACAAAATATTTTCTTTAATGGTAAAATATCAATGAATCGTCAAACTGGGAATCGTCTAATTGGACGCGGTAATCTGGGAATCGGCAAATTGGCACTAAACCGTTCAAGAAACCAGGTCTTGTGATATCCGGAACTAGAGCGAACCAGAGTAGATATCGGTTTATATATTTCAATTAATTTCCTGTCACATTGGATTTATAAAATTTTGATTCTTAATTGTACGTTTACTGTTATTTTTCTTGTTTAATTGTGTGCATTAATAAATATTAAGTATTAATAAATAGTATTGCATTACATTATGGTGTCAGTGTCAGTGGACTCAATTCAGATTTAATAGCAATTAATTCATGCATATTTCAATTCACGTCTTTCCATATGCGCGCCACCTACCGGTAACATGTTCGGTAACTCTAGTTTACATGTAAGACTGTAGTTGGTATACAAGCCATAACATAAATCTGTCACACTATACCTTCAATAAACAATTAATTGGGAGCTACGTAGGTGAAAACCCCATTAAATAAAAAGGGATATTAAAATATGTATCAGATATACAGACTTTGCAAACTTTTGTCAAATAAAAGTGTGTATTTAAAAACTCCTAATTTATAAGTATACACAAAAGTGTTAACATATGAACTATGGTTAATAAGCTGCTAAGAAATTGTTAGTATAAATTACTTTCCCACTTTGTGCCCCAAGGAAATTAATTACCTGTTCATCGGATGCAAGACACTACACCTGGCTGCCGGTTAGATAAAGGTGATTTTTATTGTGGTGTCAACGAATATACGTGCAATGTAAATGACATAAATGTATTACTTGTACATGTAATTACAAGCCTCTGATGTATGTGAGCACAGATTTCAATAGGTTGACAGTTATCAGTTACGGATAATTGAGTGATTACATATACCTATAATAAAAAAATGTCCCACTGAGAAGCTTCCTGTACAGGTGAATGGTGTTAATTGGAAAAGGTACACGTGCAATTTAGTAATAATTACCATGGGAAAATGTATTGTTTGTTTCGGATACGACCTTCCAAGGTATATTTTTTAACCCACATGTTTTAGGATAAGCATTTTCCAAATTGCAGTCGTAGGTTTAGTGGAAATATGTCGAAAATAAAATAGCTTTAAGATTATTTTGTTTAAGAAAATTTGTGCAACCCAGAAAGGAGCATCGTTTTATTGCAGTCATTTCGAGATGTATTAACACGTGATTTCACGTCTATGAAGGAATGCTCCTCCCATCGTTGTTTTTCCCACCACACCTATTGATTGGATTGTTATAGGTGTGTTGCTTTTGATACGGGGCCACCCACTTGTCAATTAAGTCAATCACATCAGGCGTTCAAAGGAATGACAATTGACACTGAATACTCGCATTGTGCACGTCCGATTGTTGTTTAATTTCTAGACAATTATATTATCTGTCAAATGAACAATTGTGTGAACCCCAAAATAAAACTGGAACATCACAATAACGAGGTCAAAACATTGTTTTTATGGTTTTTAATGCATTGGAAATAAGTATTTTCTCACTGAAAGTTAGTGGTAAGCATATACTGCACGTGCGAGTCATACATGTAAATCGCGGTTACCCGCCCCTTTAAGGGAGGTAACACCACTTAATTCGCAATCGGCGAATTAATTAAAACCTATTTCAACAAATTTGCCCACAAAGGAGTAATAATTACAAATTGATGACAGTTAGGTTAATTATTAGGGATTATATCATTACAGATCAAGCTTGACATTTTACTGGACTGGTGTGGCTTTGATCTTAACACCTTTTACGACAAATGAATCACCCAAGCCTTCAAAATGTTTCAGTTTGATTTATTAATGTTTTTTTTTCATTTTTACTATTGGGACTGCTAATTTAGTTTGTGTTTTCTAGGAATAGATAGGGGAACAGCTCCATATTTGAAAAGAAATCCTAGGTGTTCAAGCGATCTGAGTTTGAGCTACTGAAGTTCTACTGTATATTATTGTACAATGTAGAATTTGTTGTATATGATTTTTGTTTCTACAATTTACATAGATTAATTTGTTTTTAATATGTAATGAGATTTAATTACATAATGTACTTGAAGCAATTCTAAATTAGCCCTGTGTAAGTGTAAGTGATGTTTTGTAAGCCTTTACTTTCTGTAAGGAGGAAATAACTGCTATTTGGTTAAAATATTAATATTTTGTTGAGATATTCCCTACTTGTGGTAAACAAGATTTATCTCCCATTTGCAGAGTTATCTGTTCTTTAGAGCAGGTACTTTATAGTACCTACTGTGGGTAAAAAGTAGTTTTTCTACAATATTTTTTTATTCACATATAGCAAAGCATCTGGTAAAATTTATTATGATATGCAAACTAATTCTGCAGTTTTTTTTAGTTGTATTGGAAGAGTCAGTCCACAGACATTATTTAAAAAAAAATAAAAACGTGATTTTTCCCTATCTGTTCAATACTGGATACCTGCTGTTATGAAAGACAACTCTTGCAAATGGGAAGTAACTCTTGTATTCCAAAAATAGGGAATTCACACAAGATTTGCATATTACGAAAAATCCACCAATTATGCTACAGAAAATTAGACATGACTGGGAAAAATATAAAATTATTTTATCCTCTAACAAAGTTTTTTAGCTGCCAAATATCAATGGTTTTTACTGGAGAGTCCCCTAATAATAACATGAATGTAAAGCAAAACATATCATTATACTTTACTATGGTAACCAGTACTAAAATAAATTAGATGTTACGAGCAATAACTTCTTTTTCTCGCTCAAAACTGCACGTGGGTAAAATAACTGTCTGGGAATTTGCAAGTATACAAAATAACTAGTTATTTGTTTGACATGCCAAAGTGCGCCAAATTTGAAATGGGAAAATGACTAGTTGTTTATCCGAGGTGCAAAAGAGCGCCAAATTTATAAGGGTTACTCTGTTATGACTACACAGTCCCTTTGTTCTTGTTTGTGTTTAGTTCAGTATAATAATACAGTTATGGCCTTTAATTGACTTCAGGTAATATCCAAATTTTTACATCTCGAAAGAATTATTTTGCATCGTTCCTGCGAACCTTGGAAAATAACCTTTTCTTGATTTAATAATTATGGATATTACCTTCGTTAAAGTTCATAATTGTATATTATTATTCTATGAAATATTCCATAATAGTTATAGACTTTGTGTAAAAATGTGTTTGGATGATGAGTGACGACAAATGCATTTAATTATTCTAATTGTGTTTACAGACCAAGTATATATGCTTGGGAAGGTGGAGTTGCACTGGCCAACGATCCACAGTTAAAAAAGATTGCCATCAGTCGAGATGAGTATGATGAGCATGGCCACAATATCTGTTTGGAAAGATTTGATGTTTGAAACTATATAGACTGATAGTATTTACAAGAAAAACCTCTTGCTGGATATCTGAAGAATATCAGCCATATTGGATTTATGCATCCAGTAACCAATCAGATTGTATTGAGTCTGTGTTGTGTACTTGTTGGGACTGTACGATGGATTCATGTACAATGTGAAAAAGATGGCTCTAAAAACCAGGATGTAACAACAAATCTTATATAAATGTTGTATTTATAATATTAATACACTGGTATCAAGTCATTTTACTTTTGACTTCTATATATAAACCTGTTCTACCTTTATTTACTGTCACCTGCTGGAGAGGTGATGTGATTGCTGACAAATTAAATCATTTAGTCCAAGAGAATGATTGGTCAGTTCATCGAAGCACAGTGCACAATATTTTGATTATATTATGGTCTATTCACAGCTATATTATTAGTTGTACAAGTTTATATCCATAGATGTGAAAATTTTAACACCTGAAGTGCCTCAAGTACAAAGTATCTTTTTGTTCATTGTCAAGGAATGTGTGATTAAAATTTTAAGGAAAATAGGTGTTTTTTCTACCTTAGTTAGAACCCTATCATGTTCTTTGTTTGATTCAAGTAGATTTTGTGATGAACATCATATATAGTGTGACCTTGATCCATGTCAATGGCTTATCTTGTTTGCTTTTCTGGTGTATAATATATTTTCATCTTTTTTCTAAGATTTGCTCTTCTGTACGAGAAGATAACTGATTCCCCTTTTCAACTTTAAAGATTTTTAGGTAATGGGGTTGAACTTCTGTTAGCAACACCAGGGTATATAACTTAACAAAACCAAGGTATAATTTCATCTGACCTGTCTTCGTTGTAAACATATTACATTCATATGGAAATATGGAAAACTAGATTTTTTCTCACGCAGGAAACATTAGAAATGCCTCTTATATGTTTTGAATCTCCTGTCAAGTACTGTCTTCTGTACATTTTCAGAAGTCTTCAAAATTTGGTTAAAAAATCCTCAAACAACTCTATAATAGCAGATGCATAACTTCATAACATGCAATCTTTCTGTGAAGTTTGAGAGTTTTGGGCTGAGAGTAGATTACACACCCCCCTTTTCAAAGAATGGATAATTCCAAGTTATTCTAAAAACCCAAAAACATTCAGATCAAAATGTTAAATTTTGTCCACAATGTGATAAATGTGATAAAGATTTTGTTGAATCATCAAATCTTATTCAGTGGTGTAAATGGAGTTGGGGATAAAGGATGGATACACCCCCTCCTATTATCATTCTGATCAAGTGCACAATGGAACACAAATTCTGTGAAAGTTTCATCAAATTCCATTCAGTGGTGTAGGTGGAGTTGCTGATTAGAGATGGGTATCCCCAAGTGTAAGGCACAGAAAGACGTATAGACACCTCCATTACTATAAACCCCCTCCCCTTTTCAAGTGGGGGGTATAAATATAATATAAAGAAACAAAGACAGCCACAACTGCATAAATTAGATCAACATTTAACCCAATTAGACATGCTCAAATAACTAATACAAAACTACAAAGCATATTAAGGCTAAACTGTACATGTCTTCTAGTGTATGCTTTGTTCTTGTTCTGTAATTTAAGATGGCTGGGATGAATCTAGCTAGGTATAACATAGGAAAAGTATTAAAAAGGTTTTCACTCAAAACCACAAATATGTGAATTAAACTAACAATGTATTTTAACAGTTGGTAGAGGATGTTATTTTAATTGTTAGTTTTTCAAGCTTATTGTAATTTTTAGATAGCCAGCTACAACTGCAGGACATAGTCCTGTTAGAATCCATGTAATCTGCAAAATCTTTGATACAAAAATCACAAAAGTCTGAAATCACCAGGCTGCGAAACAAGTCTCGTGATTTATGGGTAATGGTTTATGGTTTGTTGGAAGAAAGTTTGGGGTCTGTGTAAAATGTAGGAGCAGTTGATTACACAAAAACAGTACAATGTTCTTTAAAAATTATTTTAAAAATTACTAAGTTTCCATGTCTAGAAAAATGGGAAAACATTCCTTGAAATTAGGTGCACAACTTAAATGTTTGCAATATTTCAAAATTTATTAAAGTTTCAAAGATGTGTGTTGAAAGCTGTGAGAGGAGTTAATTACACAAAAATATGTACCATCTGTTTAGAAATTTGCTGAAAAGTTACCAAGTGAAAATAGGAGATTTCTGAAACAGTTATTTAATAGCAGGTGCACAACTTCAATACATGTGCAATCTTTCTGTTAAGTTTCAGTGACCTTAGCTGTACATGTCGGAGACAATTACACAAAATAGGTATGCTCTTCTGTAAAATTTGTTGAAAAATGATCAAGTTCCCAAGACTGTAACAAGTGCCAAAGTGCCACAAAATATGCCCATCAAAAAATTTGGTAAATGGTTGAAAAGTTTGACAGATATGTGCAGACAAGTATTAAGTTGCAGAATTCCTTATAACCCAAATAAATTTGATAACCAGCCAATTTAATACAGAGGTGTCAATTATATCACAGGAACCATGTACTACTATAATGGATTTGATAACCAGCAACATTAATTAATAGTAAGTTTCAGGGCATTTAAATCATGGGAACCATTATTACTATAATGAACTTGATAACCAGGTCCAGCCACATTAATATTAAGTTACAGAGCATTTAAATCATGGTAACCATTATTACTATAATGAACTTGATAACCAGCCAATACCTTTTGCAGGACATTTGCAAGTTCTTTGAATTAGTGTTTAAAACATAATGTATATTGTATTTTATTTTACTGACGATTGCGTTACTAATCACTATGATGAAATGATTAGGGAATATGGTTGAAATTAGTTTGAAATCAAAGGACAGTACAAATTAATAAATCATGTTTGATTTGAATATGTTTATTGTAAAGTTATTATTGGATAATTAAAGAAATACAAGTTCAAAGAAAAAATTTTTTTTTTATATAACAATTTCTAATAACCGAGGAAAAATTTAGCATGGTCAGCTAAGTGATAACATGCAATAATTTTTTGGTTATAAATATTCTAAAATTCCAGTGTTCCAAAGAGCTAAACCATGCAAAAATACTTTAATAATTCAAAAGTTCATGAGTGTAAGGATATCACTGAGAGCATGACAGCAGCACTAGTGTCACCCATGCATTTTATGCTGCTTTTGATCATGTTGATGTTGACTTAGGATTGAACGCAGTGGCAGATACACTCTAATAGGGGGAAAACATATGTCCATTACAGGATCCACTCAGATTGAGATAAAAGTATCATAAAAATGGTTCAACTATAAGTTGAAACAACAAACAAAATAAAAGAATGAAAATGCTAATAATAACGCAAAATCAGAGTCAACTAAAAATCTCACAAAAAATCAACAAATCTCACTCAAAATTGAGTCCAAACTTAGAAAAATATCACATGAATGTGTATACATACAGAACAGATACGTTCGTTAGTGAACAACTGTTTGATTATGATGGCGGACAAGCAGATTTTCCCTTTTTTCTATAAAGTGCCATAAGCAATATGGCTGGTTATCAATCTTGGTCGAGATATTATGCCCATAAACATTTTTCCATGTTTCATGAAGATTGGACAACTGTTTGAGTTTGATAGCGGACGGGCGAATTTGCCATTTTTTGTATAAATAAAAGGCCATAACTCTGAAGTGATTTGGCTGGTTATTGAACTTAACTGAGATATTATGCCCATAAACATTTTCCTTAAGCTCCATGAAGATCCAACAACTGTTTGAGTTAGAAAGCTGACATACCGTGGACGCCGCCCCACACCCCCCCAGTGTACCCATAATACGACCTATTATTTGAAAACATACTCCCACAATTCCATAATAACAGGTTCACAATTTCAATGTGTGCAATCTTTTTGTAAGTTTGATTACACAAAATAGATGCCCTTTTCTCACTGTTGGTGTCCATGCCTTCACTATACAATAACCTGGATTTGCACTTCCTGCAACAAAGCCAAAAATGTTTCTCTGGTACATAATACAAGCCTCTACTTTTAAAAAATTTTAATATTTAAGTGATATACATTGTATCAACTAAAGTTTTGTAGTTGAATATAGTAATTTCCCTTTCAAAACAAAAGCTGCACATACATGCAATAAATGACAAAGTACAAGATAAGAACAACTTGGCTACTTTATATAACATAACTGTTTAAAATGAAACACGGTTCAAATGAAATATGAAATGATTCACAAATGATTTGCATTTAACAGTATATGTAATTAGTAAAAAAAGTGTAAAGGGTCCCAATCATCACATGATTTAAATTTATACATGCAAATGGTTGGTTTCCTCACAAATTTGTTTTTACAAAATTGCCAATACAGAAGAATGAAATCTTGAGGCGATGGTCTGGCTACAATTGAGCTTAAGACACTGCCCAATTTTTACATTATGTAACTCAATAAAACCAGAACCAGTGGGAAAGATTCATTGTTACCTACTAGTACACAACAAAATTATTCATATTTTATGAAGCATTTGAATGCAAGTACATGCAATTAAAGTTCCATTACAAAAAATGCATCTGTTAATCTGATGAACATGCCTGTCAATTTGTATTTACATACTTACAAAGCGATGCTACTGACTTATGAAATCTTATTCTGATTGTTTAAATTGTGTGCCTTTAGTATAAAACTAGTAATTTATTCAATAACATAAAAATATTTGCTACCAGTAATTAAATATGAGAGGGCAATATTTCTGATTGCGTCAACAATTTGGAATAATTTACAATGTTGCAAAGCCAAGCTACATGTATTGACTCGTCACATGTTAAGGGCTGATTAAATGAACTTGTGTCATGGCCATGAAATTACCTGTGAGTTTATGTCAAAATATTTAGATGTATATTTAAATGATTTGTCTCAAAGTACTTTATTTTGTATCATTCACTTTGGACCCTTTTTATTTTCTAATGGCAGTTAAATTTGTATTTTATTCATGATGAACACTGGATCTGATGGATCAGTGGGTTGGAAAACTGTTGCCTATGGCAATGAGGATATCCCATCAAAGCAATCTTCATTGTAACTCATACTAATAACAAAGGCCATTTTCAAATTCCTGTTTCACCATCTTTTCCAAAGTGATACCTTTTACATTATTTTACTACTTCTGCCAAATATAAACAATAATAATTTATTTTACATTTATTCAAATTTAAAAATGAAGGCAACTGATTATCCGATTTAAAAATTCCATATTAATATGGCCGTCCACCTCCTCTTCTCATTGGTGGTCCATTTCTAGGAGCAGTTACAGCAATGTCTATATAATCACCAGTTTGAAATCTTTTTGATGCTAAACTAACAGAATCATCTGCTCCTCTATGACCGGAGCATGTTGTGCCAATTTCTCTTATTCTGTACACAGGTGAGCGAGGGTCTGGATAAATGATTGCAAAGTCAAAGAATGTTCCTTTTCTTCTAGCATCTGGGTTTACTTCTTTTACTAGGCTTGTTAATTCTTTCAAAGTAGCATCTCTCCTGTAAGATTTAAACAAAATAAATTGTCTTCCTGTTCCAGGATATAGTTGATGTTGACTGGATTGAACCTAAATAGTTAACATGATTTTATTCTCAAGTACCTGCATTTCACAGCAATTAGTTCGTGAGAGACCAAAGTCATGGTGCCATAAGCTGTAAGCTACAAAGAGTGAAAACAAATCCAAAGAATATTAATATAGTATACTATAATACTGATGAGAGTAGATTTGTTCTAGATTGACCAAAACTCAGTCTTGCAAAGTTTAATCTTTGTATTTCAGAAAAATGTATAACTCACATACTTTTACATTATACACTTGCTAGACCTAGAATCTTACCAAGTGTAAATTTGGAGTTCATTACTAGGTGTCTGTCCTCGATGAAATTCATTTAGTGGATGGTGTCTTCCTTGATTGCAAAACACTCTCAGCAGCAAAGGACATGTCTGAAATACAAAGAAAGTGAGATTATGACAAAAATTGAAAAAATTATTTTTGTTATCATTTTTATTGTATTGTTAAAACTTGTATATGAACTGAAAATGCAACCAAATAATGTGAGAAGCAGCAGCTGTATTGCTTTTTAAGTGTGTCACCTCCACAATATGATTGACTTGATTTAATGTTTGCTTTATGTCAGTGAGCAGTATTTCAGCTTTTTTCTAGGACAAGCTTGCACAATATGAAATGTTTGGTTTAATTATAGTACATCAAGGTTCGACATTAGAGCATGACTGAATGGAATGACACTGTCTAGTAAATGTAGGCTTTGAGTCGATTTAAAGTAATCAGCCATCATTTGAAACAAATTTTCATCAAGAAAAGAAAAAACATCATTGAGCTTTGTTTTGTGGTATGATTTACATAAGGATGGGGCTAGTAAATTTTAAAGTTACCATGCCCGCTAGTCTAGTTTTTTTTTACTTGTTTGGATGGAAGATAGTGAAATCTATCCAATTAATTCTTTGTCATGAATTTTAATCTTTGTACATCTGCCACTAATATTTCACTTTAAATAACTTTAAAGAGTAAAACAAATCATTTTGATCCCCGAAAACTTTTTTATTTAGCTTTTTTAACGAACACATAATTTTATATCGCGTCCCTATGAACGCTCGTATATACCTGCTGTTATACACTGAACAAAATATCTTTTTATAAAATATTTTTATGCAGTTCCACATTTTGACGATTTTTTTTATTTATTCATTTATTAATTTACTTTTGTTGGAATAAAACAGTAAGAAAGTCTTCCAACTGATGGTTTACAGGAGTTACAAATTAGCATCTAAGCATGAGTTATACCATGTTGTTGGCATTTCACCGTTACACTGAATTTACTAATTCCTCAAAACTTTTATTGAAAACTAGAACAAATACATAGAATTGCTTCTAAAACTCTTTTTACAACATATTACACCAGAAACCACAAATATAATGCATAAATACATTGGCCGGCGTACACTTTTTTACTGCAGGCATACTGGTCACAGAGTAGTTCTAGCTGCCAAGTAAATCTTGCCACCCTATATTGTTAAAATTTTTGTAAAAAATAGGCATTTAAAAAGAAATCAAGGTAACTTGTTTTGGATGGAAGGAATCCGGGTCGTTTCGCCCCGAATCCCGTTCGCACTAAGTCGTTTCGCCCCGATTCCCGTTTGCCCTGGGTCATTTTGCCAGTAATTTTATAATATATATAATGATAGATATTAGTCTTTTACATGTGCTTGTGTTATAGTTTCTTTAATAATTTACTTTTTATGTTGAAGTGCATGTTTTTACTCTTTCCATCTTTGACATATCATGGATCTAAATTATTATAGATGTACAGAAAAAAAAAAGAAATTTTAAATATATTTATTTTATTAAGTCAGTTTAAGAAATCTGTACTGCTCTACAGTTATATATATGGTGCTGCTACAGTGATGGTGATCATAACAATGAATACAAAGAATAGACATCGTGAGGGTTGAGTGTGAAATGATTGCCACTGGTGTGGCTCATATTTATATATTCAGGTGAGTTTTACAGCTTATGTTTATCAAACATTTCACAAATTACTTTGAACTTTTAATTAACTAACACGATGGCACAAGCTGTAAAGCTCTAGTTCAAAGGTGTTTCTTAATTTGATTGAAATTTTATTTAATCATAACATAATTAATTTCTTTTAATCATCACATTAAAAAAGATAATTGGTATTTGACAGTTATTAACATATTAATTGAATTATTTTGATGAAGTAATTAAGAAATGAAATTATAATTGTTATATTTTGTATACACAAAGTTTAAACATAATTTTGCGAAAATAAGCTTTATTAATGAAATTTCATCAGCTCCAACACACAAAATATGCTTTTTTGTTTAACGATACACATTGTTTTTATTAACAGGAGCGAAAAGACTCACTTTATAGGTGCGAAACGATCCAAGCGAATCGACTCAGGGCAAACAGGTAGTCGGGGCGAAACGACCCAACACCGGATGGAAGATACTGAAATCTATTAAATGAAGCCTTTGCCATTGATTTTAGTGTGAAAATAACGTCACAGTCACCAAAATGACGAGAACTACTCTCTGTTCTTCTTCTTTCTGTTTCAGCACTCCATCAATACTGATGATTACGTGCCGGGCGATGTTACTTGCCGACGCATGCATGGGTACTATTTACTCTGACCAGTACATTTATTATGGCATGCATATGCAGGCGTATTCGAGTACTGCCCTGCTGCTTATTTGTGTCTTACTGTCAGTCTATATAGAAGTTCTGAAATAACAATTTTTTTGTTCAATGGAATATAAGTTTACAAATTATTAATCAACCTTATAATATATACATGTAAATATAGCAGGAAAATCTTCTGCAACCCAAAGGTTCTTCACATATATGCCCATAACCGTCTATAAAGCATTGTTCATCGTCATATATTTAATTATAAATGGATCATCTGTACTTTGCCACATTTTATTACCTTTTCCCTATCGACTGGCTTCTCAAAATCCTTTTGTTGTTCTTCAACAACTGATTCTATTGTCGCCATTGGCATTGAAAATACACGTTTAAACAAACAAACCAAAATAAATGCGCTTGGGTTTGCAGGTCAGGGGAGATAATTGTCAACCACTTCCTATTTGAAATATAAAGTGCAGATTTCATTTCCATAACTATTCATTTGATTTGTTATTATTTCAAATAAAAGTTGTGTTATAGATTTTTTTAACGATAAGAATATAACAGACGACAAATATTCATTATTACTGTTAAAAAAGTTTATTTTAACAAAATATTTATATGTCGCTAGCTTGTTCTTTTAACGACGCTGAATTTCTGAGTCACAGCAGATGATGCTGAGTTGCCATATGTAAATTAGCAAAGTTAGACAGATTACTATGCTAAAACAGTATAACTAACATAGTTTCCAAATGGTTGCTAAATAATGTGATACAGATGTTTCATAGTCATGACTTTAATTTTTCAAACGAAAAATATTTAAGATAATCGTTTTGTTGCATGACATCACTCGTCATTGTTACCGAGGTTATCTTCAGACGGAGTTGAAAGTCCGCTACAAAATATGAAATAATCTAACACCAAATTATGGTTGTTATTCCCTGCACCTACATATTTGATTTGTTATTCTCTCAAATAAAAGTCGTGTTTTAAAAAGCGAAGAGTTTTTTTTTTAAATAGGAACCTTACACTAACAACAATTTATGTTCATTATTACCTGCCGATAAATAGAGTTTATTTTTAAAATTCTCGCTACAAAAAATTGGCCTATGTTTTGCTATATATGCTATTGTAGCATAAACGCGTTTGTAAGACTATCTTGTTAAAATAATTCTGCGAATTTATTTCCTCATACATGTCGTCTTTTTGGGGTACATCGAATTACCGAACTGCCCGTAATTACCGAAATGCCTCTGAAATTACCGAAATGCCCAATAAAAATACCAAACTGCCCAGAATTCTGATCAATAAATCATATTTTAACACATCCTTTGTGTCATAGAGGTAAAACAAATATTTTGAATACATGTTCTTATGGCTGCATTAACCCCACCCCCATCTCCCCTACCCTTTATCTAAGTTTTATGCATGTTTATTTTTTATATTTTATGTTTATTTTTTTATCTAATCATTTAAGTTTTAACAAAAAGCTTGCAAACATATTTACAAAAAGCAAAATGTTTTAGATAATATTTACAAGAAAGGTTTATAAGTACCAAGATATCCTGCACGAGGATCGGGCATATCTAGAATGGTCCGCGATTTTCACATGAATATGCTCTACTACATTCTTGCTTAACTATAAATAACGGAGGTTATGCATTATCACAGAATAATGCGAACTTGGTTAGTACAGGCAGAGACATATAATTACATTTTATGTCTCTGGTATAGGTGTTGAGTGAGCCATACCGGCATAGGTTTATAAATTACGCCACGTCCAGAAATAGTTTAAACATTATACATTTTACAGACATTTATAATTAAAGTGCGTACATGTATATTAAATATAGCAAGAGTATCCCAAAACAATTTAATGGTATGAAGAAGAAAGGATGTGTTACAGAGGTTAGAGAACTTCGTACCCTCGCTTTTTTTTGTTAATCCGACAAATCCCAGAACTAACTTCGGATTATAACGGCAGTAAAATTCGGCCTACAAAGATTACTGAAATTATTCAAATTATAGTATGCTATGGTAACACATATTGTTCAAGAGTAAACACTTCATGTTTTGAAACCGATCTCAAATTCAGATATATTGTTATATAGTAAAAGAAAAATTGATCATTTTTCTAAAGGCAATATTTCGCTACGAGACATGTGAGAATGGTAACCAAACGAGTAAATATTTATAGATTATTTACGTTTTTTGGAACGAGGTGAGTTTTCTCGTCAATATCTCATCGAAGGGCGATAGCCCTGAGATGAGATGACGAGAAAATGCATCTAGTTTCATAAAACGTAAATAATCTGTTTATCGCTGTTTTGTAACATTGTGACGTCATAGTGTTTACTTAACGACGTCTTGACAGCGAGCTGAGATGGGCCCATCTCAAGCTAGTAGAGTGAGATGGAATAATACCGCATACAATGATCAAAGGAAAATACTGCAAAGTAGCGATAAATACAATAAACTCATTTATTGACATTTTATTTATTTAACAAAAAATTATCCTGACCCCAAGTGCCTGTGTCCTTGACACTGCCATCTTGGCGTGTGTTCAGATGGCTATTAGTTTGATTAAAGGGCTGTAAGCATATGAAATCTCTTCAATTTTTGGTCTCCGTCTCTAAATATTCCTTCATTTTCACTTGTTGTCACATTTTGTAGCGTTTTTCGCCTTTCGGCATTAGTCGGTGCAATAAACAAACCAATGGTCATTTTGATTAGATTATATCATATGTAACATAGTGCATATTCTCCGTAACCATTTAATCTGGACTGTCAATTGCTATTGTTGATTTTATGAGCGAAATTATGGAAATACAAATTTAGTTGAGTTATTTAAAATATTTTCTAGTGTGAATTTACTCGAAGTTGCTACAATAAAACGATTGGTATATGTATGTTCCTTTGAATGAGACAATTGTTTTCCAATGTCGATGACATAATACCTTTACAGTTCCACGACATCATATTAAAGTTAGACATCTTTATGAAATTTGAGAGTGGATGATTTACGGATGCCACTAAAAAAGAAACTGTCCATCCGATTTCTGTTGTCATCAGAGTTTAATATCAAGTGTGTTCGATTGACAGTATATTTGTACATATTGTCACTCGCTGGGTACACGGTTCCACATTTTGGCAGTTTTTGAACAGCAGTTTAAGTGATACAGTCAATGTGCTTTTCGGTTGAAAGTAAATGTGGTTCAGTTCTTTGAAAGAAAGAGTTTTAAATATCAGATCTTATTTTTTGTAAACATTAAACACCGTTAATTAGCACACTTTAATATGACAAAACCATAGCTCACGTCTTAAATAAGACACGATGTTGCCATAAAGACAACAATGTGTCTTATAATTACAAAAGTAGTTAATAAGCCGATTATTGGAGACTAGTGTTATCTTTAGTCTTTAATGACATGGAGACCAAATATTGAATCGTTCTGCCACTAACTTAAGCAAGTAATATATATTTAGCACATTTAATTGGGACGAATACTCTGATAAGCAAAAATCTCAATAACAAGTAAACAGAACATAATTAATAGCGCATCAGCTAGATTATGTGTGCTAAGAACATTTAAATTTAGTCTAAGTAGATCAAACCTTGAAAAAATTTATTTTACTTATATTCTCCCCATCTTAGAATATTCTTGTGAGCTTTGGGATGGCTGTTCTGTTCAAGATAAAAATAAACTTGAACAAGTTCATAACGAAGCTGCAAGAATAATAACTGGTCTTCCAAAATTTGCGAGTATTGAATCGTTATATTTTGAAACAGGATGGGAAACGCTTCAATCTAGGAGAGAAAGAAGGAAATTGAATTTGTTTCACCAAATTAAATATAATAACTGTCCTTTATATTTGAGTGATTGTTTATCCCCCTTTTATAGGGAAAACGTCAGGAATTTAAGAACGCAGAATCAATTTCAAGTACCTAGACAGAGATTACAGCTATATACTAACTCTTTTTTTCCTTCAACTATTCAACGGTGGAATCACTTAAACGAATCTTTAAGAAACACAGAACCATACCAAATATTCAAAAGACTTTTATTAAAAGAAAAAGATCTTGTGAAACCTCAAAATTTTTATCTGGCTGGTAATAGATTACTAAATATATTACATACTAAACTTAGACATAGATCAAGCAACCTCAATGCAGACCTCTTTCGGGTAAACTTAATTGATTATTCAAGTTGTAACTGCGGTCATATATTTGAGGATTCGATTCATTTTTTTATTGAATGTCCTTTGTACATTGGTCCCCGCACTGAGTTATTTAGAAAACTAAATTTTGTTGATATTATAAACATTGAAATCTTACTTTTTGGTAGCGAGACTTTGAACTATGATAACAATTTAAAGCTTTTTCTAGCAGTGCAGCAATTTATCAAACAAACAAAACGATTTACTTAATTGATCATAATTTTAACTTTATTGTAGATTCCTTTCTGCTCCTCTCTCTTTCCGCTTTATTTGTATCATCTCTCCTTATATGGTTCAATGTTAATGTTAAACATGACCCCATCCCCCCTTTTACTGTTTCTTTTTTATATGTTATTGTTATTGTATTTTTGCTATTATATTTGTTCTGAATATTGCATGATATTCATCTTACATGTTAAAATGTATTGTATGTATGTACTTTCCAAATATAACGGATTTCATCATCACATAAGTTGACATGTATAATATACAATCTTAAGCAGAGAATACCTAACTTTATAACATGCAATCCTACATAAACCTTAATTAAAGTCACACCAATGTCTTAAACTTAATCAGACTCACAAAAATGTGTAGTGTTTGTTGTGAATTTTTATATATGTGGTAGTTAAGTAATGAGTAACTGTTGACAAACAATTAAATTTCAGAAATTTTATTTTTAATTTTGTATCCAAATTAATTTTGTAAGTTTAAAAAGTTTTATACCTAGAAAAATTTAATATGATTATTATGTTCTGATAATTTGAAGTTGAACCTTTTCACTGTTGTTAACGTAATAATTGATACACCAAATTGCGATAAATTGAAATGTAATAGAATCGGTCTGTTTGAATTGGTATTTGTACTTGAGGGTGGGCTTCTCACCCATAGAAGAGTATTTGCATTTCTCAAAGTAAAGATTAGTGAAATAAATATAAGTATATATATTTTATAACCAAGTTTCAATAGGTGTTCCATTCTTTATGTTATGAAATATTTTTGTTATTTGCATTTAAATTTATATATTAAATTAAATTTATATTATCAAATTTATATGTTAAAGTATATTTAACTGTTTGAATTGAATTTCTTATTGAATATAAAACTCGTTGGAAAATAAGAAAGTTCTACCCACATCTTAAAAAGAACACTTCCTGCTACAAATTTTTTTTTTTTTGTAAATATGCATGACTATTGAAATGTCTTTTTATGTTATCATGATTATGTGTTCTATATGATTCTGAGGGCCTCAAGGTAGATTAGTGTAAACTAATTGAGCTACCCTCTTTAAATAAAGGAAATTATTATTAATTATTATTATTCATATAGACGTTTCTTGAAGAACAAACTAGTGACTGCTTCATATTTTCCTGCACGCGCGAATATGCAAATTAATTTTATTGAGATTGTGAATTTGTGTACGGTAATAAAAATGTAAATTTATATACTTGTTTAATAACATGTATTGTCACATGTATTGTCATAATTCCATTTTATTTTAGGAGCAATATTCATTCTGGGTGTGTTCGAGCTGTTTGTGTTTAAAACAAAAGAATCGGTTTCTTGTAATAGAAATGATTATGCAGTGGTAGGTTGCGGTGCTATGGTACAAAATTAGAAATTTTCACTTTGAAATGTAGCTTGAAGGGAGAAATGTTTATATGTTGTTGCTGTAATAATTATAGCTACACAATTTCCATTAAGTACATTATACACACATGAATGTGGTTTATGTCGTCTGAGTCATTAAAACTTGAGATGCCTTACATAGCTCATGCATGGCAGGAAATCAAGGCAGAAAGGTCCACGAGTGGCTTTGATGTCAGGAAAACAGAGAAAGGACTGAAGTCTATCAGATTATCATGCTCCTTTGCAGACCAATGTGTTCTATATATCAAGGACGAACTTCCAAAATTTGTTATTTTTAATGTGTATTTTTCATTCACAATTATCTTTGAATAGACTACTTTTATAATTGTAAATGAGTATTGCACTGATGGTGCATATTACAAAAATATCTACTATGTCAACACTGAGCTAGGTGTGCTCGATTCCCACCTTATTTGACAAGGATTGCCAGTTTTCCTGTCACAGGTCGGGAGTTTTCACTGGGTACATTATATTAACATAGGCTAATAAAAACGTGATGCCTTGATTAAGCTGAATAATTACTGAAAGTTGCATTAAAAAACAAACAATATCCATTATCCAAACATGCCTTCGACATGGGTGGATCGAATGATTGCCACCAAATACACTAGAAATACCCAGAGCAGCATCACATTTCCACCCAATTTTGATAAGATGTACAAACAAACTTGATATTTTCGTACAATAAAGAGATAATATATTTTTTTACCTCGTTTCTGTTGTCATTTGGACACTGAACTCACCTATGAAAATGCTCGCTTTCTAGACTGAATATGTTTTACTATATTTTTGGTTTATTTTGCATTTAATGAAAACAGTTGTCATTACCAAATAAATATTAGATCAGAGGAAATATGTACTGTGCACTAAGCTTTATTCCGATTGCGAATGGACAAAATAAATAAAACTAAGAGGGAAAAAGAACTATAGCCTAATTTGCTACAATATCTGCCAATTGCTGTCACTGCTTACTCAGTGGAATCCACCTAATAATGTATTGGGTTAATGTTACTCGTAATGTTATTGTTGTTCATTTAGTGTGTGTCATGAAAGTCTCTGTCTGTGTTAAAACAGAATGTGTCAATTAAATTCTGTTTTACAATATGCTTCAAAATTGTTTATTTTACAAAACTGAATGGATATATGAATGGCTTTATGTCACATTTAAGCTATTAAAAGCAGCTTTAGTCAAAATACATGTACAATTTGTTTTGCCACATTTTTTTCAGAGTTACTGCCCTTTGTTAATAGTTAAACACACTGTTGAATATCATTTGAAGTGAAATTTTGGTGTATTTATGGTAATTACTGTTAAAAAGAGAACATTTTCTGTTGTTTTTTTTGTCTACTTACACAACTTCTATATTTATTCAGTATTAGACTTGTAAATAACCACGTGTAAACAATTGACATAAGGCTGTCCATTTGGAATGCTAGATACTACATGTAGGTGAACTTGACATTCATTCAGGCCAGAGGCTTACAAATGTCTTGGATGATTATAGAAAAAATAATTCACTTAAATGCCTCAACTTTTAACAATTTAAGCTATGGAAAATGTTGACATATGTGTTGACCTATTTTCTGACAAATTAATTTTGGTGATATATGTGAATAATAATATGTCTGTAGGTTAACTATCCTGTCAAAATGTCCTGTTCAAATGATGAAACAGATCGTCTGATACTCCAGGTCAGAACAAATTGACATATGGTTGTGACTTTGTGGACCAAAGTGTTTTGTTCACATACAGTCATACACAGGGGTAAGGAGGGGGGGGGGGGTGTCTCAGTGGCCATGCAGTCATCTGCTATTGGTCATGTGGTCTGTCAATGCTGATGCTGTCAGTTCAGGGCTTACTGTGGTTAAGGTGTGTTTACTAGGTATTCTGGCTTCCTCCCCAGTATAAAAGCTGGACGACATGGTAAAGATGACCAATTGCTGAAAGTAGAAATAACCATCGAAAAAAACATACACATATTGCGCATCACAAACTTTAAAATATTAAGTTGTTTTGTGGATTCAAATTAAAAAAAAATGTGTTATTTCATTGGTTATCTTCATATTATAAGATAAACAAAACGCAAACTTCTCAAATCATTTAATCACTAAAATACAAATCACCTATATGTGACCATACTGTGAGGGTCCCCAGAGTTATGTCCCCAGGTGGTACATAGAGGATGCCTCCTCGTTTGGGAGTTGTGGGGCGATAATATGGAAAGCTGGACCAAACTGGGTAATATGTTTGAAGATTGGCATGTTCTATGCATGTTAAAGACCACTTTTGTAGATGAAGATAATCAATCAATCAATCAATCAATCAATCAATCAATCAATCAATCAATCAATCAATCAATCAATCAATCAATCAATCAATAAGGAATAGGAATAAGATAAGTTTAGATAATCTTGCATTTGTCAAAATGAAACAAAACCTCTTTAATTGTTTATTTTGCCAAAAAATGGAGTTAACGGCAAGCATTAAGGATCCCCTCCCTTGGGTGTGTGCCTCAGAACAACAACAACATATTCAACAATGTAGTAAGAATTTTTTTGGAAGTCAAGAGTGTTTCTGTAAAATAATTTGGAATATCAGTCAATGAATCGTTAATTAGAAATTCATTCCAGTTGCTTGTACATATGCAGTGAGAAATAATATTTAATAACAGTCATCATATTTACATTGCACACCGTCTGTTTGTATTTCTCACCAACCATGAAGCTTGTAAATAGAAAGTTACATAAATATCAAGTACATTAAATACATTTCTAAAACGTATTTATCCAAATGAATTCTAAATGTTTTTTGCCAGTACTTGAGCAAATGTTAATGATGTTATCCTAAAAAAATCTGTCAGGAACGTAAATAAATGGCTGTTCATCAATTGTAGGAAAATTCTATAGACTGCAATTGCCTATTGTATCAGAGACAGTCTTTTATTACATGGATCAGTTAACAGAGAATAGATTTAGGCGGCAACATAGCTTTTGAATATTGGCCGACAGAAAACAAGGTAAATATTGGTTTTTATATTATTTTTTAAGATTGCTTTTAACATTCAAGTGACATAAATACAACGACTTTTTGATGATTATTGTTTTATTAATGTATTTTGGAACTCAAATTATAACAGGTAAATTGCTGCAAAATCTCAGGTAAGAAAACATTTAAAATGTTATTGTTTATTATGTAATACTGTAATCATTGTTTCTTTTTTAAGATGTAAAGGATAAAACACATTTCATGGATACTAATTAATTTCTGAACACTAGTACTTTTTTATAATGGGTCTGTTTTGTTGAAACACAAACAAATTATAGATTACTCTGTTTACACCTTAATATGATTAGCCGTGTAATAATAACATTTTAAAGACCAGAAATTACATAAGAGCCAGATCTGTCAGCATTTAACATAATTGTATGAATTTGACAATAACAAAAAATGGAAATCATTGGGTTTTCTTTGTAAAGGCAGATGAAATAACATCAGCAGGAACCTTTTAGTGTCCGACAGAACCGAATCATCACAGAAAAGCATTATGATGTCTGATTGTATGTCCCTTAGAAATATTCCATAATTCATTTTAATTATCAGACTCTCTAGGGATTCTTTTTATGGGCTTGTATGATTTTTAACATTTTAATGGTTTTATGAGGTCATGTATTATTAATGCAAAATCGGATATCAATGCATTAATTACTTTTGGAAGTCTTGATTATTTTTATGGATAGGGTTTAAAGGAATACCTAAAACCACTTTTAGGTTTTAGAAATTGTTTGAGTCAATGCTAGAAATGATTAATCTAAGGTAAAATCCTTGGGAAGTACCATACATGCTTTTTATAATATATTTACAAGTGTCTTTACTGGTCCTGTTGTGTGTTGCTCAACTGTCATTAACAGTGGCAGATTTAGGGTGAGAGGGAACCAGGGTGACCAGGCCACCCATATGAAGCAGCATCTATAAAATGTCTTCATAAGCCCCTGTGATAAAAAACATTTGTCCAAAGTGGACCCCCTGGATCCTGGATCCACTAATGAATATACTATATTTTCCTATTTTTTCGCGTCATTAAAATTTGATAACAATAGAAAATTGTTCACTTATGTTATTGATAGACAAATCAATCAAAAGCTTTTTACAACTCCAAGAAAGTGACCCTGATCACACCATATTGCTTGTCAAGTGCACCCTTGTAACTACAACACCATAAACCTTATTATGCCATGTTGCAAGTCAAGTGCTCCTTTCTTGTAACTGTATAAAGTAGGATATATGTCGATTTAAGTTTTAGGTGGAACCAGTCTCCTACCATCTGGCAACTGTATCTCTGAAACATATTAATATAAATGGAGAAATAAATGCCTATGTAAACTAAACTTTAGACTTGCCACAGTCCCTTGAAATTGTTTGTGTTATTAGAGTGATAGATCTCAACATTTCCTATACTAGTGTACACCCTTTGTACACAAGCTGATAGTATAGGAGATGTTGATAATGAAGGTGTATCTCTCTAATAGCAAATTCAAAGGGACTTGTGGTAAGTCTAACTAAACTGTTACCATGTAAAATTGTTTCACTAAAATATGGTGTAGGAATGTTTTGTATAGGCACATAGACTGCAGTTCCCTCTGTTTCTAGTTCGAATTTTCTTAACAAAGGAATGTACACTGAAGCTGTTTCTTTATAATTCAAATTAGTTTTCCTGAATATCCTGCATTGCTCATGAACATTGTGAGAAAAATGTCACTAAACTCTTATAAACCCCGGAGGTACACTTTGTCACAATACAATTGATAAATAGTTGTACCTGTAAAGAAAAACAGAAAATCAGTTTTATTTGATGAATTGCTGAGAGTTTCTAATCTATTCCAACATGTCATTTCTCTGAAATAGTTAAAGTTAATATTAGTTTATCATGCAAGACTTTTTTTATTCATAACAGAGTGTTAATTTTTATTTTACACTTACCATAAAGCTGATGTAATAATTGTATTTCTTAGAATTCAAAGCTTGTCATTATTTCTTTTCTGCATTCTACAATTTGTCATTAATAAAACTCCAGGGATTATCCACAATTTAGGTCCATGTTTATCAACTTTGTGGGGTTTGGACTATCTTTTGGTTAGATGTTCTCAGTCTGCAGTATTAGTGATGGTTACACTCTATATAATAGCCAACCAGTTGATGCCATAGTCAAAAGTAGTGCTTAAAAGAAGCAAAGTAGTTCATTCTGAATGAATCTGCTTTATATTAAGTTTATGTGATGCACAAATATTTCAGAAGTGAAATGAATCCAAAATTCTAATATGACGTGCTTTAAAGGCTTTGAGACCACAACTGTGGTAAAAAAATGATTTATCTATGAGCAACAGGCGCTGAAAAGGGCGTGTTTTAAATCGCTGTTCCAATTACAAAAATGTAACTCCCACCGGAAAGCTAATGCATATGACGTATAAATCTTATAAATAGCGACACGCGCTATAATTATCCGTTGCAATATATTGTGTGTTACATTGACGGAACAGCCAGTTTATGGCGGAGATGATGTTTTTTATAGGTACAAAAATATTATAAATGTACTCTAATTGTCTTATTAGAATAGAAATAATTCACTGTGGCTGTGATTTATCATTGTTTTACCACGGGATGACCATTTATGTCGTTATTTTATCCCTGGCTATCGCTCGGGATAAAATAATACGACATAAATGGTCACCCCGTGGTAAAACAATGATAAACCACAGCCTCCGTGAATTATTTCTTAATTATTCATTTCAATAAATTATTAAATTTTGTACAAAATTTCACTGACAAGCACCTGTTTCTATCCATCTGACAACTGCAACTAGCTTTACTTGTGACATCATTTTGAAACTTAAAAAAGAACATTCTTATTTGACTTTTAAAACTTGTGCGCTGTTCATATATTTTTGAGCAAAGATATGGTATTTTGAAAAAAAAAGTTTGCCACTAATAGGGAACTTATTGTAAGTTCATGCAGTATTGTAAAAAATGCTATAATGGTCAGCAATGTAAATCATGTAGTACAGGTTAACCCGATACAGGATGCAGCAGAGGTCTGTAATGGATGAAGTTTATAAAAAAACTTTAATATTTAAAAATAAACATGTATTTTTTTGTATTTAATGGCGATTTTTTTCACCAGAATTATGTATGAGAGTTTAGAAATGTGTCTTAAAGATTTTATGCAAATTTCCAGGTGTATTCAAATTGGACTGTTGCTTTATAAATATGCAATACTTTAAATATATTTATCATGGGTTGAAGTGTTAATTATTACAAAAGTTTACAAGCTACCCTTTTTCACAAAAAGTTTGATGTGTGATATTTTATGCCTTTGTAAATGACCCTTTACAGCTGTACTTTATAGACTGAAAATTGTTTGTTTTCAAGACAAAAGTAAAAACAAGTTTAAAATTTTACCGGTGGAAGTTCTAACAGTTTAGAAAATTTTCATTGAAGTCATAATACAAATAATTAATATTTTTGTTTCCTGTTTGAATGAATTTGATTTAAACAGGTTATATTTACATTTAAGATCTCAAAAATTGTCATTATTATAATCTAAGTACGTGTAACCTAGAAAACTGGGTATTGACAGAGTTTATAGGGGAACCAGTATTACTAGTTATAAACAGAAGTCTTAAAATATATAAGTTAAGTTTTATAAAATTCATGTCATTTCATCTTTCTCCAAACAGTTTTTCAGGTAATCTTCCATTTAACAGTTTCACACAACAGGAAAAAAGAGTTAAAACCTCCCCATGATGTTACATTCTCTCTTCTTTTTGTTCTTTATTTAATAATAACATCAACAATAGCAAGGTCACCATAATTGTCAATTGAACAATATGAATTTACATGGTGACATTTTAGGCATATAATGTAATTGACAATAATTTAAATTCAGATGGCTGAATAGCAACTTGTACAAATGATCCCACGATTAACTTCATTTAAACCTTGTATTCTAGCTGACCTGAGGCAGAGATAAAGATTATTATTGTAAGCTCCTGAATGGTGACAATTGAGTGCCATTTTTAAAATTATTTTTGTGTATTTCAGAAATACCGTTGTAACCCTTAACCAAGTGAAGGTAAGTGGAAAATTTTACCAGTGTTTAGTAAACTTGCACAGTTTATTGGTAAATATGATATAATTCTCTTGGTAAGATATATTTATGACATAAATTAGTTACACATAGTAGGAATTAGTGTTTTAGTTTACACAAAACATGAAAACACAAATTGTTGTCTAGTTTGGGGAAAAAAAAATTTTTTCAGCTAGTTACACACAAGATATTTTTATTACATAAAGTAGTAAGTGGAAATTTTTTACAAGTGAACATATTGTCCATGTCTGATGTTATTTTTATCTTGTATCATTTGCACTAATGTTTTTTTTCCCATGAATTTGTTGAAAGATAGTTTCAGTATCTCATTTGAAGTAACTGCATTATTTTTTTAATGCCTGGAAACTTTTGTTTGTCTATCTTTATGAATGAATAATATTAAAATAATAATTTCACACATTATAGGCAGACGTCTTGTCAGACTCCACTTAGTAGTAGAAAGTAAACTTTAATATCCTAAGAATTTTGTTTATAAATCTTTTTTGTGCCACATTTATGAGAACATTGATGAGAATGTATCAAACACATATACTGTCTACAAGTGAACAAAAAATGTTTTATGGTAAATTTCTCACAACAAGGATGAAAAAAATGAAAGGGTCTTTTAACAAGTCTATATTATACCATGTAACAGTTAAGAAGAAACTCTTCTGTTATGATGTAGCACTAGTATATACCTATTTTGATATTTAATTTTCATCAAACATCATCACTTTAATTATTGATAACCTAGAGATATTATGAAAAACAGGCATATGTTGATCATGTTTCTTAGCAATGTGGTATATATATCTATAAGGGACCCGCTAGGACTAGGCCAAATTGTCATCTGTGTGTGTGTGTGTGTTATAACAAGTGGTGATTCTTCATTTTTGTTTTGTTTCATGCATAAAATGTATCATTTCAAATAGGAAAAGAATGGACCGATATCTGACAATATATTTTGCAAAGAATGTGGGTTACCAGGTTTCCTGTCCTAAATAAGGGGGGGGGGGGGTGGGGGTGGGGGTGGGGGTGGGGGTGGGGGTGGGGTGGGGGGGGGCTTCATCAGCCAAATGGTGTAAGTAGTCTATCTATCAATAATAGACAAGTGTCAATGCTAGGATTGTCAGAAAAAGGTGTGGGGCCTTCGGTGGACGAGTGGTTAAGGTAGTTCGTCTACTTATGATAACTTGGTCAGTCAACACTGAGTTTGGGGTTCAAGACTCACTGGAGGCATGGTCATCTTAAATTCCAATCGTAGTTTACAATGATGTAGTCTTCTGATTTGTTTCTGTTGATTGTTTCAGTGCCAGATTTCGTTGCAGAAGTGGCATAAAATATATTCCACATTTAATGGAAGAAAATATCATGCTAGTTCATATTTCATCAGTAACACATGTAATAACATGTTAGATAACAAATGCATCACAATTATAAACAGAACTTGCCCATACATCAATTTTTAAATCAAGTATGTAATATGAGTTTTAATCTATTCAATAAGTGTTGCAATATTGTTTTCCCATAATACAATGTTTTTTCTTTATTACATAACACTATGTTATGTATGTTATTTTCTCTATTGTAACAGTTGCAGTATTGTCAATGATGAAAATGAAATGTTTTTTTGAAAGAAAGTATACAAAGAACATGTATGAATTCTATTGCATTATGGGATGGTCCTATTATGGATATCTATCAATAAGATTGATCTTCTTCAAACATTTGTATGGATGTTCAAAGTCATAGCTAAGCGGGTGGACTGGTTGCACTTGCACAAACCCAATTATGTAGAAAAAAATGTAAAAGAAGGGTATAAGATTTCATAACATTATGTCATAAAGTAGATTAGTTTTAAATACAAAAAGTCTGTTTAGCTCTATGGCTCTGTGCTGCATGGAAATGCATCCCCAATCTGAAATTTTGCTTATAACCCAGATGTTATGTACATGATTATGAATAAAATGCTTAAAAAAATGTTACTAGATTAAATAATTAGGGCCCCCGCCACTTTGTGATCAGTCTGTCCGTCTGTCCGAACAAATCGTGTCCAGGCTGTAACTTTTTCATCTTTTGAGGTAGGCTTTTGATATTTGGAATGTGGGTAGATAATATCAAGGTGCATCTTCGCTAGCCAAGGGTTATGATCCGATACTCTTATCTTCACCCTTGGCAGATTGAGCCATAAAATCGTATTTCCCTCCTAGCGACATCTATCGGAATTAATAAAAAAACTTTAACTCCGTCCATATGAATTACATCAGTTTTAGCCAATCAATAGAAAGTTATGGCTGCACCCAGTGACTTTCCAAAACTAATATGTTTAAAATAGATTCGTTAACCAAAAATCAGAAGGCATAATCTACAGTTGTCAACAATACACGCTGCCATATTTATGTTTTTCAATCGCACGTTATCAATGCGTGATCAGTAGTATCGAGCGTTCTGATTGGACGCAGCTAGATTCAGCTGGAACCAATAAATGCCGGTCGCGGACAGACAAAAAAATCCGGCTCAATCTGCCAAGGGTGAAGATAAGAGTATCGGATCGTAACCCTTGGCCAGCGAAGATGATCAAGGTGATGTGTTGCATAAATGTGGATGTTGACCTTTGACCTTGAACTTTGACCTTAAGGTCACATTATTGCTTTCTGAATGACAAATTCATGTCCGGGCTGTTACTTTCTTATCTTTTGAGGTAGGTTTTTGATATTTGGAATGTGGGTAGATAATATCAAGGCAATGTATCCCATACCCTGGTTGTTGACCTTTGACCTTGAACTTTGACCTTAAGGTCATATTATTGTAACATTTTTATCTTTTTCAAGGTAGGCTTTTGATATTTGGAATATGGGTAGATAATATCAAGGCGATGTGTCGCATACCATAGTTGATGACCTTTGACCTTGACCTCAAGGTCAGCAGGGCCCACAGAAATGGGTACCATCTCACTGATATCTAGTTTGTTCTAGAAAAAGAAAGTATTCTTAAAATTAAAACTTCTCTGTAACTTCAGACCCTGAAAACTTCAATTAGCACTGTAGCTGTCTACACTATCTTTTCCTTTTACAGGAAGCTTTTACTTGTTTTGTTTCCTGCTAACTAATAAGATATGTTATCAAAGAAATTAAATAGTTTAGAATTTAAACATGAAAATAACATTGTAATTTTTATGCCCCCGCGACAACATGTGGGGAGGCATTAAGTTTAACTCATGTCTGTCTGTCCGTACGAGATTCTTTCAAGCTTTTCTCAGAAACCGTACATGAGAACAATTTAAAATTTGGCTGGGTGGTTCAGTATCACAAGTTGTATGTCCTAAGCGACTTTCAGACCTGTCGGACAACTACTTCCTGTTTGGAACTTCATTTGTACATATTTACCGGTACTTCTGTCAGTCTGCCCAAATTTCCGTCAAGCTTTTCTCAGAAACCATACATGAGAACAATTTGAAATTTGGCAGGGTGGTTCAGTATCACAAGCTGTACATCCTAAGCCACTTTCAGACCTGTCGGACAACTACTTCCTGTTTTGGACTTCATTAAGTGGGGCATCTGTGTCCCATGGACAAATTCTTCTATTTTTTAATACACATTCTGCATTGTCATATAGGGCTGTATGATAAGACAATTAATTTGAAATGAAATATCAAAATTTTGCAAATAAAATTAACAAAAAATTGAAATTGACGAGTTTTACTAAATTTTTGTGCAGATATAATAAAATTGTAGACTTTGAATTTTGTCCTTTACTATCACTGTGTGTACAGGAAGCCTTTCCCTAATTTAACTAGTCTACCTAAATTGAGAAAAACAATAATAACTGTTCTTTCTTCTAGACTTGCCATGAAAATATTTTGCTATTAGAGTTACATCTTTATTATCAAAATTTTCTATACTTTCTATCTACTTGCTAAGGAAATGTTGATAATAAAGATGTAACTCTCTAATATCAAGAAAATTGTATAAAAGGGGCTTGTGGCAAGTCTATTCTGCCTTCCTGGAATGTGGTGGACCATAAATGTCAATAAAATTGCATTAATATCCAGGAAAAATGGGTTCTCTCAGACAATTTCTATTATGCCTGGTTAAATATCAACTTTTGGGAAGATTAATAAAATAATTGTTTATTTGTACATTTATTGGGAAAAATTCTTGCTTTCATAGCATTACTTCCCTTTAACAATTGTTAAAAATTCTGAATATAATGAAAAGAAAACATAATTATAACCAGCAATCGAAATTAGGTTTATGACATGTAACATAATCAAACTGCATATAACTGCATGCAAATAATTGAATTACCATAGCTGTAAATTAACTGTAAGATACATGGTATATCTGGAGTTAGTACAATCAAATTAAAATTATTTATCAGATGTGCTGGAGCTGAATTTTTTTCTGAATAAGGTTTGCAGATAATACTTGAAGGACTATATAGAAGGCATACTACTAAGAGAGATATTTAAAAATTAAATGAAAATATTTGTAAAAAAATTAAAAAGTCAGTTCTTGTCTTATTCACATACTTTTTTCTCTCCAAGGATGTCTGTAACTTGTGAACATTGGAGATTCCTGTCTTGTCTTGCTAAGGATGTCTGTAACTTGTGAACATTGGAGATTCCTGTCTTGTCTTGCTAAGGATGCCTGTAACTTGTGAACATTGGGAATTCCTGTCTTGTCTTGCTAAGGATGTCTGTAACTTGTGAACATTGTGGATTCCTGTCTTGTCTTGCTAAGGATGTCTGTAACTTGTGAACATTGTGGATTCCTGTCTTGTCTTGCTATCGATGTCTGTAACTTGTGAACATTGGGGATTCCTGTCTTGTCTTGCTAAGGATGTCTGTAACTTGTGAACATTGGAGATTCCTGTCTTGTGTTGCTAAGGATGTCTGTAACTTGTGAACATTGGGGATTCCTGTCTTGTCTTGCTAAGGATGTCTGTATCTTGTGAACATTGGAGATTCCTGTCTTGTCTTGCTAAGGATGTCTGTAACTTGTGAACATTGGGGATTCCTGTCTTGTCTTGCTAAGGATGTCTGTAACTTGTTAACATTGGAGATTCCTGTCTTGTCTTGCTAAGGATGTCTTTATCTTATGAACATTAGAGATTCCTGTCTTGTCTTGCTAAGGATGTCTGTATCTTGTGAACATTGGGGATTCCTGTCTTGTCTTGCTAAGGATGTCTGTATTTTATGAACATTAGAGATTCCTGTCATATCTTGCTAAGGATGTCTGTAACTTGTGAACATTGGAGATTCCTGTCTTGTCTTGCTAAGGATGTCTGTAACTTGTGAACATTGGAGATTCCTGTCTTAACAGCTGGTTATGTACTGGAATTCATCGCTTACCATTTGTAAACAGTATGTTAAAAAATGGAGGGTGCTACAAAAAGTACTATTAAATTCAGGTTCTGATAACAACAATTAATTTAATATTTACCAACATTAATGGATAATGTTTGGGTCCCCCCAAAAAAATTTGTTTTTAAGTGATAGTCGTTTGTCTGTCACTGTCTCATATATATTTGGGGGCCTCGGTGGCCGAGTGGTCAAGGTAGTTCGTTTACTATTGATCACGTGGTCTGTCAACACTGAGATTGCGGGTTCGATTCTCACTGCAGGCAGGGTGTACTCGACTCCAATCTTAATTGACAAGGATTGCCAGTTTTCCTACCGCAGGTCGGGGGTTCTCTCCGGGTACTCCGGCTTCCTCCCCCAATAAAAACTGGACGCCATGAAATAGCTGAAAAATTGCTGAAAGTGGCGTTAAAACACCATTCAAACAATCATATATATTTGTCCTCGTAGAGATATAATGATGATGCCAGTGACAAAAAAACTTAATGTTTGGTAAGAATCGATCATTGTTTTTGTAATGATTATCTTCTGGGGAAAATAATTAGTGTGTCAGCATGTGATTGACTCGCAGGAGAATAATTATATCTTTAGAAGGCTTAGGATGAGTTATTCTGCTGTAATAAGGACCGCTGTGTGTTATTAACTTTAAATCTAATTTACTTGTCTTTAACTGTACTGAACATTAGAGCTAAAATATCCTTCAGTAAATAATTAAACCCATCGTAATTTGATGATTGTCTTTGTCAAACACACTGTTTCATTATTTATTTTTTTTCCTCTAATTGATTTAAATGTTTTTTTAAGATACCAGAAAGTAGACTATGGTTATTGAGAATTTCACGGTCCCATTTTACAGAAAGTTGTACAACTAGAGTCATAAACCATACAACATAACTTTGTGTTAAACTGGGGCCTGAACTTTAGGAGACAGCATGCAGATTGGGGTGTGTAGATGGGGAGGGGCAGGAATTATGGATTTCTTGATTATATAAATGAAAAACATGTTCTGTTCCATGCAACTGTAAAAAATAGAAGTTGATTATGGGATTGACTGTTAAACTAAAAACCTTTCTTGTTATTTTGGGATTGAATGATATTTGTAGTCCAGATGGAATATTATTATTATTATTAATATTATTGTGGTATAGATCTTGTGTTTACACATGCATGATGGAATATTATTGTGGTTTAGATCATGTACAGTAATGGGATTTTCCATAAAAATGATATTGTTAAAACATTTCCAAGTTTTTCTTCTGTTACAAAACAAAATCATCAGATTCAATGACAGTGCAATATTTCCCAACAACAACTTAATTTCATAAAGAGTGTCATTATTTTGAATCTAAAGCTTACGAGTGTCAGCAAAATTTCTTGTGAGGAATCTCCGGTGAATAAAATTAATAGTACATTGATATTGTAGAGTTCTATACTTTTCAAACATTATTTAATGTGTTATGGAGACGATAACTCATCTTCAAGATCCATGTTAAGACCAAATGTGAATTTACTTGATAATATTTTCATCTTGACAGTCATATTTTTCTGGGTGCTTTGACCCTGTTCAGAAACAGTTATATTTTGTGTGATATTTATACCCACGGCTTGAAAAGCGGGGGGTATATAGTGTTCATGGTGTCCGTCCGTCCGTCCGTCCGTCCGTTACACTTTCTATTATTTGCAACTCCTCCTACACCACTGAAAGGAATTTGATGAAACTTACACAGAGTCTTTGTCTCATAATGCCATTGTGCAGGAGATATTTAACATTTTGATCGGAATGATGTTTGGGGTTTCCCATAGAAAAACATGGACTTTGTCATTGACCGAAAGGGGTCCCTATCTCTTATGTGCAACTCCTCCTACACCACTGAATGGAATTTAATGAAACTTACACAGAATCCTTGTCACATAGTGCCATTGTGCAGGAGATATTAAACATTTTGATCGGATCGATATTAGGGGTTTCCCATAGAAAAACATGGACATTGTCATTGACCTAAGGGGGTCCTCATCTCTTATGTGCAACTCCTCCTACACCACTGAATGGAATTTAATGAAACTTACACAGAATCCTTGTCACAGTGCCATTGTGCAGGAGATATTAAACATTTTGATCGGATCGATATTTGGGGTTTCCCATAGAAAAACATGGACATTGTCATTGACCTAAGGGGGTCCTCATGTCTTATGTGCAACTCCTCCTACACCACTGAATGGAATTTGTTGAAACTTACACAGAATCCTTGTCACATAGTGCCATTGTGCAGGAGATATTTAACATTTTGATCGGAATGATATTTGGGGTTTCCCATAGAAAAACATGGACATTGTCATTGACCTAAAGGGGTCCTCATCAGTCTTATGTGTAACTCATTCCTACACCACTGAATGGAATTTGTTGAAACTTACACAGAATCCATGTCACATAGTGCCATTGTGCAGGAGATATTTAACATTTTGATCGGAATGATATTTGGGGTTTCCCATAGAAAAACATGGAGTTTGTAATGGACATAATGGGATACCCATCTTTTATTTGCAATTCCTCCTACACTACTGAATGGAATTTGTTGAAACTTATACAGAATCTTGGTCACATATTGCCATTGTGCATTGGATATTAAACATTTTGATCAGAATATTATTGGAGGTTTGCCATAGAAAAACATGGACTTTGTCATTGACATAGGGGATGCCATTCTTTGGGGGATTGGGGAGGGTTACATGTATTATCTGCAATTTCGCCTTCACGTTTCATAATTAAGAACACCTGAATTTTCAAAGTAATTGTGAAGCGGGGGGTATCAATGGTGAGCATTGCTCACAGGTGTTTTTACTCTAGTTTTTGTATGTTATGTTTAATAAAGAGTTTGCTTTGTTGGATTTTTTGGCGTATTATATAGATTTATTTTGCACTTTAGATATGCGTAAAATATTTAAAAGTTCAAAGCACTCTGTTACTTAGTTCTTGTTGTAGTTTTATAATCTTTTTAGAATGAAGTTGAAATATATAGAGAGACTAAGACCTACCTTTGCTTACACAGAGATGCCCTTATTGGGGAAACAATCAAATGCCTCAGAATTTACTACTTATATTTTTCTTACTTCGAATTAAATAAATGGGAGAGGCTCTCATCTGATCCCAGAGGTTGTTACATTAGTAGATTGCTCATATCTGGAGTTCAGAGGTTTTATTAGGAGATCTAAAAAAAGAGGTTATTTTTTAGTAGGAGAGGCTCTCATCTGTTCCCAGAGATTGTTTACAGTAAGAGAGGCTCTTTTCTGAGAAGTTGTTTTAGTAGGAGACGCTCTCATCTGGTCCCAGAGATTGTTTACAGTAAGAGAGACTCTTCTCTGAGAAGTTATTTTATCAGAAAAGGGTGTCTTCTAGTCCCAGAGGTTGATTTAGTTTAAGAATGTAACCATGTACATGTGACTTGTAAAATAATCCAAAAAAAAACAAAAAAAAACGCATTAATGTCACATGTAGGTCAGGGTGAATCTGTTAGGAATGTTAATATGATGTCTTTCTTTAGTGTTTCTCATAATCTTTATATTATATCCAAAAGTTGACAAATTGAAACATTTGTGAGTACATAAAGAAGTAGCCTATTTGTCAAACCTCAGGTATCATGACAGGTCACAAACAAATGACACCTATTTATTCTATCGGTTTGTCATAATATCTTTGTTATTACAATTAATGATATGAATTAGATGCCTATTCTATTACATACGTGAGTGCTTGATCTCTGATATAGTAAATAATATATAATTCAAGTCTCTCTTTGAGTGAAGTACCTTTCTGCTTTCTTACTTTTTACATAATACACATGTACTACTCACATACAACAATAATTTACATGATATGGCACAGATTTAATATTACATGTATAATCAATCAATCAATCAATCAATCAATCAATCAATCAATCAATCAATGTAAAAGTGTAGAATAGATGGTATAATTAGTTCAGTTGTAAGAACAACAAATTGAGTAATTGAATATAATTTCTCACTAATGAGACAGCGTGGTACCTATTTTTAGCCGGTTGAGATATCTTATATCCAAAAGTTGACAAATTGAAACATTTGTGAGTACATAAAGAAGTAGCCTATTTGTCAAACCTCAGGTATCATGACAGGTCACAAACAAATGACACCTATTTATTCTATTGGTTTGTCATAATATCTTTGTTATTACAATTAATTATATGAATTAGATGCCTATTCTATTACATACGTGAGTGCTTGATCTCTGATATAGTAAATAATATATAATTCAAGTCTCTCTTTGAGTGAAGTACCTTTCTGCTTTCTTACTTTTTACATAATACACATGTACTACTCACATACAACAATAATTTACATGATATGGCACAGATTTAATATTACATGTATAATCAATCAATCAATGTAAAAGTGTAGAATAGATGGTATAATTAGTTCAGTTGTAAGAACAACAAATTGAGTAATTGAATATAATTTCTCACTAATGAGACAGCGTGGTACCTATTTTTAGCCAGTTGAGATATCCTTATCTCAACCTGTGGGTGAGATAAGAATTTCAAGCTCCTTTTTCCATAAAAATGTATTGTGACCTCAACTGTCCGTTCAGCAATAAAAATTATAAAATATTTGCTTTAGTTGTGTTAGTTTACTATGCCTTTTTAAATATTAACATATCTGAGCTTCCATGACCCAATTTATGCCACAATATGACAGCGGTAAACATCAAAACAAACACGGTGACGCAACATGTGTACACTGGAGACTATGTTCAGGGTAGATAACTCTATTTGTTGCCATCTTTCGATAGAACAGAACCGGATTTTTTTAACGAATTATTGAGAAATAGAATCAAACACCGGTGGTTGGGCAAGACGGGAAATTCTCAGACACCTGCGTGAAAGATTTCTTTTGGTATCCAACTCGGCCCTTGCCCTCCCACCGGTGTTAGATCCTATATATCTTTATAATCTGTTAATCATTCCAATACAACTGTAACCATAAAAACAAGGGCCATAACTCTTCCTTCCCCTTTTATTAAGAATTGGCATTACGAGTACAATTGATAATATTTCTATATTTTTACAATCTTATCTTAAGTTAGTAACTTATAGATAGAGAAAATGAAAAAATCGGACCCTTGCTTTTTTTGTGGTTAATCCAACAAATCACAAAACTAACATCGATATATAACGGCAGTAAAATTCAACCTATGGAAAATGTGATGTCCCGTTAAAATGAGGAAGATGTCATATTGCATGATTAAAATAAAATAGCTGAATAAAATGTTTAATTCTGCTACAGTCCACTGTGGTGAAGAGGCCACCTGTACTAAGAAATATCAATGTTAATAAGATCTTTATATAAACCTTAAGTAAATTTCATATAAAATGAACCCATAATATAAGATCATCTGTGTTGTGATACTATTTTTTATAACCTGCTACCCATCGGGGATAGGGGTATACTGTTTTCAGTCTGTATATATGTGTGTTAGTTTGTGTGTGTGTCTGTCTTTCACATTTTTTCTCAGCAATGATAAATGATACCATTCTGAAATATTGTCAGTAGCTTTGTATGATTATGAAATATTGTGGGATTTATTTTCAGACCTATCAGGGGTATCATATCAGAGAGCATTACTAGCCCGCAGTAATACTTATTGGTCTCTCTTTTCAGTGGTCTTGGGGATGACTATATATAAGATTGTCTTTATGTCTGCATTACCAAAACAAATTACATAAAATTGTATTTCATGGATTTCCATTTTATTATAAGCTTGGCTGCGTGATCATTGCCATGGGAAGTAACTTCAATTTGGTCTGGGTCATATTTCTGCTATACTTTGTCATACTGGTATAGTGTTACAATTCATTATCTTCTTATTACAAGCGCGAGTATGTGGTCACTCTGTTAATTTATTTTGTATTGTCATTGTAATGAAATTTCTACCTTATAGATTGAAATAACATTTAGATTTGATTGTCATAAAATCTCTATTACCACAAATAACATATATCTATATTGGATTATAAGCATGAGTGCATAGTAGGTGCAGATTGGATGTTAAATGTAGGGAGGTCTCATTAATTTTGCCCTTTGCAATGTAAAAGGAATACTGGTACCAAAAATAAATTTAGGAGTTGCATTATTTTTGGTCACAAAGAGTTCATGATTTTCTTGTTTTAGTTCATTGTATTCAAACAATTGATTTTAGTTGTAAAAAAGGGGGAGGGAAGTTCCTTATTTGGGTAAATATTATAACTGGTACATGTCTATTTATGTTCAGAAAATCCAGTTAGTTTGATTGTAGGCTGTATTGTTGACTTTTTGTCTGTGTAATCACAGGATTGACTTTCAATACCTCTGTAGGGAATACATTTCTTAAAGTATGTCTTTGAAAGAGAGTTGTATTTTTTCTCATGGGAATATTTAAAAAATTTTTAATACAGCATTTGTAGACTATACTGTATCAACTGGAATGTTTTTTGCTTAATTGCAATTTTTATTCAATCTAATTAAAATTAAATCTTTCACTAGCTCCCACCTTTTGCTATTGTTATTGACACTGTTAATTAAAATGTTTTTTTAAATATTGCCACAGGAAAGAATTGCTGAACTGCATTTCAAACTTTCCCTGCAACGATCTGTAATTTAATAGTTGAAAAGAGTACTGGATTTATAGGTATATTCTACTGGCCATGCAGTTTGACAAAACAAGTACAAAATAGGTGTAATTTGTTTGTCACCTGTCATGAAAAAAAATACCTGAGGTAAACAGTGTGACAAATTAGTAGCAAATAAATAAAAGCACAACAGTATGTTGTGCTATTTTTATACCCCCGCAAACTGGTCTGTCTGTCCGTCTGTCCACTTCCCTTCCTGTCCAAGCCCTTCTCCTCCTAAACTTATTGACAGATTTTGATGAAACTTTACATGAAGGAAGTACATCATATGTAGATGTGCATGAAGAATTTTCGTCGCTGTCGGATATTATTCAGGGGAGATAATTTGACTTAGACTTTTTAAATATAGTATTCAGTGCCGGACCTCGTAAGCGCAACTCCTTCTTAACCGGTTGACAGATTTTGATGAAACTTTACATGAAGGAAGAACATCATATGTAGATGTGCATGAAGAATTTTCGTCGATGTCAGATATTATTCAGGGGAGATAATTGGACTTGAAGGGAAGCTGGGGGTATCCCTTTGTAAGCGTGCTCACAGTCCACATTGTTTATACTGTAAACATATATGCCTTACTAAGTTCAAAGTATGAGCATTGAAAATGGTTAGTTATATCATCTTTTGAAAAAGGTTTTATATCTTAACATAGTTTTAACTGGGGAAGTAAGTATAAACATGTTTTAAGCATATAAATATGCTGCCACAGATCAAAATTAATGAAGAAATCAGTGTTTCCTTACTTTGAGAGTTTAATCCATTTAAATGTAAAGTTTCCTTTACAGGAACATATCAGAAATGATTTAAAAGAGTCAGTGAAGTTGTTGTCATTTGTAAGAACACTTTGAAGAAAGAGTCAGTGAGGTTGTAAGAACACTTTGAAGAAAGAGTCAGTGAGGTTGTTGTCGTTTGTAAGAACACTTTGAAGAAAGAGTCAGTGAGGTTGTTATCGTTTGTAAGAACACTTTGAAGAAAGAGTCAGTGAGGTTGTTGTCGTTTGTAAGAACACTTTGAAGAAAGAGTCAGTGAGGTTGTAAGAACACTTTGAAGAAAGAGTCAGTGAGGTTGTAAGAACACTTTGAAGAAAGAGTCAGTGAGGTTGTAAGAACACTTTGAAGAAAGAGTCAGTGAGGTTGTTATCGTTTGTAAGAACACTTTGAAGAAAGAGTCAGTGAGGTTGTAAGAACACTTTGAAGAAAGAGTCAGTGAGGTTGTAAGAACACTTTGAAGAAAGAGTCAGTGAGGTTGTTGTCGTTTTTAAGAACACTTTGAAGAAAGAGTCAGTGAGGTTGTTATCGTTTGTAAGAACACTTTGAAGAAAGAGTCAGTGAGGTTGTAAGAACACTTTGAAGAAAGAGTCAGTGAGGTTGTAAGAACACTTTGAAGAAAGAGTCAGTGAGGTTGTAAGAACACTTTGAAGAAAGAGTCAGTGAGGTTGTAAGAACACTTTGAAGAAAGAGTCAGTGAGGTTGTAAGAACACTTTGAAGAAAGAGTCAGTGAGGTTGTAAGAACACTTTGAAGAAAGAGTCAGTGAGGTTGTAAGAACACTTTGAAGAAAGAGTCAGTGAGGTTGTTGTCGTTTGTAAGAACACTTTGAAGAAAGAGTCAGTGAGGTTGTTATCGTTTGTAAGAACACTTTGAAGAAAGAGTCAGTGAGGTTGTAAGAACACTTTGAAGGAAGAGTCAGTGAGGTTGTAAGAACACTTTGAAGAAAGAGTCAGTGAGGTTGTAAGAACACTTTGAAGAAAGAGTCAGTGAGGTTGTAAGAACACTTTGAAGAAAGAGTCAGTGAGGTTGTAAAAACACTTTGAAGAATGTCAATTCTTTGTCTCTTTTTGTTTGTCACATTAAAGGTTACCTGGTGAAATGTAATCAGTATGTCAAGGATTTTTATAGAACTGTAAAAACAATACAAATGTGATAACAGATGAATTTAATCAACCATTACAAAACAAAAACATATGTACAGACAAAATAAAATGATTTTGAAATTAAAGTTAAAATTGAAGATCCTCCTTTTACAAGCTTAGACTACATAAGGCATGTACAACAGTAGTGCTATAATGAATAATATTGTGTTCTTTAAATAAAGCCCTACATAGAAAATATCATATACAACAGTAATTATGAACACAAAAGGTCAAACCACCAATGGTCACCATTACTTGTCAAGTGTTGGTTTACTAAGTTACTTAATAAAAGTTTTCTCTTTGAATGGAGAGTTACTAATAATCTACAAGTTATCTTAATAATAGGGACATAAACCATATAAGTTTACAATGATTATTAGGGTTTTTAAAATTGGTATTAATGACGTTTATTTTATTATATAATTACATCCGGTTTCTCCTGGTGTAGTGATTAACATTCAAGTAAGAAATGAACTTCATTTTCTACGTATGTTTGTTTTACATAATTTACATGGACTTCAGTATTTCTGTTTAATGACCAGTTTGACAACTGTTGATATTTTTTTTTTTTGAAGGGCTAAATAATGGTTTATGAATACAATTCATGAACAAGTCATTAATGGTGTATGAACTTTTAATGAGAAACAGAAAATAACAGCCATTGTTCCCATGGGATCCCTGTTTGGGATATATAGGATCTAACATTGGTAGGAGTGGATTATCGAATTTCTCCAATCTCGATAGTTAAATTATGGAAATTTTAAGTCCTCGCCAAGGCTCGGCCTTAAAATTCCATAATTTAACTATCTCGATTGGAGAAATTTGATAATCCACTCCTACCAATGTAAGATCCTATATATCCCAAACAGGGATCCCATGGGAACAATGGATGGAACTCCTAGCAGACAATCACAAGGTTGGGTGACTCATAGATTTACAAAGTAACATGCTTTTCGTGACTCTTAGCTGTGTTTGAAGACAATGCCAAATAGTGATACTAAACATTTTGATTAGTAGTCTTTGTAAGCTTGGGAGGTTCAAGTATTACAACTTAGGGTACGGGAGGTCAACTTATTTTGAAATTCAGGAACCTATCAAGCCTAAACAGAAAAGTTTGAGTCTCTGTCAATGGTTGGTGGCAAATATTTCAATAATATACAATCTGCTTGAAACTGGGGCATTGACATCTGCAACTTTATTAGATAACATGTCATATACTAAACATATTTATCAGCTAATTACATGTATATTTTATCAGATGAATTCTGTATTTTTCTAAGTAGGGAATATAGGGCATTACAGAATATTTATTAATTTAGGTGGGGAGCAGATGTTCCATATTTACAAACACTATTTTTAGGACCAAGGAATTCCAAGGTTTCACAGACAGCTCATAGCTTTTGGGGGAAATCCGTCAAATTTCAAGGTCGCAGTCCACGAAAAACGTAAGGAATTTTAACAAAAACTTGGTTTCCGGATGATAATTCAGAAAGTTTACATCCGATTTGAATGAAACTTTGGGATATTGTTTTATATCATGTTGGTAAGAAGCCTATCAATTTTGGGGGAAATCCGTCAAATTTCAAGGTCGCAGTCCATGAAAAACATTAGGAATTTTAACACAAACGTTGTTTCCAGACAATAACTCAAAAAGTTTGCATCTGATTTGAATGAAACTTTTGGATATTATTATATATTATGTTGGTAAGAAGCCTATCGCTTTTGGGGGAAATCTGTCAAATTTCAAGGTCACGAAAAACATTAGAAATTTTTACAAAAGTGGGGGTATCAGTGATCGCTAGATCAACTTTGTCTAGTTTCTAAAGTTATTCCAATCTGTGCCTTGCATGATGTCCTGGAAAGGCATATCTTATGTGAAACTATGCAGCAGAGGTGTCTTGACACACTCAGTACACTTTTAACCTTTTTATGTTGCTTGGATTTTTTGTTGTCGCAAGGTAATTGGCCCTACTCTGAAAATTGTTTTTCTAGTTGTCGAAATTGATTCCACAACAATGGAGCTGTGATTCTGCAAATTTTACACACAACACATGCATACATCAAAAAAAGCAACTGGAGTCATAAGCTGGCATCTTACCTGGGCAGTTTAAGAGTCTTTCTGCACAGGATCATAAATCATATAACACAGCTAAAGCAAGATGGCATAAAACATGCATAGCTGTAGAGTTATTAGCAGACATAACTTGGTGGCAATTCATGTCCACCTTTAATGGCAAATCTATCATTCTTGACAATCTTCCCATCACATCTGTCGCTACAGATGCTTGTACTGTAGGGGGAGGAGGCATATTTGGGTGAGATTGGTTCTATGTTAACTGGAAATTGATTATCCCAAAGCCAATAAATTTCATATCAATGAATTGGAGTCCTTTGCAGTTTATCAGGCAGCCAAAAGATAGGCCCCTTCTTGGAGAAACAAGCGAGTAGTACTTTTATGTGATAATGCCACCACAGTTGCCTCCATCAATAAATGCAGTTCTCGCAATGACATTTTGATGGGGTTTTCCAGGCAACTATTTTAGATGTCTGCCTATCATAATTTTGATTTGAAGGCAATCCATGTCCCTGGGGCTTGTAAAGGCAATCCATGTCCCTTGGGCTTGTAGCATTTTTGCAGACAATATTTCCTGTTTGCACGATGCCTATTCTTTTGTACAATTTATTAGGTATTGTTTACCACAACCTGTTTCTTTATCACATCAGCAATAGCACATGTCAAGGTAACACCCTTAAGTTCCTTTTATCCTGGCACACCCAGAGACCCAGACTTGTTGGCAATGGATTGGTGGTTTATTTTTCGAGGAACACATTTGCAGGATACACACAAAAAAAGACTTATCTGACTTATTGAATTTGTATATGGAATTCTGTCAATTTTGTACTTGCCTTTAATACCAACATCACCTACAAATATAGCTGAATACATTGCGTCTAATTGTTGAAAATACTCCTCCATTGTCAATTACTTGACTGATATTAAGTCTTTTCACTTAGAAGCTAACGTGCCTGACCCCAGATGTGACTATCACAGTAGACTCTCAGTCTAAGTTTTTTTTACTTAGAAGCTAACCTGCCTGACCCCAGATGTGACTGTCACTGTAGACTGTCAGTCTAAGTCTCTTCACTTAGAAGCTAACGTGCCTGACCCCAGATGTGACTGTCACTGTAGAATGTCAGTCTAAGTCTCTTCACTTAGAAGCTAACTTGCCTGACTCCAGATGTGACTGTCACTGAAGCTAACTGGCTATTCAAAAGTTGGAATCACCACAAAAATGACCATGTGACTTAACCTAGTGTTAATTTGTTACATCTTTTATATAATTGGCTTGACCAGAGAGATCTGGTCTATCATGTCAGGAAGTCTCCAACTGTGACCTGAGACTGATATGTGTAATATGAGCTGATAAGTAACTAAATCTAATTATATTGTCTTGTCCTCACAGCTGTTGTATAGCCAAACAACAACAGCATGTATTTATAACATATTTACTTAAAATATAAATATATATATGTTATCATGGAGGATGCAAAGCACTGTGTGAAAATCATTTGGCAGGCGAAATCCTTGGCAATTAACATTGAAGTTGAGCACACTCTGGATAAAGTAAGGCTCAGTGTTGACACCCTGGTGATCAATAATACATGATTACATACCCTAACCACTCATACATCAAAGCTCACACATTTTGAACTAAAATTTGGCCTTGTGAAAGTGGTGACCTCAGAAGCACTTTACAAATGTCATGTGACCATTGATGAAGAGTGACATTTCTGGTGACAGGGGCCTTTCTTTTAGTAAGTCAATGTAGGTGTGGAAAGCAGAAGATACTAGAATATCAATTAATTTTGAATTATGCTTATACATGTACATTAAAATCACATGCTTTAACAAAAACCATATAATTTTGTATTGAATGACATGAATATCACATTAAAATGTTCATTTTAAAATGAATAAACTTTCTCCTGAACTTCATGTGTAGGCTCATTTCAAATGAAATCATGTGAGTGAAATTTGTCTATATATAAAAACCCCTTTCTACACAGTCTATGCATAAATGATGCATTATATTGTGATAAATGTCCACTGAGATGTGAACCTTAATACAACTTAGATAGAACCAAAAAATGATATTGGTAAGACTATATAAATCCAATTAATGCTGGGCCTTAAGGATTTCTAAAGAATGGTATATTAAAAAATGTGATGTATAATGATTGTAAAAGGATATTAATGATTAGATTTATGGGATTGATCTAGAAAGTAATTAGTGTATGATGAAGATCTTCCCTAAGCCAGCTGTGATCCTTGTAGGCTTTGGTGATACAATAAGAAACAAGGACTCCTTTGACACTTGACTTCCTGATAAAATGTTTTTCTTTGTTGTTAATCATTTTCTACATGAACTATTCCCTATTAAGCTGACTTGTGATATATTCTTTTCAGTTTATGTATTAATATTTTGTTTACCCGAGGCATAGCAATACGAATAGTTTTACAAATCGTTGCATGTAGAGATTTATTTTGCCCCACTTAGGTACAAAAAAACAAAGGTTGACATAATAATGGGCAGAACACCTCATTGAAAGTTTCGTAATTGGTTTGTTTCATGGAAAAACAATTCCAGGCAGTTTTCTGTGAAAATAACAATTATCTGACTTATGCATGGTAAAATGAATTTAATTTTTAAACACTAATTGGTTTTTCCTATGCATCAAACAATTTAGAATTATGCCACACAATATTTATATGGCCACACAATTTTGTGAAATTTTGTTTTTTTATGAGTCTGATTTATTGACAAGCATGTAACACAGATATGGGTTACAGCCTTGTGATTTATGGACAGAAAATAGTTGTTGCCCCCTTGATACAAATTTGTTTACTTGCTGTCATTAAGAAATTATTGGCTTATAGAGACCAATTTTGGTTCATCCATGCCAGTTCGTTACAAGAAATTGATATATTATCTTGTGTCTGTAGAGTCTACTGATTCCAGCGTGTTGACATATATATAGCTGTTATATAGTCATGGGATGTTTGTCAGTATGTCTTCAGAGAATTCGGAAATTAAAAATTAGACAAGATGCAAGTCAAACTTTTCTGTTATTGGTCTGACAAAACATAACTGTGTACTAGTTAACTAAACAGATCTACTGTATAGGCTGTTAGAATGAAAAGTAGAAAATAGGTTAAAAGACAGTTTATAAAATGGTTTCATGTTTTTTTTTCAGCCTAATTAGATTTGTAGTTAATTATAGTTTTAATTTGTTTACTAAGTGAATGGTTTTCTTATTTTTTATTTTGTGAAAGGTAGTTAATTTAATTCACTCACATTATTCAATTTAGACATGTATGTCTTATACTGAAATAGGTATTGAGTAACATTGTTTGGTATTGAGTAACATGGTTTGGTATTGAGTAACATGGTTTGGTATTGAGTAACATGGTTTGGTATTGAGTAACATGGTTTGGTATTGAGTAACATGGTATGGTATTGAGTAACATGGTTTGGTATTGAGTAACATGGTTTGGTATTGAGTAACATGGTTTGGTATTGAGTAACATAGTTTGGTATTGAGTAACATGGTTTGGTATTGAGTAACATGGTTTAGTATTGAGTAACATGGTATGCAACAAATTAACTTTACAGCTTCACTTTATCAAAGTTTTGTACAACATATTCCCTCAGATTCCTTAAATATACAGACACATAACATTCTGTATACACATATTTAGATTAAATGGATTGAATTCTAATGTATTGAATGCTTTTACCATATTTTCAGTCAGATAAGGAAGATATTACAACATTTTTATAAGGAAGTATAATTTTTATCTATACAAAGGAATCTAAACACAGTTGAAGCAGGAATATGTAGACAGAGTCATGTGATGACCTAGAGCATATAACTGGTGCTGTTTATCATCATGCTATATTGTTTGTTTGAATGTTATTTAATGCCACTTTCAGCAATTTTTCAGCTATATGATGGTGTCCAGTTTTTATTGGGGTATGAAGTTACCTATTATAATGCTTTAAACTTCCTCAAAAAATGTTCTAATTTCTTCCTTGTCTGACTGATATTAGACAATGCTATCTCCATATGTGTGCTAAGGAAACGATACAGGCTTTCTAGAGACTTGTTATTACTCTCACAAGGTACGGCCTTACTTGAAAATGCTTAACTGCAGGTAGATGCTATTGTTTTGCTTTTCAAATAGTCCAATAGAGTAAAATTTACATATCTTAAAAAAAAAAACGAACAATTTGTTATTAAATTACAATTTTCATTTAAAGAAAGAAAACATGATTTATAAATTATATTAAGGTCAGTTTTACAGAGATCATTACTGGACAATTAAAATTCAAGTGTTATCATCAAGATTGAAATAAAAGTTTACGAACTGTACAAAGACCTCATAAAATTGGTTTCCTTTATGGAAACATTAAGGAATTAGGAATTTTCTTAGGGTTTATAAGGTAAAACAATTTGTAAAATAAGTTCTTAGCACTATTTTGAAGAATTATTTTTGGCAGGAAAATACTGTTCATGTATATGAAGATCATCATGAATTCATTATGTAATCTTTCTTTACTAAGATTGATAAAAGAATTTATGTTTAGTATCATATTTAGGTTTATAGGTAAAAAAAAAAAGATATTTAATGTAAAGATCTAGTCCATAAAAGAACTAAGTTATTTCAATTTTGGGGGTTTTATGCTATGAGGAAGTAGTTTATATAAGTAATATGTTAATAAGTTCATAGCAACGAAAAATTTAATGCAAGGTTGTTGTAGCAAGTCTAAAGCGATCCTTTAAATTTTAAACTATTGAAAGAAAATCTGCTATTTGGCTGTTTCTGTGTATTTGATTCCAGGTTGTATAAATCTTCAGTTAGTTTCAGTTTTGCTTTAATATTATCATTGAATTGTTTGATAGTAAGTTATGCTAACAGCTGTGACATATTTTTCTGAGGCCTCTGTGGCCCAGTGGATAAGGTTGTTATCTAGCTACTCTTGTGGCTTGTCAACACTGAGTGTCAGTTCAAGACTGGATGTGTTCAACTCTATTGACAAGGATTGACTGCTGAAAATCAAGGTTTTCACTGGGTACTCTTTTTTTTTTACACTAGTAAAAAATTTGACACCATGATCGTCTAAAGTGGAATTAAACTACAAACGAACAAAAACATATTTTTCTGAACTCGTTGCCTTTTTCATAAAAAAATTTAACATTTGGTCTTCAAGATTTTTAGTCAGATGTGGTCCTACAGATCTCTAAAATAAATGAAAAATTTCCTTGTTTTCAATACAATAAAACAAGTTGCAAAACTCAGGCCGTGTTTACACTAGAGCTGGGAAGAATCGATTCAAATTAAATCGATCTATATATAAACCATTTTGCGTTCAGATTACACAAGGCGAAATCGATTGCAATCGATTTATTTTAAATCGCTACGTTTACACTATCATATAAATCGATAGGTTTTAACTGTCATGTGTAAACAAATAATTCTTTTAGAACGTATTTATGCACATTTTCCCGCGGTTATCGCATTGTTAATTTTAAATACACGTGTAATGCTTTAACGTGTGGTATTTACACAATCAACCATGTACGTAAAAGAACAATTCTATTCACCGTTCATTCTTTTATTCTTTCTGCTGATTTCTCGGATGTTAGAGCGATCACGGATAATGAAAATGAGTTCTTTTCAACTCCTCCCGTACCCGTTCATCACCCCATAATTCAATTAAAAACACTGTTTCATCATTGGGCCAAGCATCCCCTCTTCCTGCTCGCTCTGTCATTTTTTTGGTTTTGCAATAAAATACCCGGGGAAAATACACGTGGATATTTGGCGCCATACATGCGTACTTATCATATACGTAATTTAAATCGATTTCAATCGATTTCAACGTGTTTACACCACAAAATAGATCGGTTTATTTTGAATCGATGTATTATAAACCACCTCCTCAACTGGACTATTTTTGAATCGATTGCAATCGATTTAAAGTGTTTACATTAGAGAGAGATCGATGCTTTTTGAATCGATCTCCAAAAAGATCGATCTTTTTCCTCTGGTGTAAACACGGCCTCAATCTTAAAATGTCTACAACATCAATTTAAATCTAATGATCAACCCTAACAATGATTACCAAGTTAAAATCATGTACAAGTGGATTTCTGTAGATTAAGTTGATACAGTGCTGTGCATAATAAATATCTTGTATTGTGACAAAATAGATTTTATATAATTTAAACTTGCAACAAATGCTTAATGTGAAGCAGTGATTGAAAGCTGGAAATGGTTTTGTTATTTGTTGTTCTTTGATTGACCAATGAAATTACAGAATAGGAAATTACAGTCATTATCAAATCAGCATTTGTTTATCCCTATGCAGAATTTTTTTTTGTGCCTTAATATTTGCTCCTCATTTATACAAACTTTCACAGTTGTAGTGATAGGAATATTTGTGTTTATTGTGTTGTCAATGAAACGGATTCAAGACTGCATGACCAAACTATATTTTGATTGCTCTGATTATAAACCAGAGGCTCCCATCCAAGAGCCTGTAATTACTCACCTGGAAGACTCAAAGACTTCTTTAAATTGTTGCAATTTACGGTTTCAGTCTAGTTGTTATAGCTTTGCATGTACTGGGCAAAAATTAGAATCTTCTTCAATATTTTAATTAAGGACAATAACTCTTATAAGGTGCCATCAGACAATTTCTGAAAATTTTTCTGAATTTGTCATTAAAGGGTAACAACTCCTATAAAGAGTTATTGGGCAATTTTGGACTTAGTAATGATTTGTAGACCTTGCCTTGCTGGTCATTTTTGCAACTTGCAGTTTTATTCTGGCTGTCATGGACAAACTACAAGTTTCACCAAAAATTGTTATTAATGGACAATTTTCAGACAATATAATGATTTATAGTCTTTGTTCTACTGATAATTTTTGCTATTTACAATTTTAATCTAGGAATGTATTTTATTTCTACTGTAAAAACTTGTTATTTTTTCTAAAATCATCATAAAAGGACAGTAACTCCTATAAGGAGTCATCTGACAATTTCAGAAACATTAAGTGAATTGTAATTAGGACATGTATTGCGGAAGTTACAAAACAAAATCTGATAAGTTTAAAAACTCTCCAAAAGTTAAATATGTTGGGTTTTTTTTCACAGGAGCTTAATTTCACAGAATTTCTAAACACTGGAAGGGTTATTTTAACTGTATTCAGTTTTAACAAGTAAGTATTTATGTTATAACATACATTTTAGAACAAGAAAGTATTACTTTAAACCAAATAGTCCTGTTCAATTTGGTAAGTATTGAAAACTACCCAATGGATTTTAATATATGAACATTTTTCTGAAAGATGAATATATTGGGACATGGTATATCACATTTACTACAAGACCTATAAACCAAGATTTTCTGAAATGAAAGTGCTATTTTAGAGTGGGTTTACCCTGGAAGCTTGTTTTCTCTTAGAAGGTTTTAAAGTGGGATGACATTTTGAGAGACTGTGGTCCCACCATGTTAAATTCTGGATATATATAGTGTTGGTCAAGTTAAACTTAAGGTGAATGTACTATACACATTTAAAAATGACCAAATTATGTAGAAAATCTTAAAAAATTGAATTAATGTTTTCTCCCCTCAATTGAATATCCCTCTATGGGAGGAGACTGTTAGAGTCCAGTAATATTGTTCTGGGATTAAACTTGGATAACCAATTTTGTTTAAACCATAAATGATTTTTATCAACAAACAGTTTGTTTGTCTTGTATAATATGCTCCCTGTTGAGCTTCCAGATGTAACATCAGTGTCAAGTGCCAGAACTAAATATTCTCATGGTGTAAAACACTGTGTTCAGATCCAGGAAGGTAAATTCATTTTATTTTACATAGTTTATGCTACTTCTATCGTAAACTGCATGCTAAATTACAAGTAAAAATTTAATTTTAATTTGGGAGGAGAGAATTTCAACTGATTGTAAATTCTGAAATATATACACTCCATTTGCAAACTGAAATAAAAAAAATTTCAACACCAACAAATCAATCAATTTACATACTCGGCCTTCCTTTGCAAATATAATAGATTAGATCACAAAGTGAACTATAGCTATAAAGCCGAAATTATGTAACACTGACTGATTTTCAATGAAAATCAGTTAGTGTGAAAAAATCTTCTTTTAACTGAGACATCAAGTTGTATGTTACATTATATTCATATAACATACACTTTACAGGTACTGTAGATTTTTTTACTTTAAGCACTATTCCAAAAAGAAGTATTTTGTACCATGGAGAGATTTGTGGTATATATAGTGAACAAATGGCAGAATTTTCTAGATTTTGTGTGAATTATGCTCATTTTATTTTGTTTTAAATTTTAAATGATTGTTTAGTATGCCCTGGTTAAATTATAACAAAATAAATAAGTTCACATGCAATGTCATGTCAGGTTGACCTGAATTTATTATAAATCAACCAATCAGAATTTCTCTTACAACTTGCTGCCTTTTCTGACATCATCAGTCTGGTCCTTGCCTACTATCACCATGATATTTATACAATATAAGTATGTTGTCAAACAGACTCTGCAGATGTAAGACCTTGATGATAGGTCAGAGTGGGAAAACGCTCCTACCCATGTGGGGTACTGGAGTAGGCCAACGTTACCAGAGCAGTTGGGGCACTAGTAGGCCATATGCTGCCGAGTTTTTCTACCAGGTATCCCGAAGGTTGGGCTTCAACAAAACTGCCATGGTGGAGTCCATGGACTACTAACACTAACAACCGTCTGACTGAGGGTTTTAATTTATCCGTGTAGATGTTAAAAACCCTATTCATCATCATCATGTAAATAAAAATATACCTTATATTTTGTATGAGGCTTGGGGAAATGGGAGGCTGTGCAAGTCATTGAAGGATTTTAGATTTGCAAGGGCAAAGAATCAAATTAATAATGTGTCAAAAGTCAAGCAGGACATTTTATAGTGTATTTTCCCCGTGTGGTCCTGACATACTTACCTTATAAACTATTTATCTATATTATAATGAGTTAAACAAGGGGATAAAAAAAGAGATGTCTTGTTAATACTTTCTTTCTTTCTTTCTTTATTCTCATAAAGCCAACACTTGTTGGTACAGAGAAGGTGTAACATAAATAACAAATAATATAGAGACTATTTACAATATATACAGAACAAAAAACAAACACAGAGAATCACTGCATGGGCGGAAGTGAGACAAGATCAGCCAGGAGTTCCAATGCTTCTGTTTATATGTTTAATGAAGTTACACAGTTTATATAGTGTTCTTTACTAAAAGAAGTAAGTTCAATAGAGAGACTTAAAATTGTTCTTGACCCTATACCAGATATCTTGCCCAGCGTTGTTGACTATATAAAGCAATCTATTGAATTGCGAAAATAAGGACCACACTGGTCACTAGTATCTGTTATAACTATATATATATATATATAATTTATTACATGTTCAATCATTTTGTTCTCTTTATGTGTTTCTGTTTGTAAGTTCTTCTGTATTTGCTGAACCCGTCAGGGTTTATGTTTTGCAAATACTGGTAAATAAATAAATAAAATATGATACTTGGGAAAAGTACTTCAAACATCCTCATTAAATGACTTCTTTCGCCAAGAATAGCTTGTATAACAGAGCTGCCACTAAATTTTTCCACGTTATGACAGAGCTACTAGTAAATTTTTCCACAGTATTTTTATTTACTAGTGTCCCAAGTAAAAAAAAACCTCAAACAAATCACTCTTTCAAATCGGTAAGAAATCAGTCATTTGGTAGTGATTTGAAAGTGATGCAAATTCACATGCAAATTAGTTATCAAATCACTCTAACAAATGACTAACAAATTACAATGCAATAAACCTGGAAAATATAATTAACAAATTACTAACAAATCACATATGAATTACTTGCAAATCACTACCAAATCACTACCAAATCACTATCAAATCACTACCAAATCACTATCAAATCACTACCAAATCACTATCAAATCGGTGTCAAATTACTACCAAATCACTGTCAAATTACTATCAAATCATGGTAAACAACTGAATAAAATCACTAGCAAATCACATCAAATTGAATATGAATAAAAAATCACACCAAACCAGGCAATACAATGGACAAAAAGTCAAAATAATTAAAACTAATAGTTTAAGTATATTGATGGATCATTAGTCTTGTCACAAATCCCTTTTAATATTTTTGACATAAGAGACATACATCTTGCTTTATTATCTGCTTCTGTGTACATGTGGATATAAATTGATCATGTTGATAAAGAGTAACTCTCTATAGCAAGAAAAAAGTGAGAGGGACTGCAAGCCTATAGTGGAACATGTACTTAAATTGTTACTACATTGTAATTACTTGTATACTAGTAGCCTAGCTTCCATGGTGTTGCTGTATATATATATAACTAGTCTAGCTCATGCAGAATAATAAATGCAAGAATAATTATTCTCCATTACGTATATAACATAAAAAAGTGTAATAATGTGAACTATATACTTAAATAATATAAATTTTAAATTAAAGTTATCGAAGTAACTTACTTTTTACATCTTTTAATAAGTTTCAAGTATACATTTTAAAAGTCTTGAAGTTTGCCTCTCAAAATTGTGTATGACTTTCCCACCATAAAATGGCTGACAGGAAGTCTCCAATTAGTTACGCATAACAAATAAATTACTAACAAATCACCAGAAATCACTTTCAAATTGCTTTGAGAAAACAAATCACTAACAAATCTCTTGTACTGAATTTGTCCAAAAGTGATTTGGTTGTAATTTGTTATTGAATCACTAACAAATCACTTTAAGAAATCACTGAATAATGATTTGAAAGTCATTTGAAGATGATTTGTTCATGATTTGTTACTAAACTTTTTGACTTGGGGTGTGCCATTTTCTCCACACGAACACAGTGGAAAAAAAACTCTTTGTTTATGAGATGCAGATAATCCTAAATTGGATTTTTGTTGAAGATGCATCACATTTGTAAAATCAAACGACATGTAGCCTGACATAGTCTTAGTTTTTTTTTTTAATTTTACCCCTTTGTACCCCTAATCAATGTAATTTAGTCATTCTATAATCCACAGTTTTATGTTTTATTTATGAATGTATGTTTTCCAACCAAATAAGCATAAAATTAAATGTTACTGTTCAGTAGATGTAATAAAGTCCTGTTTACAAAGAGACTGAATTGTTTACATTGTAATTGTACACAATACTTAAGGACAAATTACAGTGTATTATATGTAATATAAAGGGGAGATAAACCTAACACAAATATCATAATTCAATTTATCACATAAAATGACCAATGATGTAATATTCAATATAAGATATAAGAACATAAAACTAGTCACATAAAAGGTGGTCAAAAGTGCTCTCCCTTTATTGTAATGCCCTTAAAAGAAATGGTTGGCTACATCTGCATATTACAGAACCAACATAGTTATACAATTTATACTTTACATTCATGGTCATTATACACTGACCATATTAATATAAAATATTTATTTACATTATAAACAGTAGAACCAAAAGAAGGCATTGGGTTAAGCACGATGTTAAGTTGATTCACGAAAGGTTGGAAAGTAGTACAAGTCGTGTTTTTAATTTTTCTTGTGATACTACAGAAATATCCTTGATATCATTTACAGCACACCCAAAATCCTTACACCACCAACCACCATACAAAAATTGCAAAATCATTAAGGGAATACAAACCACTATAGCATATGCCCCTCCCCCCCCCACCCCCCATCAAGGAGACCTTTGCAGTTTAATCTTATTATGTCTTATTATTATTAATTTAACTGCAAATCAATATTTTTTGCATGACGTTAAAGATATCTGTCAAGGGCATTGACATTATCATTTAGACTTGTTACATGTCCTGTTTCATCTGCAGATCCAGGTTGGGAATCCCCCCGCCCCCCCCCCCCCCAAAACCAGTCGCCAAACCATGGCATGAAATTGCCCCCCAACACCACAGATCTACCTCCCTTGAATTATTCTGGATCTGTGAATGCTTTGACGTTCTTGTAAAATCTTATTGCCACTTTGATCATTTACAGAACAAGTATTACTTTTCTTTAAAATTTGACTGCAGTAAATCCTATGCTTAATTAGAACACCAAAGATGTCATTGCCCAACACCCTAGCGGCACAGTAAAGAGACAGCGTAAAATAAGGCAAACAAACCTTTGTATTCTGAGCAATATTAAACTATTATTAAATTGAAAATGTCTCCTGACAGTTTGTGTGAAACGGAAAAAAAATCCTTTTCAGAGTGTATAGGCATGTGAACAGTAAATTGATGTGTGTCTAAATAGAAAATGTTTGAATTTATATTGGACATGTACAGCTGAGCTTCTTAGTTATTGAAACATTTGAAACATTTGAAACATATCCATAAAATATTTTCTGTTTTCAACAACATTCTTTAAACAGGATATTACTTTTGTGTAATTTAAGCCTCATACAGTGTTCACTTCTCAGCTCCTTCAAAGATTGGAAGATTGTTCCTATAACTAAGATATATACAACACCTATGAATACATGTAGAACTTCCATATTGTTCTTTTTTTAGCCACATTCTTATGCTTGTTTTATATAAATATCAAGCTTTATAATTAATGACAAGTCTATACTTCTCTTTTTTTTAAATATTTTTGTAGTACCAGTAGTAGCATCAAACCCCATATCCCCATCCTGATTTACTTAAAGTAATGCAACCCAGGCTATTCTTTAAGTCTTTGATCCTTATATTTATTTACATATATACATGTATAAAGTACAGGAAAATCTAGTTGTAACAACTATGTCAGATTGTGACCTAGATAGTATGTGCACATGTGACCTCCATAGTATGTGCACATTTTGACAACCCCAGATGTTGTTGACTCCTATGTTATTATTGATTCTCTGTCATTACAGACACCAAGTCATATTATCCTCAGTAGTTGGGAAAATTAGACAGTTAGGGCGGTAAGTCATTAATAACAGAATTTATTAATTTAAATATAAATTTTCACTATTTCAATTATTTCACAATTTATTTGTATGCCTTCAATAATGATTATATTTAAAAAGAAAATTTGAACAGGAGAATACTAAATGAAAAACAAATGTGTTCTTATTTAATTATATATGATAGAAATATGTATATCACATTTATAGAAATCATGATCAATTTGATGATTATTTGAATAAAATGTCTTGATTGCCAATAAGAATATACTTTATATTCATTTAATTTCTTAAGAATGGGAGAATGTTTTTTTAGTGATCGTAATGGGGCCCTTTTATTTTCTGTTGCTAGAATTGTTTTTCCCCCTCCTGTTTTGCATTTCAGGGTTTCACAAAAAGTATATTTTTATTATTTAGGACACTTGACATGGTGCTCAAGCAGATCACACAAAATCATATTTCATTTTAGCACTGAAATGCTGGCCTGGCCCCTCACTGGAACTTACGTATTCTACAAACAGCAACTAATCCATAATGTTATGTATTCATATATTAAAAAAAGAAAATATGTTACCTTCTGTTCAATAAAATAATGATTTTTAGTAGATTTAATATTAGTTTGAATGGTTTTATTCCATGCCATGTAAAAATCCTTTACAGTTTTTTTTATATGCATATAACAGATGAAAGGGAAAAATATTATTCATATACATTTATTTACTTTAATGATGCCTTTAAGCTTGGTATTGTATACAATCCTGCCATCTGTTGGTCAAAATTATATCCTCAGACTTAATGTCAAGAATTACACTTAATAACATGTTATTTAGGAGATGATCTCTTGAAGTTATAGTAAAACCTATTTAAATATTATTTTCAATTATATGGTAAAAAAAGACACAGAGTTTGGTGCTACGTTAGAAAGACTCTGCCAGTTATTTGGGAAGGCATCATATTTATGCCAGCACAGGAACCCTACAGTTATAAATGTCACATATTGTTACTATGCTAAAACATATGTCTCAGCTCTTGTATGGATGGAAAGTCATTAGACTTTATCCCATAAATAAACACATCTCTCCATGTTATTTTATGACATCTTTAGGTTAAATGTTAATGTCTGACATTTGAGCCATCTGTAAACTCTTTATCTTGAAATTAATCAAAGCTTTCTGACATTATTTCATGCAAGCTAATTAAGGAATACAATCTTCTATGGAATTCTGGGTAATTCCAATGTCAGTGTATAGTCCAAATAATTATTTGTAAATATGAATTAATTGATTATATGGTTGCTGAATGTCCATGGAACAGTATTTAATAAATATTCAGACAAGAATAAGTTAACAAGTTGACTGAACTTAAATGTAATACATGTATATACTAAGATCTCGTTCAGTGTCAGATTTGATGTCCAGTTTAACAAGATTCAGTGAAAGTATTTTTAATACTGCTTACTTGCTGAACTTCCATCTCATGTTATTGGTATTGTAAACCTTCTGATAATAACTGCTTTCCACACACATTTTATTTGTGTTAATCCAATCACAACTCATTGTAGCATATAAAATGGATTATTTAAGCCTACATGATTTTGCTAGTACTCATCACATTTCATTAAATATTAATAATTCATTGACATGTTAAATGAAGCTTATGACTATAAACATTGCATAATATTTGTAAGATTTATTCTATATTGGTATTGCCATAACTTCTTTATTACAAACAGGTGTGACAGTAAAAGACTGCTTTGATATTCTGCACTTCATATTTCATTGACTGCTTATTGCTCATCTTGTAATACATCCAAGTTCTGTCATCTAAGATCATCTAAGTTTCTGACAAGTGCACCATTTAATTGAGTCAAAACAGGTCTCAGTATATTTTATGCTGTATAGGGGTGAATATTTTTCTAGACAAGTATAATTGTCTATTCTTCATTGCTATTTAAATGTAAATATTGTTGTAGATCGGCATTAAAAAATTGTTCTCAACATAAGCAACTATTAGTATACAATCATATCATAATCATAATTAGAATAGTATCTTCATTATGTACAGATGCATTGTATTAATTTAAAGGACCAATCAGTTTTATCTGTGGGCTTGGAGCTGGGATTTCTTGTTGAGACTTACATTTAATCTGTGGGCTAATAGAGCTGGGATTTCTTGTTGGTACATACATTTTATCTGTGGGCTTGGAGCTGGGATTTCTTGTTGGGACATACATTTTATTTGTACGTCTGGAGCTGGGATTTCTTGTTGGGACATACATTTTATGTGTTGGCTTGGAGCTGGGATTTCTTGTTGGGACATACATGTTATCTGTACGTCTGGAGCTGGGATTTCTTGTTGGGACATACATTTTATGTATTGGCTTGGAGCTGGGATTTCTTGTTGGGACATACATTTTATCTGTTGGCTTGGAGCTGGGATTTCTTGTTGGGATATACATTTTATCTTTGGGCTTGGAGCTGGGATTTCTTGTTGGGACATACATTTTATCTGTTGGCTTGGAGCTGGGATTTCTTGTTGTTGGGACATACATTTTATCTGTTGGCTTGGAGCTGGGATTTCTTGTTAGGACATACATTTTATCGGTTGGCTTGGAGCTGGGATTTCTTGTTGGGACATACATTTTATCTGTGGGTTTGTAGCTGAGATTTCTTGTTGGGACATATATTTTATCTGTGGGTTTGTAGCTGAGATTTCTTGTTGGGACATACATTTTATCTGTGGGCTTGGATCTGGGATTTCTTGTTGGGACATACATGTTATCTTTGGGCTTGGAGCTGGGATTTCTTGTTGGGACATACATGTTATTTTTGGGCTTGGAGCTGGGATTTCTTGTTGGGACATACATGTTATCTTAGGGCTTGGACCTGGGATTTCTTGTTGGGGCATGCATTTTATCTTTGGGCTTGGGGCTGGGATTTCTTGTTGGGATATACATTTTTTCATCACTCATTAGACCTACAATTCGTTTACCAGTTAAAACAAGAGAATATAAGGAAATCATGAAAATTAAGAAAAAATTATTTGGGTTAATTAGACATATGTCAATACTAAAACATATAAAGAAGAAAAAAAGCCAAACACTCAGTAAACAACAGAACACTATATAACCAAAAATTACCGAAAGCAAACAAATATTGGGGCATAAACTATTGGCTTAGAACAGTCACATGGTAGGGTTGAAGTGCTAAGTAAAGCTGATTGATTATGTTAGACAGCAGATAGGCTTGATCTAAATGACCAAAATTACCAATTAATTATTGTATTGGGGAAGCATTATCTTCTTATAACTGGCCAATATTCAATCAAGAGACAAGTCTTGTATAATAATAGACCACAATCAGAAGCCAAATAGCATGACAATCCATCATATGATGGAGAGTTCAGTCAGCTGTGAACAGATAAGATTTCTGACAAACAAAGTAATTACATGATAAGGTTGTTAATGATTAAATAAAGTTCAAATTGGCATTTGTTAATGTTGTGATGCCCAATGAGTAGGGAAGTGGCCAAATTTCAAAATTGTGAGGTGTTTTGTTGTGATATCTTAACCTGTTGATACTGGGGCCTTGGTGGCAGAGTGGTTAAGGTAATCTACTATTGACTGTTAAGACTGCATGAGGTTGTGGATTCAAGGGTTATTGCAGACAGGGTGTGCTGAACTCCGAAGGTATGGTTTTCTCTAGGTACTCTGGCTTCCTTTCTGATGTCTTGATATATAGCTAAAAATTAGTTGAAAGAGACTTTCAACACCATTAAAATAAAAATAAACAAAAATATAGTAGATTTATACAACTTTTGTTGCATGTGGCTGGTACATATGCTTTTTAAGATTTCTGGATGTCAACAAACTAACTGTGCTATTTATCTACCAACAAACTGTGCTTTAAAAAAACAGTACAAAAAGTGATCCTTCGTGAAACCCTGCCCTAGCACCATAAAACCTACTTGAGCTAAAATAGTTTGCTCAGCATGATATTTTACTCAACTACTATGACAACAAGGCAAAAGGAAAGATTTCATTGGATGAAACTGAGAATAAAAAAATTCTCAACAAAGAAGCTGTTTATGGCGCTCAGGGCCCCTATTGAACAAGTAATGATCTGTTGAATCGATCCCTTAGGATGTATCATTAGGACTGGAAATCTTCTTTAACGGAAATCATTTGTGGCAAAAAAAAATAAATCTTTCCTTAAAGTGCTGTTAGGAAGCATTCACCTTAAAAAAGTAAAATCGTTGTGACAATGATGAAACAGCTTGAAAAATAATGGCTGTTTTGTATTGATTTTTACAATATACATTACTTCTCTATCTTCATTGGACAATTTTTTTAAATTGAAGTAAACTTATACTCTGTAATTAGCAACAATATAAATATACTATTTGAATGTTCAGGAAACTAAATGGGAAGACAAAGGATGTTAACAATTGAAGTGTTTTAGGATCCAATTTCTATAGTGAAATAAATGCTGTAGTAAAATCTGATATAGGTGTGGGTAATAATGGGGCATCAATCACAGTACTGGTGTAAATAGGTATAAATCCGGCACTATATCTCAAGCTTATGGCACTTTCTGGTTGTTCATGACAGTTTAATTATATGACATTAGGAATATTTAAAAACAATCCATTATTTAGTTCTGGGTATTGTAGACTGTTTATTTTAACCATTTTTTTGTTTTGTTATGAATAAGTTTTAATGTTAATTTAAGCGATTTTTCAGTAGTATCCTGGAATCAAGTTTTTTTTAGGAATCAGAAGCTGGAGTACCCAATGAACACCTCAGACCTGATGAAGGAAACACTTCTTATAAAAAATTTGATTTTCTTAATTGTGGTTTAGAACTAAAAATCACCACCTTATCTGACAAAAATTATAAAGGACATATCTGACAAAAAATTATAAAGGACATCTTATATTTTTATTATATAATCTTAGATAATCTTAAAAGTAATATAGCACCCAATTAAACAATACCTGAGTTCAACCAATCAGAATTGTTTTTTTTGCTACGAAGTCTGAATGCCTCTTGATCTAATTACTATTGTGAAATACCAAGAAAACTTAGGACCATTTTTAATGAAACTTAAATTTTAATCTTACTATTTAAACCAACATTTTTTTTTATTTTTTACCTTAAGGCAATAAAAATTAAGATGCACAAATTCAATTTTCATATAGAGTTAAGAGTGATCAAATCTAATAGCTACAATTCCATGTTGACAAAGCTTATTTCTGGCATTTTGTCTGATATCTTCCTTTTTCCTGCTAATGTCTTAAGCTTGCTGTTGATCCTGATCAAAGCCTCAGGTAGCCTATTTCCTTTTTCCTGCTAATGTCTTAAGCTTGCTGGTGATCCTGATCATAAATACAGGTAGCCTATTTCCTTTTAAAAGAATAAATCATGGACTTTTAGGATAATTGGCTCTAACAGGATCTTTAACAAGTCTTTATCTGTTTTTTTCTTGTTGTTGGTTCTGTCAAGTTTTCATAGACTGATGTTATTGCATACTGATGTTAATTTATTTTCTCAAGATTATTTTTGTTTAGTCTAAATATGTTATAGTAAACCTTTATTTACAAAAATCATATCTACCTTATCACTATCCATTGAGAAATGGAGAACAATCTAAATTGAAGTAGTTTTTGTCTTGAGACACAATTTGTACTGGATACATCTGTCTGGCGGATGAATATTTTATCACTGACATAGTTTTGTTGGTTGACAAAGTCATCTAAATTGTCTGTAGGAGAAGCTTTGTGGACCTTGCCAGTGTTTTGTTGCTTATTCTAAAATTTGGATTATTATTGATACTTGACATAAGGAGAAATTATAACATATTACAGATTGTAGAGTAAGTTCTTAATCTTTCATTAAAAATTTTTTTTTTTCAATTAGACAAAAATTTAAAAATTTTCTGGCTGATTGTCTGGCACAAAAACTCAAAAATGTTAAATCACATAACATGGGCTGGTGTTTGGGCTATTTTTATTTTTGGAGGTGTTGAAATATGTTTAGGTTTCTCAAAGATCAAAAAAGGATCAATACTGAAAAAGATTTATAATTTGGATAAAAATGTTAGGATGTAATTAACCGACTAATACTTGGAAAATGTTTGATAGAGATTTTTAACTTTCCAGAAGTCTGCTGTCACATAAGTTTGTGTGCCTTTTACATTACAGTTAGCATAGACAGCAGACTTAACCTACTTTGTTTTGCCCTACTGAAAAACAAAAATATTATATTAAGGGTTTTGCCATATAAAAAAAATTCTTTTTAAAAAATGGAAAAATGTCTACCTCCCTATTTCTCAAATTGTATATTTGGATCAGGAAATGGCAAACAAAGAATTTGTAACGATTACATGGACACACATTCTCCTGTAGTAAATATGATATTTTCATGTTTCTAAATTATTGGACTCATAGCTTGGCAAACCATATCTCAAACATCATGCATGGATGTATTGAAACACACAAATTAATATGTTAGTGTATTTGGTGCATGTCTGCAACATTAAAGAGGTTAAAAATGGAACTGTGATTGATGTTTTTCAGTTTGGGGCAAGTTTTCTAAATCATTAACTCATGCAGAGATAGCAATGGCCCATGTCATGGTATTTTTTTTGACACAGTGTTAGTTCCCTTGTAACCTTCTTTGTTAATAGTATTTATTGGCAGACCCCACCGAGGTATAGCCCTATGGATATTGGTCCTCTGCTAAGTTATATAACCCTATATAAACACATCAGATAGTAATTTTGCACATTAGTGTGTTGGTTCATGTTACTTTTACATATCATTTATGTAACAGAATACTGTTGAAATGAAATATTGGTAACAAAAATCACCCGGTCCACTTACTGAACCCGTCTCTTTTATATACCATGTATACAGCAAGATAACACTTTTTAAACTTGTAACTATTTTAATCAAAGCAAAGAAATCTCAATCCTTCAATTTCCATTTACAACCTGTTTATGACAAAACATTTCTGTCATAATTGTCCCCTACCAAATGACTGGTACCGTTTCAGAATGTTTTATATATGTTATATATTTTAAATACCACCTTTGATGTGCTTATGCTTGGCTAATTCTGGCTGGAACCAGTACCATGAGGAGTTGATGTCAAAAACCATCATTATATAATCAACATTTTTCCTACTGAAGGTTGGGGGGTTTCTTCGGGTATTTCGGCTTCCTCCAACAATAAAAACTGGACACCATCAAATAGCTGAACAATTGCTGAAAATGGCTTTAAACACCATTTAAACAAACAAACAAATGAACAAGCAATAAATACCTAGCACACTTTTTGTCCTAAATGTCAAATATAATCTGTTGTTACAGCTAAACAACTTTTTCAAAGATAAAAATAATGACTTTTTCTTCAAATCTGATGTCAAGAAACTGAAAGCAATATTGAACCAATCAAAACTTTGGAAGTCAAGATAGTAGTAGGCATAAGAACTGAGAAAGGGAGATAACTCTTTTGACTTTTATGTACAAAATTTATTTATCATATATGTAATGTGTTCTATATTTCATTTCATTTGTATGTGTTTAATTGTAAGCTTTTACTAAATGACAGTCATTCAGTATTTTTAATGAACATTTGCAAAAGAATCATTTAGGTCCTCAGGCTTATTGATTTATACAGTAGTTAGCCATTTACTAATGATCACTTTGTGTCGTCACCAGATTTGTGAGTTTTCAGCCAACTGTGGGAAGAGGATGTGATCTATGCCAAAATAGGCATTGCCAGTTTTCCTACCACAACACTTGTAGTGATTTTTGCCAGGTGCTTTAGTTTCCATTCCCATTAAAAACTTGACACAATGATATAGCTGAACACTTGCTAAAAGTTAGATAAAAAAGGATTCAAACATACAAACATAGTGGTATTTATAATTAGTTGGTATACTAGTATCTTTAAAAGGGGTAATACATTTAAAATTACATACATACCTGTACTTTATGCCATTTGTTTGTATAAGAGACCAATGATCTACTAAAACATTTTGTCCCCAGCATGGCCTATCAACAGCTCATTGGTTTTTATACATCATTTAATCAATCATTACGTCACTGTTATGATGTTACTGTGACTTGCCAAAATGCCTTCAAGGTCATGCTCCTGTGAGAATGAGTAACCTTCTATTCTTCACACACTGAGATTGTGGGTTCGATACTCACTTCAGGCAGGGTGTACTCAACTCCAATCTTAATTGACAAGGATTGCCAGTTTTCCTACCGCAGGTCTGGGGTTTTCTCGGGTACTCCGGCTTCCTCCCCCAATGAAAACTGAACGCCATGATATAGCTGAAAAATTGCTGAAAGTGGCATTAAAACACCATTCAAACAAACAAACAATCTATTCTTCACAGTATATATTTCTGCAAACAACATCTGTTTTATCAAAGTACTCTGACAGTACTTGGTTATAGGTTAAAACAATAATATTTCAATCAATGACAGCTGTTCAAATGAGTAGAAATAGATAGGTGGTTTTCTTATTATGTTGTAAAGATTTCATTTGTTGAATTGTATTTTTTTTTTTTGTTATTTGGATGTATCCCCTTTGTAGAGTTATGTCAGATATTTTATATTACAGTTATCATTTTACATAAAATTAAAATATTTTGGGGGAGTGACTAAATATGAGCTACATGGTTATTGGTCATGAGCATGAAGAGAAAGGAACAAAAGAATTTTGACATGAAAAACATGAGACAGTAATGGAGTAACACTAACAGGGTAACATGGGGCATGAACTGGGAAACATGAAACGGGAATTAAATAACACTACAAAGGAACTGGATGACATGGTACAAGCTGAAAAATAGGGGACAGGAACTGAGCAATATCCAACTGTGATGGGACAGGAACTGGGACACATAGGATAGGAGCTTGGAAAATCAGACAACAGACAAGAACTAGAAGACATCAGACAGGTACTGAAAGGAACTGGTAGTCACAAGACATGACTGGGACACATTTAACAGGAGCTTGGAAACTAAGACATATCAGACTGGAACTGTTAGACAGTGAGACATGACTTAGGAAAAGAAAGGCATCTGGCAGAAACTGGGAGACAAGACAGAAGACGACTGGGAAACATAGGATAGTAGATGAGATACATCAGAACTAGAGACTCCAGTTGGGTAATTAAAGACATCAAGACATGGGAAGACCAAGACTGTAGGACTGGTACACATAAAAAAAGATATATAGAACAGAACATATCAGACTAGTCCTTGAAGACATGTTTAGTAAATTGTTTTAAAAAATGATGAACAAATTTACTACTTTAGTGTCCAAAATATCAGGGACTTCTGCGAGGGTTTGTCAAAACTTAATTTACAACAGTACAAATAACCGATTTATGTTGATAAATATTATGTTCAAAGTACCTAGATTCAATGTAATGCTGACAGCTGTACCCAGTCAATAAATAGTTTTTTGTACGTGAGCAGTTATTTGGGGTCCCAGTTTTCTTCATATTGACTTCTAATTTGTATTTATGTTTTGTTTTTCTCATCTTTTGTCATCTAGCTCTCCAAAATATATGAATAGGTAGCTTTTTTCATTGAAAAATATATCATTGGGTAGTTGTAAATTATCTAAATAAATCCATGCCTCAATATTCTCATCTAAAGCCCATGTAAACTGGGCGATTGTCATAGTGTTACATTAATTAGTATAATTAGTGTTTATGTGATTTTGAGGCCTTAAGCCAGCATCACTGCATCCGTCTGTCCGTAACATCATTTGATAATTTTGTTAGAGAATGGACTATTTTGTCAATGGGAATGTGCAATAATAAAATATATGAATAGGTCTGATTTAATAACTCAATATATGATTAGGTCCCGTTTCATAAGGGTGTTCATGTGATACTAACTGATCCCAGATTGGTGGTGTACATGGTTTGTTGAAAAACTAAATATTGTTACCTTTAAACACAAGTCATATTTTAGAGATCTTAAGCTAATACATTGGATAGAAAGCACACACCATCTGTCAGAATTGTCTGTTTATACACATCATATACTGGTAATGTGCATTAAACAGATTTTATTGTGTCAACAAACTGTATGAATGGATAAATATGAAAATGAAGTATTGTCAAAACAAATCATAATTAGTTCTTGAATTCAGTAAGAACACATATCTGCATTTGATTGCTCTAATAGGTTTCTCTGACATGTATAATGTTCTGTTTGTTTATTAGTGTGCTTTTGTAAGTCAAAGGTTGATTTTTGCAAGTTCTTTATATATATACATATAGTCTACCAGGGATATATTTTCTGTTAAATATCTTCACATTTATTCCAAAATTCTTCCACCCCAAATGCCAAAATATTGTATAATTAGTGAAAAGATTCTGTGATTTCTTATTGCCTTTCTATGTAGCAACAGTTTTTATTGATGAGCATGCACATATTTGTCAGACACTTCACTGGATAGTTCTCTAAATGCTTTGACTTAATCAACTAAAGTCTTCTAAAACAACAATTACTGTAGGTACTTGGGGTGATTAAATCTTCCTCAGAATGTTACATAATTCAGAACCTAATGGCTGACTTAAAGGAGGTGTCAACTCTTGTATCAGCATGATAAGAGTACATGCAGTCATAAAATATTTATACAACAGTGGGGATGGGGAAAAAATAATCAAGGGAAAATATTCTGACTTAAGCAGTACAGTTGATGGCAGTATTTAACTGATATACAGTTTTGAAATCAATGACTACCATGTTGGGTATCAGGACAACTCGGACCAAAGACCACTCGGACTAAGACAACTCGGACCACCTGAAGACAACTTGGACCAATCATGAAGACCCTTCTAACTGATTTTGGAAGACAACTCATAATTTGTTTAAGTATAATTACTGTGAAAACATCGACATTGTTTTCATTTTTTCATTCATTCATCTCCATAATTTGCACTGCCTAAAAGAATTACTCAATTAACCAGAAATTCATAAAGAAAACAAAAATCAACTGACAAAATCATCAAAATGTCAAAAATGCTTGTATCACATAAAAATATTTGGTGCATTTCAGTTAATTATAACTTTGGTCTGAGGGGTCATCATGTTTGGTCCGAGTTGTCTTCAGGTGGTCCGAGTTGTCTTTGGTCCAAGTTGTCTAGCATTCCTATTATGAACCTACCAAGGAAAAAATTGGGATGAGCTTTGTCATCTCTAATGGTATCCTTTAATCATCTTGTAAATCTTTACATTTTAATCTTCTACAAAACTTCATAGTTTGATTGAACTTAATTTGGTAAGAATTATACATGGATAGAGAGGGTTCAGATTTATTAAACTAAAAGTGCTCCTAGGAGGAGATTGGCTAACAGGTGCCTTAATGGGGTACAAAGAAGGAGATTGGTTAGCAGATGCCCAAATGGGGTACAAAGAAGGAGATTGGCTAGCAGGTGACCTAAATGGGGTACAAAACCATAAACGCCAGTGCTACAATGTTTGGCTTGAAAAATTATTGTGAATTTTTATTTCCAAGTTTGTTTAAATAAAAATTTTGTAAGAATCTTTATAAACAGGAGAACCAGAATTTAAGATGAAAAAAGCTTTTTGACATTTTCATCAGAAGACTGTTTGCTGGCAGCCATGTTTATTTATGTTTTTGACAGACTTTCGAACACCTCAGGTTTTATTGTATTTCAAAGCATTAGTTTGTTGTCCTATTGAGACCTCAACTATCTTTTATTTGTTGTTTACCACCAATTTCAGAATTTTTTAGCTGTATCATTGTATCATTTCTGTTTGGGAGTAAGCCAGGAAAACTACTGACCAGAAAAGTGACAGTCCTTGTCAATTAAGCTGACAACCTCAGTGTTGACAGACCATGTGATCAACCAACTACATTTAATAATTTTTTTCATTATATGCATTTTAACCTATGAAAAATCAGGAGAACCTGTTTCTTGTCAAATTTTCAGTTGCTTACATTTTAAAAATAAGCTCAATGACCTTATTATTTTTCATTTTTGGGTTTTTTTTGTTAGATTCTTACAAACTAATACAAGTATTTGATAATGTTGTTATTTTGAACTGACCATCAAACATCATTGGCATGAGGTTGATTAAAGGGGAAGGAAACCCTCCAAACATCTTTGCATACGTTTGCAGAAGATTCCTATATAAATGTATTTCTAACTATGTTCGTGTTACAAAATGGCACCATAAAGAAATAAATCAATATTCTGTGATAATAAATTTTAAAATTCCCGCCTCCATGTAGGCAGCCATTAATGTGTGATCTGTGACATCACACCTACTATTCTGGTTAACCTGTCTCAGCATCTGCTAATTATGATCAACTTTGTAAAATATTTATAACTGATAAACAATTGCTGATAACTGATAGCATTTAGCATATTCCAAAGGGGGTTCCCAGAAGTTGTATATCAGACATAGCGGACTGATACGAGTTTGGAAATTAGCACGAAATGCCAACCACAGAGGAAAATGTTTGTTTTTATAGAATTTGACTTGGTGCAAAAGAACTTGAAGATCACAACTGCGTAACAATGCACTCAAAGTTACATTTATACAGTCGGATTAACTGATGTTTAATAAAATACTACGAGTGTCTGAAGATTTGAACAATTATTTTTCGTGGTCTACTTCGACATATTTTATAACTTAAATTTGAGCAATTAATAGTTTGGCATAATTTAGTGCAGATGAAAGCAAAATAATATGAATATATACATCGCACTGCCTATCTTTTAGCGGAATAGTAGGAATGATGTAGACAATTGCACTGTTTGCACTCTTCAATGCAAAAGAGCACCTCAATATGTCGACTGCGGGAAATTCAAAAATTTTATTTTTAATTAATATTTTTCGACTTATCTTGTAAAATTTTTAACAACTTTAAATAGTAAATCTTATTTATAACTTTTTTTCTTTAAATTGGGCTTAAATTTCTTTTGTGGTTTCCTTCCCCTTTAAGCAAAAGGGGGTCAAAAGTTAAATATTAGAACTACAAAAGCAAAATCCACTATATTTGGTATTTTGTCAGCACTATATGTACACTTTAATGATCATGCAAGATGGTTCCCATGCCCTGTTACTGGTTGCATAAAAAAGGCAAAGTAAAGCATGGTACACAGGTTCTTAATTTACTATATTACATTCATGAAATATGAAGGATTTGGATTCTTGGTCTAAGATTATTTTTAGCACTTGTAATTGTTGGTTATTACTGTTACTAGACATGTGCAGATCCTGTTGAACGTGTTTGAATAGGAAATAATTTATACCTTAGTCCTAGAATCCTCTGATGTCCAATGCTTTTTTTCAGACTGATGGGAGTACACTCCCATCAAAGTCTATATTCTCCTAGGAGCCTGGATTGCTCACCAAAACAAATTAAAATGCAATTCTTTATCTAGTTTTTTTTCCTATATCAAATTGTCCAACACTTCTGCAAAAATCATTAATTTTTTATGTTTTAAGGGGAATAACTTCTATAAGGAATTTTCTAACACTCTGCAAAAATCATTAATTTTTTATGTTTTAAGGGGAATAACTCCTATCAGGAATTGTCCAACACTTATGCAAAAATCATTAATTTTGACATTTTAAAGGGAACAACTCCTACAAGAAATTGTCCAACACTTCTGCAAAATAGTTAATTTTGACATTTTAAGGGGAATAACTCCTATCAGGAATTGTCCAACACCTGCAAAAATCATTGATTTTGATTTTTCAAAGGGGAATAACTCCTATCAGGAATTGTCCAACACCTGCAAAAATTATTGATTTTAATTTTTCAAAGGGGAATAACTCCTGTCAGGAATTGTCCAACACTTCTGCAAAAATCGTTAATTTTGACATTTTAAGGGGAATAAGTGTTGTAATACATAATCAATTTTTGCATCTTGATGAGCTAAATAATTTTCTATGGCTCTCACAGTTTTGGAGATATTGAGGAAAAATGACAAAAATCAACAATTTTGACAATTTAGGGGAAATTACTCCTATAAGGCATCTTCACACGACTTCATTTCATTTAAGAATTTTGTAGAGCTTTTGATGTTGAGGAAGGAGGATCTTTTCAGATTTCCTGTATCTTATATTTCTTGAGCTATGAGCTAAAAACTCTTTCTTGACCCCCTGTTCTGTTTTTAGCCAAGGCAGCCATGTTGGTTGATCTGCTGCTATAATTATGGGTTTTATTAGCTCACCTGACCCAAAGGGTCAGTGTGAGCTATTCTCATCACTTTGTGTCCATCATCGTCGTCGTCGTCGTCTTCATTGTCGTTGGCCGTAAACGTTTTACATTATAATCTTCTTCTCCACAACCACTTGGCCAATTGAAACCAAACTTGGCAGGAATGTTTATTGGGTGGTTCTTAACAAAGTTTGAGTTTTTGGTGCTGATCAAATATGAAACATGGCTGCCAGGGCCATTAATGTGTTCTGATTGGCTGAAATTCAAAAATCTTCTCATAAACTGCTTGGCAGATGGATTTGAAATATTGCAGAAATGTACCTTACATAGTCCTCTACAAAGTTTGAGTTTTTGGTGCCGATCCAAAATCCAAGATGGCCACCATCGCAGGACATATGTTTAACATAGGACCCTATGGGAAAAACATATAAACAACTTCTTCTCTGAAACTGTTCCACACAATGAAGCCAAATTAATAAGGAAATGAAGGTTGGATAATTATCTTTTTATTTTGGGTTTTTCCAGCCAATTGCAAATTCAACATGGCTTCCAGGGCCCTTAATGCGTTCTAATTGGCTGAAATTCAAAAATCTTCTTCTCATAAACTGCTTGGCAGATTGATTTGAAATATTGCAGAAATGTACCTTATGTGGTCCTCTACAAGTTTTGAGTTTTTTGTTCTGATCAAAAATCCAAGATGACCGCCATCACAGGACATAGTTTAACATAGGACCCTATGGGAAAAACATACAAACAACTTCTCTGAAACTGTTTCACACAATGAAGCCAAATAATTAAGAAATGATTAATGGATATTTATCTTATTATTTTGAGTTTTTTGAGCCAATTGCAAATTAAACATGGCTTCCAGGGCAACTAATGGATTCTGATCGGCTGAAATTTCAAAAATCTTCTTTTTACAAACCGCTTAGCAGATTGATTTGAAATATTGCACAAATGTACCTTAGATGGTCCTCTACAAAATTCTAGTTTTTTGTGGTGATCCAAATTCCAAGATGGCCACCACGGTGGAACACAGCTTAACATAGGACCCTATGGGAAAACCATACAAACAGCTTCTTCTCTGAAACTAAGTTTCACAAAATTTAACCAAACAATGCAGAAGTGAATCTTAGATAGTAATCTTATTAGTTTTTTTTAAGTATGTTTCGAGCCAATAGGAAATTTAACATGGCTGCCAGAGCTGCAAATGCGTTCTGACTGGCTGAGATTTTAAAATTAGTTTTATTACAAACAGCTTGGCAGATTTTAGGATATGTGATATTGTATGGTCCTCTAACTATTTTAAGTTTTTTGTTTCGATCCAAAATACAAGATTGCTATGGAATATACTAACCTATGAAAAAACATAAAAACTGCTTCTTCTCAGAAACACTCCTACTGCTGATTGTAAATTCAACATGGCAACATTCATAGAAACAGCATCTTCACATAAACTCTTAAGCATTTAATATCAAAATTTGCAAGAAAAGTCTTGTCTTAAAAAGTTTTTTTGTAAGTCAGGTGAGCGATACAGGCTCTTAAGAGCCTCTAGTTAAAAGTGAGATCAGCCTGGCTGTTCTTTCACCTGTTTGTTATTCTATTTAGAAAACTAAAACAAATATGCTTACAGTGCAAATTACAGGATAATTTCAGATAAAATCTATACACAGAAAGTTTCATGATGAAAAATGTGGGAAAGTTAGAAACTTGTGCCATGTTAAACTGGTTGCAATGATTAGATGAAGGTCATACAAGAGGCTCCCTAGGTTCTACTTAATGTCCTACAAGTTATGTAAGCAAAAATATTCAAAACTTTACTAAATGTTGCACATCTCAAGTATTTTTTACTTTCAAGTCTGTAAGGGAGTGATTAAAACTAACACAGAAACTGACGTATAATTTAAACTTGAAATTTTTCTGATAACTCTGCAGTGTCCTGGGATTTTGTTGATTTGTTATAAGAAAACAGCATTGCATATAAGCTATGGGTTAATGGGATGATTATTTGTAATTAATGCCTATAGTTATTAGTCTGTCCATTAGTACATCCTTTGAGCGGTCCAAAACGTGTCCAGCTCAGAACTTTTTTGTGTTTTGAGAAGGCTTTTGATATTTGGTATGTGGGTAGATAATATCAAGACTTGATGACCTTTGACCTTGAGCTTTGACCTCAAGGTCAGTGGGGCCCACAGAGATGGATACCATCTCACTTTTACTAGTTTAGATAGATTTTTATATCACTGTAAGACTGAATTTAACCCTGAAATTTTGGCTTTTAAATTTTAGAACTAATGAGAAAAGTTTCATGCAAAAATAGGCATCCAATAATATTCCTGAGACTTAAGGATCCAACCATATACCTACAATAGCTTGATCCTTTTATTTTTAATAGATTAAAATTTTTTCATTTATAAAAGTTTTATAATAATTACTTTTTTTGGGAAAGAAAATGATAATGATACATTAAGTGTATTAAAGCCTCATTTCAAATGAATACTCATAATACAAAAATATAAAAAATCCCTCCTCAAGAACTCTCTACAATGGGTATCAAGAAACCTGACCTCAAATTAGCTTTAAATGTTTATCAAATTTTCAGTCAAAGCCAACTCTAAATTGTGATCAAAAAGTTCTCATGGGATGGAAATTTTTGTTTTCGCTTATCAACTACAGTTTATCTAAATGTCAGGGTTAGAGGAAGTGAACCCATTATAGAAAACATGATAGGGTTATTGGCTATAAAATTGTGTTTGGACTCAGAATAGTGCTAACTGCTGCATTTGTTATTATAAACAGTGGAACCATACTAGCAGAGTTCATAGTCCTCAACTCAGAGAGCTGCCATTCGAATCCTAGGTGATGATAAGTTAGGTCTTCTCATTGGTGTGGGGTGGGGGTTGTTAGGTTATAATACAGAAAGCTTGATAACAGACTGCCTTTTCAAATACTCCTTACGGTACTTGGCTGGTGGCAGTCAAAATTTTCCAATGTCCCACCCCTTTTTCCCATTGATTAATTATTTGTTAACTGATTCTTATCTTGAAAATAGCTGTTATATTACTTGCTTAAAATTGAGCAATCAGTTAAAAATATAATCTGGGCCTGACCTGATTATAAGTCTTAGTAAAGTTGTCATAGAGAACTTGTTTACCAACCTAATAAGGTTCAAAAGTCAAAATAAATCTAAATCTGTACAATCTATGAATTTGTCTGTGTTTTTTTGTGCTATTGAACAAATTAGATTTACAAATCAATAATAGTGGTTCACATCCTTTCAAAAATTAAATGATGCTAACCTTTATCCAATATGGCTGCCATCACACATGGAAATATGTGCAATATTTGTCAATTGTTTATTAACTTTTGTCTATTACTATCACGGCATTCTTATATTTAGCATTTGCCTATCCAATAAGTATTAAATACTTTTTGGTAAATTTTGAGCCTGGCATTTAGAACATGAGCATAATTTACTCCACAGTTGAATTTTAATGAAAAATAGTGTTTTCTCTATAATCACTACATTTCCCTTCATTACATCACATTGAAAAAGTTCATTTGTTTTCACAAAAAGTTTGTAAGTTTAAAATCAATCATAAGTGTTGGAAGATTAAAGGGCAATTCATTGTGAGGTCAGCAAACATGTATATACTGGTAACCTGGTAGCCTGCTTTGTGGTTAGCGGTGTTACCTACATCTTCATGACCTCAACAATAGGTGTTATGTATGATGCTGACATGATTATTTACATGTGTACTGTAGTATGATCATGTGATCAGGTGCTTCAAAATGTTTTAGAACTCTGTCTTTCAATAACATGTGATCAGGTGCTTCAAAATGTTTTAGAACTTTGTCTTTCAATAACATGTGATCAGGTGCTTCAAAATGTTTTAGCACTCTGTCTTTCAATAATGGGTAATTTATATCTGCCTGAAACTAACAAAAATACAGAGAGTTCTGAAGGATAATTAATCAATCAAATGTCTGTAATATTACATAAAAATGCATTGCTTATGTAGTCAGAGAGTACATTGAAATTCTAAGGTTGTCAGTTTTCCAAGGGGTTACAGTATCTAGAAATTTGTTATGTATTTTATTTAACTGGTTCTGGAAAGTAGTGAGTACAGAAGACTGCTAACAATTAATGGCAGCAATAGTGTTGAATTTTCTACACATTTTAATGAAGACAACTTGTTATCAAAGCACTTTGGGCTGATATCAGAATTTATTGAACTGCTAATCAAGATCATGCATGTGACAGAATAGATTTTGTCATCGTCTGTGAATGTTTAAGCAAATTACTACAGTTTTGTAAACCAATGGCACCATGTATTTTATAGAGTGGAGTCTGGAGAGAATTTTGGAGTATACATTTTAGATCATTTTTGGAGTGAATATTTGTGGAAAGACAAATGCTGTAAAGTTTAGTACTCTAACTATATACAAAAACTCAGTCATCCCATATCATCTGTCAGTTATAAAATGTCTAGGGTAATTATCATCAAAATACTAAGACCTGTCAGCTATTTTCTACCTATTGCTCAATCAATTCCAAAAATAGATAACAGCTGTTTAGAAAACTGCTTCAGTCTGATTTCTTTAAAGCTCTTAATCAGAAAGAGCTGTACATTTAAATTGCAAGCTATTCATTTGTGACTCAGGTAAAATAAATCTTTTTACTTGATTCTCTTACATTGTACCCTATGACAATATTATATGTAAGAAGCTTAAATTTACCTGAGTCATGCTTGAGTATCTGCATTTTAAATGTCCAAGCAATAACTGATGAAGGGCTTTAAAGAAAACAGATAGAATCAGTTTTCTAAACAGCTGTTATCTGTATTTAGAACTGCTTGACCAATTGGTAGAAAATACCATTGTATTTTGACTGTAACACATAAATATTGCACCTCCAGTGTGGTGAGGAGGATTTCCTATGCATAATTTAAATTTTCATTTTTTCATAATAATTTTAGGATATTCAAACGTCAGTACTCTCTTGCCAGACTTGATGATCTACAGCGCCATCTCATGGTCAAGTGGCATTACACAATCAGGATATAGATCAAATAATTGGATTTTAATTACATTGTTTGTTTATACTGAAAACATCATCACTTTTTAATCGACCCTGTCAGAGGTTAGCATGAAGAAGACAGCCTATTGAATTGTATCTTTCTTTGGTAGAAAAAAACCTGTATAGTCTTATAGACCTTATTATTATCATCATACATGTACTATTATTAAAATTTTATGCATCAAGTATAAATAATTGAAACATTTTATTATATTTTTTTAATTATAAAGTTAAATAAGATGTATTTTCTCATACAAACCAAAATCAAATATTTATATGCCCACTTGTGTATACAGAGATTTGCCATATCATATGTTATATAATGAAGAAAAGGAATCTACAGCCTAAATAGATTAATGATTCAATTGATATATCTAATCTTTTAATGGCTGACTTCTTATTAAAATTTAAATTAGCGATTTATAAAAATAAATCACTCCAAAAATCAATTAACCAATTGCGCTAAAATTGACTCTAGACTCCACACAAATACCACTCCATAAAATACATGGTGCATATAAAGTATAATAAAATGTGTTATATATATATATATATATATATATATATATATATATATATATATATATATATATATATATATATATATATATATATATATATATATATATATATATATATATAGATTAATGATTCAATTGATATATCTAATCTTTTTCATATATATATATATATATATATATATATATATATATATATATATATATATATATATATATATATATATACCTTACTTATTATATTTATCAAAAATCAAAAACAATTTTCATTAAATTCTTTGGAATGTGTTGTTTTTTCTCCAGATAAATAAAAGACTTGCATTTGACCAAACCAGTAGACAATCATAGAATTATTTTAAGAACAGAATGGCTGACCAGGAAGGGGAAGAGCCTATGGTGGAGCATGATAAAACTCAACAGAACTCTACTAAATTTAAGTCACGATTTCGGAAGGCAAAAGTTGGCAAGAAGTTCAGAAAGGTACAATAGTTTTTTTACATTTCCCAAAAGAAACCTTAAAGAAATACTGGGGATGCAACAATAGATATGCTATGGATTTTCTAATTTATGAAATGTGGTTTCTGAAATCGTATTAAACACTCTGAACATCATTCACTTTTTAACCAGACTTTTCAGGGAGCTTGTGCACCATGAGTTCAAATTTCTGGTGTTAAGATGATTTGTTATAACTAAAAAGGGGTAAAATTCTTCAAAATTTTTTAAATACTTTGCAATGCAAATGATAAAATATAATTTTGATTTGTTTTAACAAAATTGACTGTAGACTAGCCACAAGTCCCTTTGAATTTTTTTGCTATTAGGGAAAAAACTCTTTCTATGCTTTCAGCTTTGTACACAAGTGGATAGTGTAAGAAATGTTGATAATAAAGATGTATCTCTCTAATAGCAAAAAATTCAAAGGGACTTGTAGCAAGTCTAGATTGACTGGTACCCGACTCAACACTTGTGGCAAGTCTAGATTGACTGGTACCCGACTCAACACTTGTGGCATGTCTAGATTGACTGGTACCCGACTCAACATGAATAAATTGTCAGACTGTATTTATATTGTGTGAAAATAGCCCAGTGATATATCTGGGTTAATATAGGGATTGCAAAATAACAGTTGTAAGTGGATATAATATACCAATAAAGTAGTAACTATTCCTTACTTATCATATAGTATGTGATATTTTCTGTTTTAGATAGGAGCATGGGGTAAAGAGAACCTTTTGTTGACGTTGACCATAGCCAGTGTATTCATAGGCACATTATTAGGCTTTTTACTACGTCTTGCAGAACCTAGTGAGAATGCCATCATGTTGATATCCTTCCCTGGTGATATCTTGATGAGGATGCTGAAATTGATGATTCTGCCACTAATTGTCTCATGTATGATAACAGGTATGTAATTATCTCCCTTTATTATCTTTCTTCCAAGCTCCATTCACAACTTTGACTGTTACCTGCTGTTGCATTTTAATACGTAATATTTTTAAGCAAAATTGTGGAAAACGGAAAAGAGAGTCAGGGATTCTTTATTATTATTGTTTTATCTAGAGGAAAATTGAAACTGCTAATCCCTAAACATGTCATAATGACTTTTTATGCTGAGCCCAACACTTGTCACAAATCCTTTTGAATGATTTTTTTGTAATGCATTTCATTCTTATTATAAAACATTCCGATACAGTATTTTATCTGCACGTATACAAAGAACCTGTAAATTCTGCAGAGGCTGTGAACAGATACATTTAGAAAAGTGTTTTATACATGTGTAGATAAGTGTTTTATACATGTGTAGATAATGTTTGATAGTCAGATTTAACTACCTAATAGCACCATGTAAAAGTATTGGAGCAATTTTTGTGCAGTTTAGCACTGAAAATCCTTATCAAATCCAAACAAAAACCTTTACATTCTTGAAAAAATTATAATGCCTCAAATTGTCCTAAAATGACTTTCTCAGAGAACTAAATATGTCTTTGTGATAATGTATCTAAAACTATAACTGTGTGTTTATGTTGGCTATTTTAGTACAGAGATTGGTTGTTTAATGTTAAAAAGTATGAGCAGAATTCACAAGCATTTATATTTCTGAAATTGTGCTTGATAAGAATTCATTTTAATACTATAGCACACTACAAACCTGTCAAATAGGGGAGATAATTCATGCAACTTTACAATGTTTAGGATCACTTTAACCAGTTCTACCCTATAACATTATTCTGCTTAAAATGTTTTTTGTGTAGTATTATAAAGTTGTCAACATTTTCATAGGTGTAGATACTCTACTTGTCTGTAGAGATTGAAAAAGAAGGAGTTAGCATACAATCTGACTTAAATTTTTTGAAATCTACAAAAGAGGTTTTTATCGTGCAAGGAGCATGTCACTCTCAATGTATGTTACCCACTGTGGACAGCGGTCAGGCTTTCCATATTATAAACTGCCAAAACCACAATTCTATCTTCCACCTTACAATACAGAAAAGACCCCAGAAAATCAACTCTGCTTTTGTCATCTGTATGTATTAGCAATCCTTAATTCAGACCCGTATGTTTTTCTATTATTAATTGTCTTATAATTAGGTTGCACGTTTCTTAAGAGGGGCTTCAGTGGCAGAGTGGTAATAGAAGTTAGTCATCACTATTGCTCACGTCTCTGTCAACACTTAATTTATAAGGAATCCCAGTTTTCTTGCCGTGGGTGGGGGCTTTTCCCCCGGATACTCTGGCTTCTCCCCCAATATATTATTGATGGCATGATAAAGCTAAACAATTGCTAAAGGGGCATTAAACACCAAAAAAAAAAAACAATTAAACAAAATACTGAAAGTATAAGAGTGATCAGCTAAAATTTAGTAAATATCATTGTGTAAGAACGTAATTAAAAAATGCTCACTGTTTACAAGTTACAGTTTTTGTAGTTATAAATGTTCTAAGTCAGTAAGTTGTAAATTTTGTAAACACATGAAGTTATTAGGCTGTAAGTATGAATTGTTTTGCAATTTTGTTAATGCTGTAAAATAACGTTACAGAAAATCAATATGACATATTAAGTTGTTATTTTTTTCGTAAAGATTTTGTTTTAAGACCGTGCTGGGGCTAAGTCCCTTGGCTGTTCTGGCAATATCTTCTATTTTGTACATAAAAATTAAGTATATTTTTTAATACCTTGTATTTATACAATGATTTTTATTAAATAAACACAAATAGCTTTTTTATCTTTTTTTCCTGAGATGTTTTATTAATATTAACAGAACTGCAGTATTAAACATTGAATATCAAAGGAGAAATAAAATGATCGTTACATTAAAATTGTGTTTATCGATACAGCTGATGAAATATTGAATTATTTTTAAAAAGATGACAGAGATATTGGAGTATTTTTAAAAAGATGACAGAGATTTTTCAGTACATCTTTGATAAACTGTAAAAACTATACATGTATATCTAAATGTTGGCGTAAATATCGGCCATGTCATGAAAATGTGACTCTTTCCAAACCCTTGGTCACTTTATTTACACAAATTATTATGTCTGATATTTCTTGCAGTAACTGTATGATAAATTAATTCCAGTCCTACTTGGAGACAATTTCCATAATGTCCATAAATGATTGACACTTACATCTAAAATAATTTAGGGTAAATAGTTTTTGCTTTTAAATCATTAACAAAATTTCTTGGTGTAATATTTGTTTGAGTAATTACTTAGTTTGCTTGTCAGACCAAGTAATGCAATAATTTCCACTTATTACAGTCTGTGTCCTGTGTACTTCTGATGTTTTTTTTTCTTTATAGCTTTATACAAAGGATGTCTGCAGTCTTGCTAATTAGTTTTGTCATCATTGTAGATATATAAAATATATAATGATTTTTATACCCCTGCTTTGAAGAAGAGATTTATTCTGTTATACACTTGTCCTTCCATCCATCTGTTCATTTGTTCATCTGTCCTTAACCAAAATTTGTGTCACAGTTTGCTAAGCAACTATAAGATGCAGAAGCCCGATTGCTTTATCCTATAGTACTATATGGTGTATAGCGATTTCATGCTCCTTGGTTATCTACTTCCTGTTTACTGAATACTTTTTGTGAAAGCAGGTAATCACTAGTGAGCATTAACACACAGATTTATTTCTTTATAGCTTTCACAGGATGCCTGTTGTTCTGCTAATTTCATTGTGTCATCATTGTAGATATATAAAATATATGATTTTTTCTTCTGTTCCATAAAAGTCGTTTTGTTTGCCTATTAGAGCACACGTGAGAGCACACGTACAGGGAATCAGTCATGTGACCATCAAGACATAATTCATTTAATTTTCATGTTTGGATAAAAAGTTGCCATTTCCAAGATAAATAATGTCATGGCTTTATCAATTGCTGTTATCTGCAGGGAAATTATACTTCATTGAATTCTGAAATTATAATAAATCTAATAAATAAACAAATTAATTTTGTAAGATGATTGGGTCAACTGGGAGTAAAATATAAATCTAATTACATATTTACCTGAAGACAAATGTACTTACATGTATTTAAAACAACTCTAATATTAAACTAATTAATATTTGTATGCATGCATTACATTTACCTGTATTTAAGAAAGACATGATTTAATTATTGACAAACATAATTTTTTATGTCAATTTTAAATATTCCATCCTTTTAATTTTACAGGACTAGCCTCTGTTGATGCAAACACCAGTGGACGTATGGGGCTTAGGGCCATCTTATATTATTTTGGAACTACCTTCTCTGCCATTATTTTAGGAATAATTCTTGTTTTGGCTATACATCCAGGGGACAAGAGTCTTAGACCAGAAGATATGGATACTGAAAAAGGGGATGATAGAGTTAGTTCCCTTGATGCTTTTCTTGATCTCATAAGGTAAAATAATGGAAATCAACTTGTATAATCAATTAACACTATTAGCTTATTTGGAAATGACATTTATAAATATATTTAATTCTAGTAGAATAATTACTCCTATTCAGAATATGTTAGAGGGATAACGCTTAGTACAGAAGTTTATACTGGTTACTTCTGGTAACTTAGTACAGTAGTTTATACTGGTTACTTCTGGAAACTTAGTACAGTAGTTTATACTGGTTACTTCTGGAAACTTAGTACAGTAGTTTATACTGGTTACTTCTGGTGACTTAGTAGAGTAGTTTATACTGGTTACTTCTGGTGACTTAGTACAGTAGTTTATACTGGTTACTTCTGGTGACTTAGTACAGTAGTTTATACTGGTTACTTCTGGAAACTTAGTACAGTACTTAATACTGGTTACTTCTGGAAACTTAGTACAGTAGTTTATACTGGTTACTTCTGGTAACTTAGTACAGTAGTTTATACTGGTTACTTCTGGTAACTTAGTACAGTAGATTATACTGGTTACTTTGGAAACTTAGTACAGTAGTTTATACTGGTTACTTCTGGTAACTTAGTACAGTAGTTTATACTGGTTACTTCTGGTGACTACAGTAGATTATACTGGTTACTTTGGAAACTTAGTACAGTAGTTTATACTGGTTACTTTGAAAACTTAGTACAGTAGTTTATACTGGTTACTTCTGGTAAATTAGTACAGTAGTTTATACTGGTTACTTCTGGTAACTTAGTACAGTTTTTAATATTGGTTACATCTAGTGATCTTGATCAGTACATTATTTATACTCTTTACTTCTAGTGATCAGTAGAGTATTTTTACTGGTTACTTCTACTGACCTTGATTGGAATAGTATTTATACTGGTTACATCTACTGACCTTGTTTGGAACAGTATTTATACTGGTTACTACTACAGACCATAACCCCTATCAGTGTCGTGTTTATACTTGATACATCTACTGGCCTTGATTAGAACAGTATTTATATTGGTTACTTCTAGTAACCTTGATAAGTACAGTATTTATACTGGATATTTTTATTGACTCAGTTCAGTGTTTCTACTGGTTTCTTCTAGTGATCCAGTACAGTACAAATGCTGGTTACATCTAGTAACCTAACTCAGTACAGTATTTAAACTGGTTACATCTAGTGAGTGCTCAATTCAATATTTATACTCGTTACTTCTTGTAACCATGTTCAAGATGTTATTATACCCCCTGCAAACTTGTTTGGGGGGTATATAGGAATCACCCTGTCTGTCTGGCCGTCTGTCCACATCCCTTGTAAGCGCTTCTCCTAAACGGCTTGACAGATTTTTATGAAACTTTACATGAAGGAAGTACATCATATGTAGATGTGCATGAAGAATTTTCGTTGCTGTAGAATATTATTCAGGGGAGATAATTGGACTTGAAGCGAAGCGTGGGGGGTGGGGGGAATCCCTTTGTGAGCTTGCTCACAGTCCACACTTGTTAACACTGGTTGCTTCTGGTGACTGCTGTCAATACCAATACAGTATATAGACTGGTTACTTTAAGTGACCCTACTGAGAACAGTGTTTATGTTTCTTTAAGAAAAAACTTGTAAAATTCAACACTTCATGTCTTAAAAGTTCAGATATAGGATTTTTCTTTGTTTAGATGAAGTCAATTCTTATCCAGATACATTATACCGGAAAATTCAAAAGAATTAGGGGCTTTTTTTTTCATTTACTATGTGTAGCGCTTAAATAAGTATTGATTACAATACAAAAATTGATCCAATTTTGATTATCAAAAGTTAAATTAAACATTTAATTAGTGTATATCCACATTAAAATACAACACATACAACAGTATTTTAGATCAGGATTGTTATCAAAAGTATTGTTCCATAATACAATACAAGCGGGGTTTTTTGTGTGGCGTAATTTTGGCGTAATGTAATTTTCATGGTCTGTAATCAGAATGAACAACTCTATCATTTTTCCTAATATTTGGCATCTATTTTTTTCGTGTGCCAACTTTTACTGCAAATATATGGAAAATTAAATCACTGCGAAAAAAAACCACTTATATGGTAGAATTGTCGGGAAAAAGAAAAAAAGAAGTAGACATTTATTAACTTAATTACTAGAATTTCATATCTGATATGTTTAATATCATATCTATTTTAAGCAAGCATATCTTAAAAATTATATAGAATTTTATATCACAATCTTTAAGAAAGCTTTTTTGGATAAGCTCTTATATAAAAATGATCATTTTAGCATAACCAATACCTTAGTGATAATCAATGTAGATTTTTGACAAACTAACCAACACTACTATGTTAATTTTTATGATTGTAGGAACATCTTTCCAACCAATCTTGTCCAAGCCTGTTTTGAACATGTGAGAACAACATATGTTGATGTAGTGAAGTATAATAAAATTGAAAAAAAGATATTAACAAGTGATTTTGAAGCATTGAATGTGTCTATCAAGGATATAAATTCAACACTGGGCTTGTTTCTGAATGCCAAAGTTGTAGATATAACTGCCAATAATAATGGCACTTTGGATACCATATATAATTATACAACGATCTCGATTAAACTACCGTACAACACTACGATACAGACCTTACCATATAATGATGGCATTAATGTATTAGGTACTATTTATAATTGTTAAGATTTATTTATTCTTCCTTGGAATTTACATTGTTAAATCTTTGTCACCAGTTTTTGTCTCGCCTGCGACGAAAGTTGCTGGAGGCGAGACATATGTATGGCAATCCGGCGGCGGCGCCGTAAACACTTGACATCTTGCTTCATATATTTGTAAGCCCAACCCCTAGGTCCATCAAATTTGATCTATAGGTAGCTTATGATGAGTACTTGCCAGTCAGTCACCTGTCACCTGACCTTGACCTCAATTTCACGGTCCAGCGACTACGTTAAAGTTTTTGGGTTTGGACAGTTCCTCTGTAACTACGCATAGTAGGATGACAATATTTGGTGTATAGGTTGCTGATGACTAGTACATGACTGTCTGGTAGAAGTCACCTGACCTTGACCTCAATTTCACGGTCCAGCGACTACGTTTAAGTTTTTGGGTTACGACAGTTCCTCTGTAACTACGCATGGTAGGATGACAATATTTGGTGTAAAGGTTGCTGATGACTAGTACATGACTGTCTCAGGTAGGCGTCACCTGACATGGACCTCAATTTCACGGTCCAGTGACTACGTTAAAGATTTTGGGTTACGGCAGTTACTCTGTTACCACGCATGGTAGGATGACAATATTTGGTGTATAGGTTTCTGATGACTAGTACATGACTGTCTGGTAGGTGTCACCTGACCTTGACCTCAATTTCATGGTCCACCGACTATGTTAAAGTTTTTGGGTTACGACAGTTCCTCTGTACCCACACATGGTAGGATGACAATATTTGGTATATAGGTTGCTGATGACTAGTACATGACTGTCTGGTAGGTGCCACCTGACCTTGACCTTAATTTCACGGTCTAGCGACTACATTAAAGTTTTTGGGTTACTGCTGTTCCCCTGTAACTATGCATGGTATGGTGACAATATTTCGTATACAGGCCGCTGTTGATATTTAATGCTATTTACGTAATGCTTATGACGAAATGTATTTTCGTTACTGATGCGGAATGCAGGCGAGACGTTTTTCTGTGTCCACACTTGTTATTACCTATAGAAGTCTGACAGGTGTTATAACGATGATATATCCAGAACATGGGGGTAGGTACAATAGTGTTTAAACAAACAGTGGCCGAGTTAATCATAAAAAACTGTCAACACTGTTGATGCTGGTTGGAACCTTACTGCTGGCAGAATACGCTGATTCTTACCTTTATATACAAGAAGTAGCAGTTTTTCTGCCAATGGTCATGGGTTTTTATGGGGAACTTCTGCTTCCTCACCAATGAAAACTGGTCATCATGAACTGACTGAACTGAACATAGCTAAAAAAATTACTGAAAGTGTTGTTAAGCACATTTAAACAAACAAACAAGAAACACACATATAAAATCCATGCCAGGATATACAAGTACCTAGTGTATTATTTCAGAGTAAATATTTTTTCTTAATATGACATTTTTTTTCTGATATTTCAGGAATAATTGGATTCTGTACTGCCTTTGGTATCATGCTAAGTCAGATGGGAGAGGAAGCTCAACTTATGATCAACTTCTTCACTGTACTCAACGAGATTATAATGCGAATGGTCATAATTGTCATGTGGTAGGTTTTGGTCTTATTTATAGAAGGAATCATCTCATGATCTGTGAGAATGGTCATTATTGTCATGTGGTATGGTTTTGGTCTTATTTATAGAAGGAATTGTCTCATGATCTGTGAGAATGGTCATTATTGTCATGTGGTATGGTTTTGGTTGTATTTATTGAAGGAATTGTCTCATGATCTGTGAGAAGGTCATCATTGTCATGTGGTAGGTTTTGGTTGTATTTATTGAAGGAATTGTCTCATGATCTGTGAGAAGGTCATCATTGTCATGTGGTAGTGTTTTGGTCTTTTTTATAGAAGGAATCATCTCACGATCTGTGAGAATGGTCATCATTGTCATGTGGTAGGGTTTTGGTCTTATTTATAGAACGAATCTTCTCATGATCTGTGAGAATGGTCATCATTGTCATGTGGTAGGGTTTTGGTCTTATTTATAGAAGGAATCTTCTCATGGTCTGTGAGAATGGTCATCATTGTCATGTGGTAGGGTTTTGGTCTTATTTATAGAAGGAATCTTCTCACAATCTGTGAGAATGGTCGTTATTGTCATGTGGTATGGTTTTGGTCTTATTTATAGAAAAAATCGTCTCATAATCTGTGAGAATGGTCATCTTTGTCATGTGGTAGGGTTTTGGTCTTATTTATAGAAGGAATCATCTCACAATCTGTGAGAATGGTCATCATTGTCATGTGGTAGGGTTTGGGTTTTATTTATAGAAGGAATCATCTCACAATCTGCAAGAATGGTCATGATTGTCATGTGGAAGGGTTTTGGTATTTTGATAAATCCTCATGTCAACCTCACCTAAAGTCATCAATTGTATAGTAGTAAACATCTAAATTCAGAATATAATTCACAAGAATTGTAATGTATAAGATTATTGACTGAGAAATAAGTTTAGGTATATTGTTTGATCTTTTACCATGAGTACACATATAAACTTTACATAGAACTTTAAAAATTGGTGTACAAGATGGCTGCCCATCAGGTTAAATCGTAATATACAGTTATTAACTTTAACATAGGTTGACATATATTTGTATTATCCCAAAGAAAATTATATGTACCGAGCCGTTAAGTGAGGTAAATCTATTTTTATCAGAGTTGATAAAACTTGATGTTAACCTATGTTTAAGTTGATAAATGAAAGTAATGCTATCCAGGTCAAAGTTACTTCAGACAACAGCATCACATGTATTTATTTTTAGACAATGCAAAGGTTCTGGAATCTATTTAAATGATACTCCAGGGTGACATAATTTTACAGCACACTTGTCTCAAGAGCTTGTTCTATTTTAACCAATTTCCAGGTTGTTTTTATGCTAAATCATTACTTTTGAAGGCATTTTAAGCCAATCAAATAAATGAATTTTCATAGTCGTATAATAAAAATAGTTTTCAAAATTCCAAAAGAAATTTTTTTAGTAAAACAATTTCAAAAATATTTTTTACAAGTGTTATAATAACTGTAACGGCATTTTTTGGTCCAATTAAGTGGGTCAGTTGGGTAAAGAAATCTAATAATAGTACACAAATAGTACTATATTGCTATTAACTGGTTATTTTCATATTGGACCTATACCATGTCCAAGGGAGACTGCATAAGATGAGCATAGCTTTATTGCCCCGATGCAATATGGAGGACTAACATGGCTATCCAAGACCCAATATTGCTTTCCAAGAATATAATACACATCCAATATTAAAACACGTATTAAATGCCACTTTAACTAACCAGTTGAGTAAATTACTATTTTGTCTCTGGCTGATACAGCTAACATAGAAGCTAAATATCAATACACCATGAGAGGGAAAATATGGGTATTTGCCTTGGTGGTAAAAAAATATGGCCATCTTACTTCTGATCATATTACATAAATAAAATATGTTATATTTCTGGAAAGTATATATTAAAATAATAAGTTAATGACATCAGAAGTAATTTATGTTTTATAGGTACTCTCCTGTTGGTATAATGTTCCTGGTGGCTGGTAAAATCTTGTCGTTAGACGACCCGGGTGCTGTTGGTAAAAGACTGGGGATGTATATGGTGACCGTTCTAGCTGGACTGTTCATACATTTATTTATGACATTACCAGCTATATACTTCTTCTTTACAAGAAAGAATCCATTTGTATTATTCAAAGGAATGCTACAAGCATTTGTTACTGCCCTTGGAACAGGGTCAAGGTAAACCTTGTTTTTCAAGCAGCATTCTAGTCATACTAATAATAATTTCCCCAATGAAGATAAATCCATTGATATTTCTGAATGAAATATTACAGCAATTTTCATGTAAAGAAAGAAATTATTTATATTGCTAATGGGAACATCACAATCATTTCTCACTCCAATTTTCATGTAAAGAAAGAAATTATTTATATTGCTAATGGGAACATCACAATCATTTCTCACTCCCCTTAGAACAGGGTAAAGGTTAAACCCCTTAGAACAGGGTAATATACTTTTACAAACAGTATAACAATACATGTTTCCTGCAAGAGGAAACAACCATTCATTGTCTTGTAAGGTAACTTGTTATTCGTAGACGGACATCTATAACATTAAATACAATTTTATTCTTAGTCAGATATTAATATTATTCCATATAAGTTATTCTTAACCAACATCTATAACATCTATCATCCTTTTATTCCTAGTCAATCATCTATAACATTCAATGTTATTTAATTCTTAGTTAAACTTCTATGTTCAATGTTATAATACCTTGCATATATATATATATATATATATATATATTTTAATAGGACAATTTGGATGTTTTTCAAACATTTTTAAAAAGAGCAGGCAACTTAGGATTAGAAGTGAGACAATACAATTGTCAACCAGTCAGCAGTCTATTGTTTCCTGTCTTACTATGAATCTTTCCTGAAACAATTAAGATTTTTCAAACTGGAAATTAAGTTGTCTCCTGCCATTTAAGATAAAACAGATTTAGTTGGTTTATAGATACACAAATCATCAGTCTTTTATTAAATTATGTATTTGTAGTTTCTGTTTAATAAAACAATTGTTGCCTGCATACAAAGTGAATATTCGAATTGTTTACCCTTGATAGGTTGTCTTCCCTTGGACAGATCCCTCAGATATACAACCAACCTAATGTCATTTTATTCTTAGTCAAATATCTATAATGTTCCATGTCATTTTATTCTTAGTCAAATATCTATAATATTCCATGTTATTTTATTCTTAGTCAAATATCTATAATGTTCCATGTCATTTTATTCTTAGTCAAATATCTATAATGTTCCATGTCATTTTATTCTTAGTCAAATATCTATAATATTCCATGTTATTTTATTCTTAGTCAAATATCTATAATGTTCCATGTCATTTTATTCTAAGTCAAATATCTATAATGTTCCATGTCATTTTATTCTTAGTCAAATATCTATAATGTTCCATGTCATTTTATTCTTAGTCAAATATCTATAATGTTCCATGTTATTTTATTCTTAGTCAAATATCTATAATGTTCCATGTTATTTTATTCTTAGTCAAATATCTATAATGTGCCATGTCGTTTTATTCTTAGTCAAATATCTATAGTGTTCCATGTTATTTTATTCTTAGTCAAATATCTATAATGTTCCATGTTATTTTATTCTTAGTCAAATATCTATAATGTGCCATGTCGTTTTATTCTTAGTCAAATATCTATAGTGTTCCATGTCATTTTATTCTTAGTCATATTTCTATAACATGCTATTATCATGTCATTTATCTATAACATCTATTCTTAGTCAAACATTTGTAACATTTCATTTTATTTTTATTGTTTGACATCTTTAACATTTTAATGTTTATTCTTTTTCAGTTCTGCCACCCTACCAATTACATTCCGCTGTTTAGAGGAGAATTTAAAGATTGATCGAAGGGTGACTCGCTTTATTTTGCCTATCGGTGCCACCATCAATATGGATGGTACTGCTTTGTATGAAGCAGTAGCTCCTATATTTATTGCTCAAATGAATGGAATTAACTTGTCCTTTGGTCAAATCGTAGTTGTAAGGTAAACAAAAAAAATTTTCATAATTTAAAGAATAGTAAGCCTCTGTGGTCAAGTAGTTAGGATAGTTAGTCATCTAATATTGATCAACTGCATGTCAACACTATGGTTGGAGGTTCAACAATTACTGCAGGCATGATGTGCCTTTCTCTTGATTTTACTGACAAGGATTACCTGTTTTCCTAAGGTCTAGTTCTCACTGGATACTCTGGCATCCTCCACCAATAAAAACTGGAGGTCATGATACAGCTAAAAAATTGCTGAAAGTGGTTTAAAAACCACATACAAACAAGTTAAAGAAGCTTGACGGTTATGTTTGCACTTTTTGTCAGATTTTCAAGTTTCTATGGTTTTATCCAATTACCGTAATGGAATTTTTTTATAAATTGCCTATTGGCTGTCATTTATCATTTCATATTTTCATTTCCTACATCTTGAAAAGCAAAGGAAATAGAAAGATTTTCTGTCTGTTCATTCTTCCATCTGTCCCACCACAGGTTTTCTTTTGTGTTGGGGGTACCTGAGGTTTACTTTGTGTTGGGGGTACCTGAGGTTTACCTTTGTGTTGGGGGTACCTGAGGTTTACTTTGTGTTGGGGGTACCTGAGGTTTATTTTGTGTTGGGGGTACCTGAGGTTTACTTTGTGTTGGGAGTACCTGAGGTTTACCTTTGTGTTGGAAGTACCTGAGGTTTACCTTTGTGTTGGGGGTACCTGAGGTTTACTTTGTGTTGGGGGTACCTGAGGTTTATTTTGTGTTGGGGGTACCTGAGGTTTACTTTGTGTTGGGGGTACCTGAGGTTTACTTTGTGTTGGGGGTACCTGTGGTTTACCTTTGTGTTGGGGGTACCTGTGGTTTACCTTTGTGTTGGGGGTACCTGAGGTTTACTTTGTGTTGGGGGTACCTGAGGTTTACTTTGTGTTGGGGGTACCTGAGGTTTACTTTGTGTTGGGGGTACCTGAAGTTTTCCTTTGTGTTGGGGGTACCTGAGGTTTACCTTTGTGTTGGGGGTACCTGAGGTTTACCTTTGTGTTGGGGGTACCTGAGATTTACTTTGTGTTGGGGGTACCTGAGGTTTACTTTGTGTTGGGGGTACCTGAGGTTTACTTTGTGTTGGGGGTACCTGTGGTTTACCTTTGTGTTGGGGGTACCTGAGGTTTATTTTGTGTTGGGGGTACCTGAAGTTTATTTTGTGTTGGGGGTACCTGAAGTTTAGCTTTGTGTTGGGGGTACCTGAGGTTTACCTTTGTGTTGGGGGTACCTGAGGTTTACTTTGTGTTGGGGGTACCTGAGGTTTACCTTGGTGTTGGGGGTACCTGAGGTTTACCTTTGTGTTGGGGGTACCTGAAGTTTACCTTTGTGTTGGGGGTACCTGAGGTTTACCTTGGTGTTGGGGGTACCTGAGGTTTACTTTGTGTTGGGGGTACCTGAGGTTTACTTTGTGTTGGGGGTACCTGAGGTTTACCTTTGTGTTGGGGGTACCTGAGGTTTACCTTTGTGTTGGGGGTACCTGAGGTTTACTTTGTGTTGAGGGTACCTGAGGTTTATTTTGTGTTGGGGGTACCTGAAGTTTATTTTGTGTTGGAGGTACCTGAAGTTTACCTTTGTGTTGGGGGTACCTGAGGTTTACCTTGGTGTTGGGGGTACCTGAGGTTTATTTTGTGTTGGGGGTACCTGAGGTTTATTTTGTGTTGGGGGTACCTGAAGTTTACCTTTGTGTTGGGGGTACCTGAGGTTTACTTTTGAATTAAAGCTTTGTTTTCATGAAGAGGACTTCACATCTTAAGGATCAGAAGGTACTTGGTACATAGTTACAACATGATGAGATGTCTTCACTGGCAAAGTTCTGTAGGGTCAGGATATCACTGAGAGAAAGACAGCAACACTAGTGTCAACTTGCATTTGATACTGCTTGTAATGTTGACTTTATGAGTGCACACAGTGGCAGGAATTCTGGGACAAACATAGGGTCTGCCTAGAATAACAGAAAAGTACAGGTCCCCACTTCATAAGATGAAACAATAAAATGACAAATAAATTCAAAGCATGAAAATGCTTATAACGAAAATCAGGATCGACTAAAAATCTCACTCAAAATTGAGTTAAGTCACATACTTTTGACCGAGAGAAATATTACATGTATGCACACAACACAATAAACAAAAACGTGAGTCACTCAAACTGAAGTGACATTTACTAGTATTTCAGACATATTTATAGTACATGTACATGTAAGGGTTTTATTAAAGAACCTTGATCTGATTTAGTACCAAAATTGTTTTTCTTTGCAGTTTAACAGCTACTTGTGCTAGTATAGGAGCAGCTAGTATCCCCAGTGCAGGACTGGTAACCATGTTGATGGTTCTAACTGCTGTAAACTTACCTACAGAAGACATTAGCCTCATTCTGGCAGTTGACTGGTTTCTGTGAGTAAATAATTTTATATCAATTTAATATGATCATTTTTGTTTTGTTTTTTTTTTTTTGTTTGTTTTGTTTCCACACAATGTGGATGTTGTAGGATGAAAGAAACTAAGGAATTACTTTGCTTATTGTTATATTGGCCTTCTGAATCTTTAGAGGCCTCATTAGACACGCTGGCCTTATCTGACCTCCGGTAGGTAAGTAGATATACTGGCCCTTTCCACCTCCTGTAGATAAGAAGACATGCTGGTCTTATCTGACCTTATGTAGGTAAGTAGATATGCTGGCCTTTATCTGACCTACTGTAGATAAGTGATATGCTGGCCCTTATCTGACCTTATGTAGATAAGTAGACATGCTGGTCTTATCTGACCTCATGTAGTTAAGTAGTCATGCTGGCCTTATCTGATTTCATGTAGTTAAGTAGATATGCTGGCCCTTATCTGACCTCCTGTAGATAAGTAGACATGCTGGTCTTATCTGACCTTATGTAGATAAGTAGACATGCTGGTCTTATCTGACCTACTGTAGATAAGTAGATATGCTGGCCCTTATCTGACCTTATGTAGATAGGTAGATATGCTGGCCCTTATCTGACCTTATGTAGATAAGTAGATATGCTGGCCCCTATCTGGCCTTATGTAGATAAGTAGATATGCTGGCCCCTATCTGACCTTATGTAGATAAGTAGATATGCTGGCCCTTATCTGACCTTATGTAGATAAGTAGATATGCTGGTCCCTATCTGACCTTATGTAGATAAGTAGATATGCTGGCCTTATCTGATTCCATGTAGTTAAGTAGACATGCTGGCCTTTATCTGACCTTATGTAGATAAGTAGACATGCTGGTCTTGTCTGACCTACTGTAGATAAGTAGATATGCTGGCCCTTATCTGACCTTATGTAGATAAGTAAATATGCTGGCCCTTATTTGACCTCTCATGTAGATAAGTAGATATGCTGGCCCTTATCTGACCTTATGTAGATAAGTAGATATGCTGGCCCCTATCTGACCTTATGTAGATAAGTAGATATGCTGGCCCTTATCTGACCTTATGTAGATAAGTAGATATGCTGGCCCCTATCTGACCTTATGTAGATAAGTAGATATGCTGGCCCTTATCTGACCTTATGTAGATAAGTAGATATGCTGGCCTTATCTGATTTCATGTTGTTAAGTAGACATGCTGACCTTTATCTGACCTTATGTAGATAAGTAGACATGCTGGTCTTATCTGACCTTATGTAGATAAGTAGATATGCTGGCCCTTATCTGACCTCATGTAGTTAAGTAGACATGCTGGTCTTATCTGACCTTATGTAGATAAGTAGATATGCTGGCCTGGCCCTTATCTGACCTTATGTAGATAAGTAGATATGCTGGTCCCTATCTGACCTCCTGTAGATAAGTAGATATGCTGGCCCTTATCTGACCTCCTGTAGATAAGTAGATATGCTGGCCCCTATCTGACCTTATGTAGATAAGTAGATATGCTGGCCCCTATCTGACCTTATGTAGATAAGTAGACATGCTGGCCTTATGTAGATAAGTAGATATGCTGGCCTTTATCTGACCTTATGTAGATAAGTAGATATGCTGGCCTGGCCCTTATCTGACCTTATGTAGATAAGTAGATATGCTGGTCCCTATCTGACCTCCTGTAGATAAGTAGATATGCTGGCCCTTATCTGACCTCCTGTAGTTAAGTAGATATGCTGGCCCCTATCTGACCTTATGTAGATAAGTAGACATGCTGGCCTTATGTAGATAAGTAGATATGCTGGCCTTTATCTGACCTTATGTATAAAAGTAGATATGCTGGCCTTATCTGACCTCATGTAGATAAGAAGACTTATTGCCTTAACTGACATTCTGTAGTTAAGCTGACACACTGGTCTTATCTGACCTCATGTAGAAAAGTAGATATTCTGGCCCTTATCTGACATCATGTTGATAAGTAGACATGCTGGCCTTATCTAATGTCATGTTGATAAGAAGACACACTGGCCTTAACTGACCTGGTGTAGTTAAGTAGACACACTGGCCTTATCTAATGTCATGTTGATAAGAAGACACACTGGCCTTAACTGACCTGGTGTAGTTAAGTAGACACACTGGCCTTATCTAATGTCATGTTGATAAGAAGACACACTGGCCTTAACTGACCTGGTGTAGTTAAGTAGACACACTGGCCTTATCTAATGTCATGTTGATAAGAAGACACACTGGCCTTAACTGACCTGGTGTAGTTAAGTAGACACACTGGCCTTATCTAATGTCATGTTGATAAGAAGACACACTGGCCTTAACTGACCTGGTGTAGTTAAGTAGACACACTGGCCTTATCTAATGTCATGTTGGTAAGAAGACACACTGGAGTGAACTCTTCAAAGAGCAATCCAAAAATTTTAATATCCCCATCAAAAATTTTTTTGTCTTCTACTTCAAAACACTTCAATCACCCCCCCCCCCCCCCCTGTTTCTCTCTTATTTTCCCCACTAAATTCATGTGATCTTAAATTGAATATCTCATAATCTAATAAATTACTGACCTGGTGTAGTTAAGTAGACATGCTGTTCTTATCGGACTTAACAGTTCATTTTAGCTCATTATAAAAAGTGGGGGTTTTTAGTGATGGGCAGGGGTCTGTCCAATGATCTGTTACACTTTAATATGTAGGGTTTCACCAAAGAAACCATAGATTTTGAGATATGGGTACCCAAGTCTTATCTGCAACTCCACCTGCACTACTGATATGTAATTTTAACGTAATAATATCACATTTTGTACCTGAATATTAACATTTTGATTGCAGCAATATTAGTGGGGGGGGGGGGGGGGAAGTAGTGATTTCAATTAGTGAAAATTTAAGTTCCAATTGAGTGAACTCTTCAAAGAGCAATCCAAAAATTTTAATATCCCCATCAAAAATTTTTTTGTCTTCTACTTCAAAACACTTCAATCACCCCCCCCCTGTTTCTCTCTTATTTTCCCCACTAAATTCATGTGATCTTAAATTGAATATCTCATAATCTAATAAATTGAATTTCTATATATTTAGGTTTAATGTTGTAATATAAGTTTATCTCTTGTAAGATCCTCTGATATGTGTAATATTACTTTTTGTCAGAAACTGTTCTATCAATATTAAAATGTCATTCTATTAACTACCGTGTTATTTTTCAGAGACCGAATTAGAACTGCAGTAAATGTTTTAGGAGATAGTTATGGAGCGGGTATTGTAGACCACTTATCTAGGGCTGAGCTGATGGCAACTCATGATCAGAGTCAAGCTGTTGAATTGAATGAAATTGATGAAGTGGAAAAAGAAAAAGGAGACAATGATAATGGTGACAATGACCCAAAGGATCCTGGAAACGGTGACACGATGTACCCTAGTATAAGTTAATTAATTGAATTGTACTTTGTATGATATTTGTATATATTTTATCAAATATGAGGTGCTCTTCACTTTCATTGATTCATGCCATTTAATGTAAATTCTTTCTGTATATGTTTCCATGGTAAAAGGTGATTTATTTTACCATCCCTTGTCCAGGAGAGAGAACTTTTTCACAATAATTTTTATACCCCGCCACACGAAGTGGCGAGGTATTATGTTATACCCTCAGTTTAGTTCGGTGTCTGTCCGTCCGTCCGTCCGTCCATCCCCCGAAGGTTTCCAGGTGATAACTTGAAAACACCTCAAGGGATTTGAAAAATATTTTGCACAGCTGTTCAGTACAATAAAATACAGGTCAAGTTCAATTTTCAGGATGATCAGAAAAATATTATTGAAGTTTTGCCACTTTATAAATTTTCAAATACCCCCGAAGGTTTCCAGATGATAACTTGAAAACGCCTCAAGGGATTTGAATAATATTTTGCACAGCTGTTCAGTACAATAAAATACAGGTCAAGTTCAATTTTCAGGATGATCGGAAAAATTTTATTGAAGTTTTGCCACTTTATAAATTTTCTAAATTTGACAATAATGAAATTTTCTGGTCTAAGAAAGATAACTCTAGTGGATGTATAGTATATACAGTATAATATACTAATATATACAAATATATTTAACTATTGATGAATATCATGGCGGGGTATCATTTAATGTCCCATTAGATGCCCTATTTTTATCATTTATATATTGTTGATATATTTTAGAACAAAGTCATTTGAAGAAAAATATGGACTGTGACATTGATATAATATTTGATGCCTTAGTTTTTTGGGGCTTCTGGGCATTTTTGTAAAGTGTTTACTCAGTGAAATCTTAAATTCCAGTGGAATATCATACCTCTGTGCAATGTAATAACTCAATGTCCAAATATCACTGGAATGCAGTGCTTCAGTGCAATGTCACACCTTAGACAAATGTCCTGCCTGACTGGAATGTCATTATACCTTAGACAAATGTCCTGCCTGACTGGAATGTCATTATACCTTAGACAAATGTCCTGCCTCACTGGAATGTCATTATACCTGAGACAAATGTCCTGCCTCACTGGAATGTCATTATACCTTAGACAAATGTCCTGTCTGACTGGAATGTCATTATACCTTAGACAAATGTCCTGCCTCACTGGAATGTCATTATACCTTAGACAAATGTCCTGCCTCACTGGAATGTCATTATTGAGTAGCTTGATAGTCCTTACTTTAAATTACAGACAATTATAATCATAAGGAACTAGGAATTATGATATCAATTGTTTGCACCAATCTAAAATTTCATTGATTTCTTGTCTATATATGCATCCTGGATATAACTGAAATATAGCTTTCTGGGCATTAAGCACCAACTCACCAATCAATCTACTATTTTGATAACTGCTTTCTAGAAGAAGGTTATTTTTTGTATTTTAGACAGTTTAGATTGGACTTTTTATATATATTTTTCAGCACTTTAGCATGAAATATAATTTTTTTATAGTGTTTTAGCTTGTTTTTTTAGTAATTAGTACAATATTAAAAATTTAAGATATTTTTCTTTTTTCTTAATTGATATATTGTTTTTCAAACAATGTGTTTGACTTTTATAAATGTATTTTTTCCTATTGACTTCTTATGAATCAATGAATTATCTCCCATTATTTAAATAAGGGTGATAACTACCAGTAATTCATTTCAAGCAGCTTTAATGCACAGTATGTTACATGACAATAATTCTACTAATGTTTTCTATACAGTTTTACACATGGGTTTTACATCTCTTGCTACAACTCTTAATTGCTTCAATCCGCATCATAATTTTAATACAAAAATTCAAAATGGATGAATTTTTAAAAAATAAAGAAAAATGATAAAATTCAAAATACGCCTTTAACATTTATTTTCATAATTGGTTAAATTATTAATGAATTATAATATTTAAGTTTGACCTGATAATCTCTGAAATCTCATCATAAAACTACCAGCTATGTAAATAAATACATATGTTAAACTCTGTCAAAAGAAAATCTTGATGCTATTCATTTCATGAACGGGAAAATTTTGATAGCCAAAAAAACAGGACATGTTTTTTAGCTGATTATAATTACATTTTCTTGTTGTGTTTGAAGAATATAATATTCAGGTAAACATGATGGTGGGTACCAGTTTCTTGGTGTAATATAATGTATATATTCTATATTAGAATTTTCACAAGCTTCTTATCTATTAGTTTTTGTATTAAATGTCAAAAAGTAATCCATTTTTTAGTATACCACAGGAAAATAGAAAAAATATATGTTGTTTAACTATTTTTTTTTAAACTAGTATGATTTGTACAAAATATAGGGAAAATTTTTTTTAACATTTAGGCAGTTGATGAGCAAAGTATTAGAAGTTGGTTGCGTTTGACATTTATTATTGCAGCTCATCAGCTTTTGCGTCTCTTCCAGACATATGTGCTTGGAGTTCATTGAAATTACACCAAGAATAACCAGTAGAATTATCTTCATTCATGTTGTTGTGAGCAGAAGTCATATATTTTTTAAATTTCTAATAAATGTAAAGTTTTAACTTGATATTTTAATTTTCAAATTGTTTCATTTTTAAAATATGATGTTTTATTTTTTTTCTTCCATAATGTTTGATTTCATTTATATCCTGCAATCATTACATTAGCTGTACAATAAAGGTAGCATGATTAATTTGTGCTTTATTAAGTCTGCTGGTACTCTTGTCCTTACTTCTTTGATATTTATTATTCTGTTCTGGTTTACGACATGATGTGGAATCAGGTCAGAGTATCACTAGAATAGGCGCAAAAATTTCCAAGTCAGAAATTGGCTGGCAGTATGTACACTTATTTCATTTTTTGTTGTTATCCAAAATGTGTTTTATGGTTGCAGGATAAAAAACAATATTCATACACTGTCAGAAAATATAAAGTGTATTTGTACCGACCTCAAAACAGAGCCTTGAATTTCTACATGATTCTGTAAGGCTCGTACAAATAAATTAAAAATTTTCTGACAATATACATTCATGAGTTTATATATATATATATATATATATATATATATATATATATATATATAATTGGCACATTAAATTCCAACACGACTAGAAGTTACATATTTATATTTCACAAGTACTTTCACGTCTTCCGACAATCTTCAGGTGAATGAATGTTTACATACATGTAGTCATGTATGTAAACATTCATTCACCTGAAGATCGTCGGAAGACGTGAAAGTACTTGTGAAATATAATTATGTAACTTCTAGTCGTGTTGGATATATATATATATATATATATATATATATATATATATATTCAAAATTGTAAATTGTAGTTGAAGAAGATTTTGGTGAAAGGTGAAAGTATATTTTAGTAAGTATTGTATAAAGTTGATGGTTGTCAATCTTGTTGGACACATCTATTGTAGAGATACATGTAGACTTTATTAAATGGCATCTGTTTCCCTAGTGCAAGGCCTCTGAGCTTTATGCCACTGCAGGCCTCAACTCTTTCACGTAGTCCCAGTCAAATTGTAAAGTTAACTTTCCTTGAAATCAGGATTATGAACTGCCAATAAACGACATTCAGGATTAAAGACTTAATTACAACTCCAATTGACAGTTTTCTGTGATCTTCACTTGACAGTTTCACCAATACTGGCATTCACACTTCTCTGTTTACACATTACATTTAACCAGATCTTTTTATCTAAGCTACTCATTAAACCAAATATTCTGAAACAACATGTTATTTCAGAAGGCACTTTTTAAATCAAGATTTTCATATCCCTCTATTTTGTGATCAGTTATATAAACAATTGTTAACAAATACATCGTTTTACAGTGGAAATGTTATTTATCTCTCCTGTTTATGTAGTAATTAACACAATTTTTAAACCACACATTTGATACTTTGTGTACATAGGTTTGTAATGTTTTATCTGTGTTGTATTTAAAACCTCAAAGTGTTGTAATGTCTCTAATAGACTGTATTACCTCTTGTACTCTGAGACATTCCCCTCAGGAGTATGTTCTAGTTCTTGTTTATTCCATTTTATCATGTGGCAGATTTACATTTTAGATAAATGTCACTTTTAAGCTAGTAAAAATGGTCTAGAACCACTCACCTTCTCATTAATAAAGGAACCACAACCTCTCTATTTGTATTTATAAACCAGAAATAGCAGTTTGTTTAAAAAGTTTCTGCAGTTGATTTCACAAAAAATCGTAAGTGTAAAATCCATTGTAAATGTTGAAAAATTAAGGGAAATCTATTGTGAAGTCAGCATTTACGATGTATTTTACACTTACCACTTTTTGTGAAAAGCGCTGCTGATCCCTAAATTGACCATCATACTCCGTCCTCATAAAGAGACAATAATACACAATTTTACTTTTCATTAAATATGTTGCAAGAAAGGTTTTGTCAGTTTCCATATTTCTGCAATACCAAGCTTTAACAGGGGAAGCAATACTGTAGAATTTAACTTGGGTTTAGGTTTTTATAGAAAGTGTTAAAAACTAAACACAAATTTTAATAGATATATAATTTAATTTCTCCCACTTTTGTCAAATTTCCATACCACCAAACCAAGTAATTATAAATAATTTTAATTTTATATGGGATTATAATGTCTTCATTAAAGTGTTGTAACAATGTATGTCCTTCATGTTTGCAAACAAGGACCCTCCAGAACATTGGAAACAAGTTTTTGACAACATATTAAATATCGAAGTAATCAACAGAATAAATAATAAAGTGTCGTGAATGTTGAAAATATTATAACTTGAGCCACAACACATTAAGATTTAAATGGGATTAAATAGGGCTACTTGATGGGGAAAATCATTAACAAAATAGAAAACTTAGTAACCATAGAAGAACTTGATTCTCTTTGAGTTTCTCTTGGATTAATATATTTCTACACTTTGGTTAAGTAAAATCAAGATTTTTAACATGCTTGCCAAAGCTCACATGTTAAATAATTAAATTTGTTATTACATGAAAACATATTTATATACATTGTATTATAAGTATTCAATGCATGTTTAATGATAGTATGCAATATTACTTCATGTATACAATATAAAGAGTTAGAAATGTTTCTGCTTATCAGAATCACTAACATAAAACTATTGAAGAAGAGGCACATTTCCCAGGTGCTGTATATATTATAACTCCTTAGATGTAGTTTTAATATTCAATAAATTTATAAAATTGTATTTTTGTTTTTTTCTGTTTGACATATATTGGATTCATTTTATTTCATGGCTGAGACATTTCATGCACTGAATCGGTAGAGAGAATTTTCTCATTTTGTAATGCATGAGTTACCTCCCATGTATAAGAGTTATATCCATTCAGAAACAGTAGTTATCACCAATTTGAACCCCAGTATTATTTGCTGCAGAAAAATAAAATGTGTTTATTTAACTTTAAACAATTGTGAATTTCAGTCACCACTATTATTTCTGATACTGGTTTTGATTGTTATAAACCATTAAAGAATTTGGTGGTCAATAGATGATGTATGGCATTATAAAATTTGATTTGTTCAAAGGGTAAACCTTTAATGTCAACTTCATCCACTTCACAGTGCCTCTCTAAATTTTTACCTTCTTATTGCCACTAGTTTCCAAATCTAAATATTTTTCTCAATATACTGCCATTCTCAAAATTGCTGAAAGTGGCATTAAACACCATTCAATCACCATTTTGTAGATAACCTGAATAGACATCTACTTAATGTACTGGGTAATACAACATAAATACAACAAAAGGGAGATAAATCAAACACAACCCTCGCTATTCAATGTATCACTAAAGGGGGAGATAAATCAAACACAAAACTCACTATTCAATGTATCACTAAAGCGGGAGATAAATCATACACAACCCTCGCTATTCAATGTATCACTAAAGGGGGAGGTAAATCAAACAAAACCCTCGCTATTCAATGTATCACTAAAGGGGGAGATAAATAAAACACAAACCTCACTATTCAATGTATCACTAAAGGGGGAGGTAAATCAAACACAACCCTTGCTATTCAATGTATCACTAAAAGGGGAGGTAAATCAAACAACCCTAACTATTCAATGTATCACTAAAGGGGGAGGTAAATCAAACACAACCCTCGCTATTCAATGTATCACTAAAGGGGGAGGTAAATCAAACACAACCCTCGCTATTCAATGTATCACTAAAGGGGGAGGTAAATCAAACAACCCTAGCTATTCAATGTAATCACTAAAAGGGGAGGTAAATCAAACAACCCTAGCTATTCAAAGTATCACTAAAGGGGGAGGTAAATCAAACACAAACCAAACTATTCAATGTATCACTAAAGGGGGAGGTAAATCAAACACAACCCTCGCTATTCAATGTATCACTAAAGGGGGAGGTAAATCAAACACAACCCTCGCTATTCAATGTATCACTAAAAGGGGAGGTAAATCAAACAACCCTCGCTATTCAATGTAATCACTAAAAGGGGAGGTAAATCAAACACAAACCTCACTTTTCAAGGTGTAGGACTACCAAATACCGGGAACCAGTCCTGAGGTTGTACATAAAAGTAGTGCTATTTAAAAATAGCTGCTCCCTGTTATAATTATAACTTTTGAACCATAATAGATATTGGAACAAACTTGGTATTTTTGGAAAGCTGAATAATTCAGGAAACAAAGGGATATAGTTTAAACTGACATGTACTAAAGATAAAAATTATGTGAGTCATTAAATGACATGCACTATTTTGGGACTGAACTTGAAAGTGAAAGTAGATTTTTTGAGTGAGTTGACTTCTGGTTGGTCGTTCTTTCTTATATGCAATGAAAGTGGTGCTGAAATTTTGAGAGAATACTAAGGGGTTACATGTTGTCATGTGAAGGGAATATTTCTTTATTTGAAACAAAGGTAAAATGTTCAGAAAAGTTCAAAATCAACTAATTTTATATAGCCGAAAAGGCGATAAACAATGGTGGTCCTACTCCTTCAATGTATCACTAAAGGGAGATAAATCAAACACAAACCCCACAATTCAATCAATCGGAACATCTCTCGGCCATTTCCGTCAAGGGTCGAGAAAGTGACCTCGGAGGTAAGTGATCTCCATTTTGAACTATATTCAGTGGTTTCAAAGAATTTGTGACGTCACAAGTTCGTTTGTGACGTTTCAGTTCATTCATTTGATTGGCTTGTCATTGACGTTTAGTTGATTGTTACTGATGACGTCAGATTGTTAACAAATACTTATCCATTTAAACGTTGTCAAAGAAGGAATTTTTTGGCAGTGTTAGCGAATTTAAGTTTAAAAAATACAATCTTGTATTAGATTTTTAGTTCTGCTTCGATAAAGATCTGTATAGTTGAATAATAAAAGGATAATCTATTTCATCGCACTAAAATAATGTTGTTGTGTAAACAGGCTAACCGCATCACATTTGGACCGATTTTTGGTCCATATCCATACACTTACCTCCAAGATTACTTTCCGACCATAGGCGGAAATAACCGAGGTGATCCGATTGCAATTCAATGTGTCACTAAAGGGAGATAAATCAAACACAAACCTCACAATTCAAAAATCACTAAAAGTAAAAATAATGAAAAACAAATAACATAAAAGACAAATACTACCACATAAAATGCTGCATAAACTACTCATTTTGAACAGTCAAATCAAATATGAGGCAGAACTAAACTTGATAAATTGATCTGAAACCCTTCCCCTTTATTGTAATTGCAAAACAACTATGCCTGCTAAAAATAGAATGTATGGGCATGACATATATCTGAAGACCTATGAAATACAAACATGAGACAAAGACTAAAATACAATGAAGTAAAGAAACAACTCAAGGAAAAGCAAAAAATAACAATATAAACCAAGAGATGGATTGATAATAGATTGTGTGAATGGATTTGATTATTTGGATTTAGACATAACTAAGGTAGACACAAGGTCGTAGATAAACACATTAATATACTCATTTAACACTGAAAATTAGATTAATGTTCTTCTAGAAACACTTCTTTGAAATCATTACATTACGTCATACAAAATTTAAACACTAACTTAGAGTAACATTGGTCTAGAAGACAGATACAGATATCTACAATCCGTTTTTTATATTTAATATTAATTCAACATGTATAAAAATAAGGCTCATTACACAGCAAACTGTAAAATTAAGGTAAAAGACTGAAAGTAACTTAATATGAGTTATCTCCCTTATTAAAGTGGAATTAACAAATCATATATGTTTTTTAATTAAGGATTCAATTAAATATACACTTAATTTAATATAAGTTATCTCCCTTTCTCACTTCTAACAGTGAAATTAAAGTTAGGATACAATTTAATATAAAAGTAACTTAATATGAATTGTCTCCCTTTCTCAGTGAAATTAACATATCATATATGTTTTTTAATCAAAGGATTCATTTAAATATAAACTTAATTTAATATTAGTTATCTCCCTTTCTCACTTATAACAGTGAAATTGAATCAAATTGTTTTAAAGTTAGGATACAATTAAATATAAAAGTAACTTATTATGATAAATAACAGTGGAATTAACAAATCATATATGTTTTTAACAAAGTATTAAATTAAATATAAACTTAATTTAATATTAGTTATCTCCCTTTCTCACTTATAACAGTGAAACTAACAAATCACATGTGTTATTTAAGTTAGGATTCAATTAAATATTGAAGTAACTTAATATGAGTTATCTCCCTTTCTTGGTGAAATTAACAAATCATATATGTTTTTAAGTAAGGATAAAATTAAAGTGGTCAATTTAAATATGAAATATTTGTTAAAATTTCTTGTGGTAGTGACAATTTTGATATTTCTCTGATAAGTCCTTAATTTATATCTACATCAAATCGAGGCTCTGAACAGTATAACCAAATACCACATGAACTCAAACATGTATTTAAGAAAAAAGGATTTTTAAAGAAATTCTAAAATACGGTAATATCAAATGTAATTGAGGTATTAGTGGCAAAATTGAGTTGTCAGTTTTATGCACAGATAGAGCGATCCATGTGATAGAAGTTATCATTATAAGTAGCCCTAGACAGACATTCTGATAGACCAATTTCACATTCACATGCACTCCTACTGCAGGTATCTTTAGGATCTGAAAAAAGGCAAATTAATAGAATGAAGTGACACCTCTCAACAAACAGGAACCTACAAATGAAATTAGTTGCATTAGTCCAATAATAAGTGCATTGCAAGGAGTTTGACTGGAATCAGCCATTTTAACTTGGGACACCAAATGATATTTCTTTGGTAAACCAAACTTCTTAAACATTTTGTTTATAGCCCATACAAATAAGTAATTAGGCATGTATAACATTAGTTCTGTTGAGATTTTACCACAGAAATTAATTACCATGACATAATCCTTCTTGAAAAATTAACAAGGATGGACACGTTTCTCAATACAGTGCAAATTCCTATATTGTGAAAGTTGATTGTAAACGTTATTTATATGTTATTGTTATTTTTTTTTGTGATTTGTGTTGTCATTACAAATAGTCTTAACATTAACTGTAACATTCATATGTGGTGTAGTTACATTCTTGTCTGTAGTAATATCTAACTGTTGTTATATTGAAATCTCCTTACCTGTACGTTGTCACATTATGTGCAATGACATTCACATGTATAGTCATTTTTAAACTTATCTGTAAAGTGAAATTCAAGTGTGTTGTCACATTCAAAGTTGTCTTACCTGTACAATGACATTAACGTGTGTTGTTGTCACATTCAAAGTTGTCTTACCTGTACAGTGACATTAACGTGTGTTGTTGTCACATTCAGTTGTCTTACCTGTACAGTGACATTAACGTGTGTTGTTGTCACATTCAAAGTTGTCTTACCTGTACAGTGACATTAACGTGTGTTGTTGTCACATTCAAAGTTGTCTTACCTGTACAGTGACATTCACGTATGTTGTTGTCACATTCAGTTGTCTTACATGTACAGTGACATTAACGTGTGTTGTTGTCACATTCAGTTGTCTTTTCTGTACAGTGACATTAACGTGTGTTGTTGTCACTGTAAAATTGTCTTACCTGTACAGTGACATTAACGTGTGTTGTTGTCACTGTAAAATTGTCTTACCAGTACAGTGACATTAACGTGTGTTGTTGTCACATTCAAAGTTGTCTTACCTGTACAGTGCCATTAACGTGTGTTGTTGTCACATTCAAAGTTGTCTTACCTGTACAGTGCCATTAACGTGTGTTGTTGTCATATTCAAAGTTGTTTTTCCTGTACAGTGACATTAACGTGTGTTACTGTCACATTCAAAGTTGTCTTACCTGAACAGTGACATTAACGTGTGTTGTTGTCACATTCAAAGTTGTCTTTCCTGTACAGTGACATTAACGTGTGTTGTTGTCACATTCAAAGTTGTCTTACCTGTACAGTGACATTCACGTGTGTTGTTGTCACTGTAAAATTGTCTTACCAGTACAGTGACATTAACGTGTGTTGTTGTCACATTCAAAGTTGTCTTACCTGTACAGTGCCATTAACGTGTGTTGTTGTCATATTCAAAGTTGTTTTTCCTGTACAGTGACATTAACGTGTGTTGTTGTCACATTCAAAATTGTCTTACCTGTACAGTGACATTAACGTGTGTTGTTGTCACATTCAAAATTGTCTTACCTGTACAGTGCCATTAACGTGTGTTGTTGTCATATTCAAAGTTGTTTTTCCTGTACAGTGACATTAACGTGTGTTACTGTCACATTCAAAGTTGTCTTACCTGTACAGTGCCATTAACGTGTGTTGTTGTCATATTCAAAGTTGTTTTTCCTGTACAGTGACATTAACGTGTTTTACTGTCACATTCAAAGTTGTCTTACCTGAACATTAACATTCACGTATGTTGTTGTCACATTCAAAGTTGTCTTACCTGTACAGTGACATTAACGTGTGTTGTTGTCATATTCAAAGTTGTTTTTCCTGTACAGTGACATTAACGTGTTTTACTGTCACATTCAAAGTTGTCTTACCTGAACATTGACATTAACGTGTGTTGTTGTCACATTCAAAGTTGTCTTACCTGTACAGTGACATTAACGTGTGTTGTTGTCACATTCAAAGTTGTCTTTCCTGTACAGTGACATTAACGTGTGTTGTCACATTCAAAATTGTCTTACCTGTACAGTGACATTAACGTGTGTTGTTGTCACATTCAAAGTTGTCTTTCCTGTACATTGACATTAACGTGTGTTGTTGTCCCATGCAAAGTTGTCTTTCCTGTACAGTGACATTAACGTGTGTTGTCACATTCAAAATTGTCTTACCTGTACAGTGACATTAACGTGTGTTGTCACATTCAAAATTGTCTTACCTGTACAGTGACATTAACGTGTGTTGTTGTCACATTCAAAGTTGTCTTTCCTGTACAGTGCCATTAACGTGTGTTGTTGTCACATTCAAAGTTGTCTTTCCTGTACATTGACATTAACGTGTGTTGTTGTCCCATGCAAAGTTGTCTTTCCAGTACAGTGACATTAACGTGTGTTGTTGTCTTCAAAGTTGTTTTTCCTGTACAGTGACATTAACGTCACGTGTTTTACTGTCACATTCAAAGTTGTCTTACCTGTACATTAACATTCACGTGTTTTGTTGTCACATTCAACGTTGTCTTACCTGTACATTAACATTCACTTATGTTGTTGTCACATTCAAAGTTGTCTTACCTGTACAGTGACACTAACGTTTGTTGCTATCATCTTCAAAGTTGTCTTACATGTACAGTGCAGGGATATTCACGTGTGTTGTTGTCACATTCAAAGGTAATTTACAGCTAAATTTATGAGTATTTTCTTCGCATTCAAAGTTGTCTTACTTGTAACAATGACATAAACGTGTGTTTTTGTCACTTTTAAATTTTTCTTACCTTTAAAAACGACATTGACGAGAGTTGTTTTTGGCTTACCTGTGCAGTGACATTTACGCGTGTTGTCATCGCATTCGAATCCGAAGTTCATGAATTGTGGATACATAAAACAGTTAACTTTTCCGTAGCAATTGTCATGTTTTCGACAGCACCTGAAAATAACCGATAGTTAATACCTATATATCTTGATAGCTGCTTGTTACCTCCAAGCAGACACGTTTATTTTTTATAATGTTATACTGCTACATCAGAAGATTGGGCAATTTTTTGATATTGCTTACTTTGAAAGGTGTATTTATTAAATATTATTTATTAATTTATTAAAATTATTTTGAAAGTACTTGCAAACATCAAATATCATACACGTGAATATTTCCATATCTTGACAAAAATAAAACGTTTTTTTTGTTAATTTACTCTTTTTAAATTGCGATCAATGCTTATTTAACACTATATGTGGCTTGAATGACTCTCAAATGTATGTTGCAATGTACATGTTATCAGATACATTTTTGCTAAGGACTCCTTTTATTTCTTAATCAGAAGACACTTGAGTTTTTTCAGCTTTTCTTGGAGTTTTTCTTTTACACCTTTGGAGATTTATTCATGTTATCTGTTATATGTTAGATGTTTACTGTTTTATATGTGTCTCTGTGTGTCATATGTTGTTGAATTGGCCTGGATTTCCAGGTAGGGTTGGTAAGAGCTATACCCAGATAGCAACACTACGTTGGGCCAACGTTGGGTTAATGATGGCAACTTCGTTGGGCCAACGTTGGCAGACTACGTTGGCCCAACGTAATTTTGCTCATCGGCCCTACGTTGGGCCAACTGGTTGGGCCATCGTTGGCCCAACGAGACATAGCCAACTTAGACTGCACACTGCCAACATCTTGCCAACATGCTTTTGTGTGAATTGAGGTCGGGCCAACGCTTGCCCAACTTGATTTTGCCTGCTAAGTAGGCAGTTTGCCAACATCTTACCAACAAGTGTGTGTGGGATTTTCTCAGTCAATAGCTCAAAATTGCTTGTTTTGTACTTATCATCTTTTAATCAAGTCAAAGGATCGGTGATCTCTGCTATAAAACACTGAAATTTGTTTTAATTGGTAAATAATTGGTATATTTTGGTTGGTTGTCAATTACAAGAACATTAAAATTATGATCAACTTTATTACAATTCAACTTTATCAGCAGCTTCTCTTCTCTTTTTTACGAAAGACTTTTTTCTAACTGCACTCTACATGTATATCTCTTGCGATCTTTAACCAGTCCTTAAATACATTGTCAATATGACTGTCACTAGCTGAACACTTAGTCCCTTATTCCTCACATACCCTGAAAAAAATGGAACATAGAATGTAAAATATATTTTTGTCATAAAAATACCTTAAATATTGTATTTTTATTTGTCATTTTGTTTTTGTTATTGTTGTAATTTTTTATATAAACGATTCATCAACAAGGCACATAAAAACGTATATATAGTCTAAAAACTTACATGAACTTACCTGTTACTGTAGGATCTTTTATCCCTTGCCCTTTCTAGCGTGCACGTATTCTTCATTGTGCGCCTACCCTATTCTGTAACATGGGCCTCGATTATTTATTCAGGAATACTAGTACACTGTAGTATATAAATAAAATAAATGTGTTAATTCTTCCGTGTATACTTTCTGGAATATTTTTTACAAGACTTATATGTTTTATATTTGCATTATGTTACGAAATATAATAAACACAAGTTGAAAAATAAACAAAACAAAATAAGCATGTGGAAAAGTAGGATGCAGTTAAATAACATACATTGTTCATTAATAAAAAAACTGAATATTTTAGCTTAAAAAATACATGGTTAATAATAAAAACTGAGAATTTAAACTAATAAATTCATGTACTTACATTCTATTTTGTGTTACATAAAATATTCCAAACTGTCCAAAATGGCGACCGATGTGAATTCCTGACACAGATGATGCTATGGATTAGCGGGAAATTTATCTGAAATAGGATACTAATGCCCCGCGTCTAATCTGCACACTAATTGTTCTAACAATTTAAAGGTCATCAGATTTAACTATAAAAATATATATCCCAGATGTCCACATGTGTTGAATTAATTAATTAGCAAGGTTATATAAGGTACTGATCTAAATGCACTCATATTTGATTATTAACTGCACTTTTTATGTCATACATTTCCATTTACATTGTTTAATTTAATTGAGCATTAATTTTTGTGTGTGGACATTTTATGGTGGGTTGACGTTGGAACGCCAACAGTTGGTCACGTTACGATGGGCCAACGTTGGGTCGATGTTGGAAAGCCAATAGTTGGTCACCTTACGATGGGCCAACGTTAGGTCTATGTTGGCAAGCCAACAGTTGGTCACATTACGATGGGCCAACGTTGGGCCGATGTTAGAACGCCAACGCCAACCATTTACCAACCATGCCAACAAATGGCCAACGTTGGGCCAACGTAGTGTTGCTATCTGGGTAGTGAACGTAAGTTACTGTTTTAATACAAAAATAACTTTTGATTATTAAAACAGTAAAATTACGGGCCAAATATTGATTCCCAACTGGCATAAAAGATTCCCAACTGGCAGCAAACACATAGCCATTGTATGAGCATCATATTATACTCATTACAGTATTTTCTCCCGGTTTTCAGATATGTTTGGTAACTAATACCTACGTCATATATGCCCCCTGGTGTCTACAACCGGACAAACTACGGCTTTCTAGAGATTATTGTAATTTTCTTTAAAATGTCTGTCTCCAGAATTCTTCTACCGGTATATTGAATGTTTAGTCTATACTCCATTATATTGTCGTATATATTAATTTTAATGTTAAGAAATTTAATGGTGGTACATACGCATCCGTTCTGTCCACCGCTTTTCTTCCTTCCTGTCCGTAGCCACAGAAACAGCCATAGTCATTATAATCAGAACATGACCTGTTAGTATAGTAGTTAATCAGAGTACATAACTGGAATATAGTCCTCTTCTGGATAGACTTGGATTCTGTTTGTACTACTGCAATAAACAAACATGGGAGTTCTTCAGTTATGTACGCAAAACTACTAAATAAATTTTATAAAAGTCCTTAAATTCAGCATATACAACTATTAGCGACATCACGTGACTTCTGTGACGTATTTTTGTCAGCCATATTAAATATTTCACTCAATAGAAAATCTATGGGACGATTAAAAAAACGCCGATATCTTGTTAAATAAATAAAATATGAATGTTTTGCACATTGTTCCCAGTTCTACAGTCTCTTATCTTTCGAATGATATGAATTTTATCAGTTTAAATTACTTGCAAAATACTTCCCATTTTGTTTGAAAAAAGCCTTATTTTCTGCCTTCTGGTTACATTGTTTCAATGGGAAAATGTCAAATATGCTCCACTTCTGACGTAAATTGCATAAATACAGTTCGTATAAACATAGTTTTGCACATATATACAAATAGTAGACATATTGATGTATTTAATTTTCACATTTTTAACACTTTAATTTTTGATCTTCATACTTCCCATTTCATTTGAAATTAGCTCATTTTACAATTTTTAACATGGCGACGTTCAGACCACGTGGTTCAGACATGGGAGAGGATGTGTAGTATTTTTATGGTTTAATTATATCTCAGAAATTTGTAACATGTTTAATTTAGATGTAAATATTTTAATAATTAAATTTAAAAAAACTTTAAAAGTATTTGACAAACAAAATACTGTCTATAGAAAAAACTAACTGCAATTGCATTGTCTTGAATTGAAAATGTGATAATGAATTTTGTGATAAACATCAGGAACCTATAAATCAACGGGACTGGAATCTAACGATATCGTATACTTTTCCTCGTCGCGCCAATACTTAATTTGCGAACAAGTGTCGACACGGATATGACCGTATTTACGGCTTTTGTACGATACAATCTGTTCGAGACTCAAGTAAGTTACATGTATATATCAATAAATTGATGCATTTAATAACAAAAATTAAACACACGCATAAAAAAAAACAAAGAAAAACAAAACAAAACAAAAGCAGAAAGAAAAAAAACATAAAGAACAAACAAACAAAAAACAAAAACAAAAGTTTTGACTAATTCTAAAATTCGATTTGTTGTACTAGTCCTAGTGAATTAAAATCAAAGCCGCCTTGTATGATTTTATTTGATGTTTATGGTTTCACCAATTAGACAAATTATATGATGACACAGGTATTAGCTACCTAGGGTGTACCCTCAGACAACTTTTGACACCGTTGTTTATTGAACCATTTGTTCACCACACCTGTGATTACATAACAAATGCAACAGGTGTACGCCAAATTAAAAGAGAATGGGTTGTAAAAAATACTTATTCCAATTCTGAAATTTTTTATCATTTGCATTTAAAAGGAGTTTCTTGTAAAATAGAAGCTGAAAATACGTTACAGGATGGAGATGTTCTCGTGGAAAAAAGTGTTCGAAAAAAGGTAAAAAAAGTATGCTTATTAATAGTGTTATCAATTATGACCTATTTCTGTGCATTCTTAAAACATCATTCTTTCAGAATGTGAAAGAAAAAGGAATACTGCTTTCATAATACAGAAGTATATTGGTTGTATTCAAGGGGACCGTTTAAAAATCTGCGTCGACTTTCCAAAAACCTGCAAATATTTCATGCTACCTAATCCAAAAATATACGGGGAATCACGACAAAAAAACTATATGCTGCAACGCGACACAAAAAACCTAATTGGTTGGTTTATACCTTTTAAATGTGTATTATTGCATTATGATAATATATGGTCATAAAATATAAAGTTCGCCAAAATGACATACCAAAATGGCGACCCGTAAAAGTGGCTCACGATTTTCGCTGATTTGAACATTTTTTAATTGATAAAACATGCTCATGGTAATACAATTAGGTAAATAAGACACACAAAATTCTAAAAAATTACAACATATTTACTGTCACAGAAAATTGGCAACAAATTTAACTAAAATGTTGGTATCGTATTACATTCGTCTATGTCACTTCTGCGTTCTCGCTTAATCTCGTTCCGGTCTCGTCGCGACAAAGAAATCGTACTTCCTTAGCTGAAGACTTAGCGAGTGTCCAATCCCGTTAGTTATACTAGTCCCAGTAAACATGTATAAAGTATTTATGTAAAAGATAATTACAAAAATATCCCCATTTTGGGCGCATTTTTCTCAGTCATAAAGGTAGTAAAAATTCAAGTTCTAAGGAATAAGCTGTTCAATAAACATCCTGTACAGAGAATACAAGTTTATGGCAGTACAAGCTTTATCAGGAAGACACAGCATGGGTTAAATTTCAATACATTACAGGTGTTCTAAATAACACATCTGTCACAAAGGTTTATAAGGTAACCATAATTCATTAATAATTTTATTAAATTATGAACTATAGTAGTAGTTTTTGAGTATAAAAAAATAATGATGCCACGGGGATAACACCAATAAACGAGGAACTAAATAAATGAAAAAAAATAAAACTAGATAGAAAAAATTGTCAAATATTAATAATATGTTTAAAACACACACAATAATTTTATTAATAATAACAGCAATTTGATATATTATAAAATTTTTGTGTTAATGATACACAACAGTCGTTCAGTGATAAAAAGAGTTATCGAACCTAATTATGACAGTAATAGTTGCATATGAATGTACTACTTTCAACAAACAAGTTAGTTCTAAGGTCTTCTGAGATAAAGTACGTGCAACTACATTAAACGAAGTACACGGTATTTCCTAAATTCTATCTGTACTAAGCAGTAGTTCATTAATTTGGTATTTACTACTGCTAATAACAAATAACACGATAGTTCTGAAATTCTGCGTGTACTACTGTCAATATAAACACGGTCATTTCTAGGATTTTGTATCTACTACTGCCAAACTTAACACTGTAGTTCTTTAGTGCTTTATTTCAACAAAGTTCAGAGATTTTACATGTACTGATGAATTAAACAGAATTAATTAGATAACAAACTGGACTTGTATTCTTTTGTATTCTGTATTATACTTTCAAAATAAAACTATTTAATACTTGTATTTACAGCAAAGTTGTTTCAACTGCTGCGTTGAAAGTGTTGCATATTCCAAGTTTGTACAAAAATATACTAATTTAGCATGGACATATGATACTTCACTCTATACCTAACTATGTAGATACAAACTTCAAAGATTGTTGGTGTTTCAAAACATTAAACAAGTTGCGATTTAATTTTTACTTCCGTAGATTTGCATGTCAATATACTTAATCTGTAAATAGTTATATGGAAAGGACTTGTCGCACTAAGTGATTACAATTCATAATATACATATTAGTCACGGACTGTTTTCACTTGTCTAGATTGTATGGTCAAGTACAGAAGCAGAATGACTATCTAGTTCTAATGTGTTTCTCTCTTTACAATAGCCAAGTAAAAAAAGAATCTTAATGCAATGCAACGATGGATTGTGGATCATCTAGTTTTCTAACAAAAATTTTAAGTCGCATGCGATTAATAGTAAATACAGGTGTTTAACCGACATGACCGTTTGTAATAGAAATATACTTTTTCGATGAAGTTACTTATCCTATTACAATTAATTTGTTCAACTTTTACTATTCAGTGTGTGCTGTATGAAACCTTCTTTTTGTTTGACGTTTAACGCCACTTGCGGCAATTTGTCGGCTGTATCATGGCGACTAGTTTTATTGTCAGAGGAAGCCGAAATAACTAGCGAGATACCTTGAACCTTAAGAGGAAAAACTGGACATTGTGGAACAATTAGTTGGTTAAAAATGTGATTTAAACTGAAACTTATCTACTTTCGAGACATTGGAGCCTGGACGCATTCTTTGATATACATATGCTATGTGTCATATTTGCTTTGAAACTTCTATAAATAGTAACAGACTAACAGCCTGCTGTTACTGTCACCAAAAGGCTCGTGCACTTAATCATCTCGTAAAATTTGTGCTGAGTTTTTACATTATCCTGTTATGATACGTTATCGACTCGACTAAGTGACACGGATATAACAAAAGGGTTATTGTACTGTTGTGCTGACATGTCTGAAAACCGTTACAGTATATTTCACCCACAGGGAACTTGTAAAAAACGACTTTACATGCGCGGTAAAAAATTGAATTGAAATTTATATTTTTTTTAGTCTACTATTTTCAAGTTTTTTTCTCTCTGTATAATCTTTTAGAGAATTTGAACCACTCGAAAAGAAGCTGTGCTGAAACCCCTCTTTTTAAATTTCAACTATGATTACTTGTACAAAAAAATAACTACATGGCAATATAGCCGAATTGACATGCACTTAATAACACCAAACCATGTTTATTGATTGCAGTTGGTTTGACAGATCGAAGAAGTAAAGAACTGTAGTTTTTAGAAATGGAACAGGATAGACAAGAGCACGGGAATCACCTAATACATGTTTACTGGAACCAAGTCTATTTTTTCTACATGACAAAACCTGGATTCAACTGAGCATTTTCATTGCAATTAAATATATATATCAAAGTTATCTAATTTTTTAATAAGTGTGAAACGGAAAAGTATGAAACGTCACCACCGGAGCTTGAACTCAGGAACTCTTTCAGGATTAGCCATTCCACTATTTATAAGAAGTACTTCGCTCGCTCGCTCGCTCGCATTTTTCAGGTTATATCTACTTTCATCCTGCAGTCATTACATTTGCTGTACAATAAAGCTGAATATTTTGTACGACATTTATCGCATTAGATTGTACGGATATTGTAAATGTACTAGCTGCTAGAAAGCAGAAAGAAAGGTCTTATTTTAAGAATAGTTTCAGTATAAAAAAACCTTACTGGAAGCCCTATGTTATACCAGTATTTTTTCTGCTTTTCACAACTCGATATGAACTTCTTCTGTTCATAAAACTGTAATGTGAAATGAAACATCTTTGTTTAAGGCGGTTTTTGTTTATTGTAGTAACGGCTGCCATCTTGGAAATGGGTGTAAATTTTGAAAAAGGACGTTTCAATGACCATCTTAACAAACTAGGACACATCAAATTGTCAAGGACAAATAAAAATATAAAATGGTAAGGACAAACAACAAACAGACGAACCACAGGAAACAACCACCCCAAGCTCTGAAGCGTGTGTTCTATGAATCGATGTATATAAAATCTGGACATACTAATACGCCAGTTGTAAAATTGATAACATTTTATGAATGGTCAAATAAATGTCGATGGAGGAGAATCATTTCTAATATAGTTTTGACATAGTCTTATGTGTTCAATGAATAACACTTTCAGAGAAGTGACAGAAACTAACGATTTTGTTTTATTTACATATGTATAAGAAGGCATATGTATTTGTTATTACAAATTTTATAGACAATACAGTAGTATACATGTGTCATTAAAGCTTCTGTGTCATGTGTATGATCATGTCAAATCAAGTATAACTCACCTCAGATCACTTTAATTTTTCTGAGCAACCAGATAGATACGTTTTCATTTTCAATATTGTGTACAAAGATATAGGAAATGTTGATAGTAATGACGTAACTTTCATAGTTCAATAAAAATAAAAGGACTTGTGGGAAGTCAACTCACATTTTATTTGATTTAGTTTTAGGAGAGTTTCTGATAGATTTTTAAAATAATAAGTTTTAGAGAATTGCAAGTTTGGACGTAGAATATTTACCGACGTGACTGTATACCATTACCAGCAAAATGGCGACTGTCGTCTTAACAATCATTCCTTTACTTAAATTCATATTCATCACTGAAACTAAGTATGATAACTACCATTAATACTTGTGGGTAAACAGAAACTAAGTACAATAACTACTATAAATATTGTGGGTAAACAGAAACTAAGTACAATAACTACCAATACGTGTGGGTAAACAGAAACTAAGTACAATAACTACCAATACGTGTGGGTAAACAGAAACTAAGTACAATAACTTAATGTTTTATGTCAACCCTATGATAACAAAATTACGAACGAAAGTAACAGTGTATGCTTCTTCAGATTAGACTACATTTTACTGTAAGCATTTTACTATCACTATCATATTAAAAGCCACAAAAAACCCCGAAGTTACTAATTATCGCTATTTTGCAGTAGCTTGAGATGGGCCTATCTCGGGTCGCTGTCAAAATGTCGTTAAGTAACATTATGACGTCACAATGTTACAAAACAGCGATAAACAGATTATTTACGTTTTATGAAACTCGAATCATTTTCTCGTCATCTCATCCCAGGGCATCCTCACAAGTCAGGGTTTCTGTGTCCACATGTGTCCACGAACACATGTGGACACAGAAACCCGGACTTGTTAGGATGATCCCAGGGCTGACGCCCTTCGATGAGATATGAACGAGAAGACGCATATCGTTTCAAAAAACGTAAATAAACTATAATTTTTAGTTCATTGACGCTTGATAGTTCTCCAAAATCAAAACGATATCAAAGGGACTTGTGCTACTTACAGATTTATCAATTCATTTAACCTAAACATCTAAAAAAATCCAGTAGAGACCAGGCGCGTAGCTGCCTATAAGCGAGTACGCAGCTGAATCCACATTATTTTGACAAAATTTTTTTTTGTTGAAATAAGCTCTCCGGAGGCCCCAAAACGCACCAAATTGCACCATTTATTTCAAAATTTTCAGGGGGGGGGGCATGCCCCCTGACCCCCCTAGAGTATTTTGAATCCACATTCTTTATAGGCTAGCTACGCGCCTGGAGACCAGTAGAATTTCAACGGCAGTCGATCAGTTAACTTGTCATCTCATGTTTCTAGATTAATTCTTCAGTTTGAAGTACAATTTTTTCAATAGAAATTAAAACTTTTGGATTTATATTTTAAAGATAGAACTGATAATAGCTGCATCATGTTAATACAAAGTGGACCAAGGAAATATAATTCACCAATACGTTCTGAACGCACATGGCATTAAAGAAAAAACCTGTCACTTACCGTCGTCGTCACAACATAATGCGTGGACGAGACCTTTTATCACATGTAGACTTTGAACAGTTTTACTTGTTGTCTAAGTGTCTATTTACAAAAATGTGTGATTAAAAGTAAACATTTATAAATACTATTGACAAACAATTTTGATAAAGGTTGGTCAACTCTCTATGGTTTCCCCCGTGTTATACTACCTCTCGATTACGGTTACCATTTAAAAAATAAATTCTGAACCTTAATAAAATAGTAGACGTCCTTTAACTTGTTAACTTAAATTGTTAGTGTTCAACATCGGAGTCCATGATTATGCGACAAGTTCTATAAAAAAAAACAACTGACCAGTAGAGACTTGAATTGTAAAATAGTGTAGCATGGATCGCGATAAAAGCATCTTTTGCCACTATCGCCGTTAAGATTATAAAAATGGAAACTGACAACCCTTGTCAATTAAAGTTAGATACCCCAGGGACAGTCTATAATAACAGTTAGTATAGACTGTCCCTGGATACCCACAGTAAGGCTTGAATCCACACACCTCAGTGTTGACAGGTCACATGAGCGATAATAAATTATCACAGCTTATTTGATCAACTTCTGTTAAAATGGTCTGTCCGAGAGATTTAACAAAGTTTCTCCAGCACCACACGTTTTTTTAAATGACAATCTTTGTTTTACATATACTGTTCTAATAATATTGAATACTTCTTTTTTAAGCTGTGAAATTTGAATTTCTTCACAGTTAATAAAGAATGAATTTGAATACATTATATGTAGTCAACAAAGCGATAGAAATGATGTTTATGCTGAAGGCATTTGATAATGTTTAGTATCAAATTAATGTCATCAAAGATACCCAGGTTTACAGAATTTACTACGCCACACGCGCTTTTGTTTAATAAATCAAGTCCTAGGTCTGATCAAGTCTCATCAGTGATGCTCATATCCAAAATATACATAAAAGATAAGATAGTAGAGCTATTATCAAAACAACTCCAAAACGTAAAGGTCAGCTGGTTATACATGTGTTAAAATGTTTGGCTGAGTAGGGACATATCCTAATATACTAAGTAACAAGTAGTATGACTGCATTAATATAACCAAGAACCAAAAAAGAAAGTACACACAAATTTATCATACTAAATACAGTATAATATGTGTGTGTTTATTTGTTTGCTATTTTACACCGTACTCTCAGCAACTTTTTGTATATGGTGAGAACTCTCAACCTTCTGTAGCAATCCTAGTTAATGTAGGATGTGGACTCGACACTCAAGTTATAAACAGCTGACAACTGACTTACAATTAAGGCCCAAATAAAACATTTAACTAGCTGTACAAATTAATGAACCTTAGTGAACACGTACGCTCACATATCCCGTATGCCAAAATATTGGACCCCAAAAACAGGAACAATTTAAAATTTACTGGTAATATGTTTCAGCTAAGTTCTGTTTAGCATTTTTATGAACTTAGACCGAGATTTGGAATAGGAAGCCCAAATCATAAAAATTACAAAAATACTACTTTATGTTTAACTTGTTTACACATTGTACTCGATAAAGTGTAGTTTTATTGAAGATTTGTGAGATATTGTGATCAAAAACCTTATGATAAACAGAGGGACAGGGAAAATTATTATGCTGATATGCATAATTACATAGCTGTCAAGTGATCAGATGAGATTAACTTGCAACTTTATTTAGTTCAAAGGGTCATAACTCTTGCCAAAAAACATTCCATCCAAACTTCCTATTGATGTACACAATTACATATAGTGTCCTACATACCTAGCAAGTGCCACAAAATTATGATCATTAGTTTCAGAGTAGAAGCGCTTACAATGTTTTCATATATTTAGAAAAATTTCTCAGATCAAAGGGGCATAACTCCAATCAGAAATATCCACTAATAATCTGCATTGATATGCACAACTACTTCTGTAGCTACAAAAATGTATTTGTAATAGGGCTAATAAAACTCCCCCTTAGAATTTATACATGTTAAATTACTGTCTTGGTTTAATAAACATTATTTCCTGTCTCCAACATTCAGTTGACATTTCTACAATGCCTAATGAATTAATTTGAATGGAAATGTATTTCTAAATCAATTTGGTAAAAGAAAAGGCATTTAGGATTATTTTAGTTATATTTATTTAACTATCTGGAATACCTTTTAATGGTATGATTCCAGAATTTTACACTTAAGCAATTTTATGGAAAGCCGCAGTGAACCCGTCGACAACAATGATAATTTCTGTATAAAATGGTCATTATTATCGTCGCCGATTTTTTGTCAATTTGCGGAGACGACAATCTTTACACCAATAATTATGATCGTCGATTTGTGTTTATTCAGCGGAGACGACAATCTTTACTATAATTATTATGATCGTCGATTTTTTTTCTTCAGCGGAGACGACAATCATACACTCATCATTATGATCGTCGATTTTTTTTTATTGAGCGGAGACGACAATCTATAACACTTATCATTATTATCGTCGAATTTTTAACTCAGCGGAGACGACAATCATAATGTGCTCATCATTATGATCGTCGAATTTTAATTCAGCGGAGACGACAATCATAATACTCATTATTATGATCGTCCAATTTTTTTCTAACGGAGACGACAATCATAACGTCTAACATTATGATTGTCGATTTTTTTTCTTGCGAGACGACAATCATAACACCCATCATTATCGTCGAGCTTCTACACGAGGTCGACAATCTTGGCGGAAATAATATGCGAAATTGATTTCAATGTAATCCGATCATGTTCTACGAACTACTCTGCCCATCATTATTATCGTCGAGTTTCAACAGTGCGACAATCTTGGCGGAAAGGAAAAACATACCCGACTTTGTTTTAACAGTTACATGATTGTAAACTTCCGGTAATTTACTCCTTGTTTACCTTGTCTGTGAGATCTTCAATTACATTGCATGTTGCCTCTCTGATCCATTTTGATAGGTTTTTTTGTTGCACCAGCTTCCGGCCCATAGAAATCTGGTTCAAATTTTATTGGAAGGTTTTTCCAATGTTTGTTTAGTGCGCTTTTAAAACTATTTACAGTGTCTACTTCTACGACGTCCGCGGAGAGAGAGTTCCAGGTGTCGACTACTCTCTGTGTGAAACTAAATTTGCGAATGTTTGTTCTACAGTGCTTTTTATAAATCTTATATTTGTGGCCTCTAGTAGATGTTACTTTAAGGGGGAACATTTTGTTCTTTGCATCGACTATGTCTATATCTTTTATTATTTTAAAGGTTTCTACCATATCGGCTCTTGCCCTCCTATATTGTAGCGATGGCAGTCCAAGGCTTATTAGTCTGTCTGCGTAGCTAAGGTGGTTGATTTCTTTCACTAATTTTGTTGCTCTGCGTTGTACATTTTCGATTGCAATAGCTTCTCTCTTGTTTATAACAGACCATACGCAACTTCCATATTCTAGGTGTGGCCTGACTAAGCCTTTATATAAAGCTATGAACATCTCTTTATCTAGGTATTTGAATGTACGATTAATGATCCCTAATTTTTGGTTTGCTTTTTTGACTTGTGTATTGATGTGTTCTTTAAAATTTAACTTGTTGTCGATAATAATCCCTAGATCTCTCTCACTGGTAGTTGTTTCAATTTGATGTTCAGTTATGTTGTATTGTGCCTCGGATTCTGCCCCTAGGTGTATATGCTTACATTTAGCTTTGTTGAATTTTAGGAGCCATTTATCTGACCAGATTTCAAGTGTGTTCAAGTCACGTTGAAGACTTCTTATGTTCTCCTGGTTGTTGGTGACAGCAAATACTTTGGTGTCGTCAGCAAATAGCTTAGCCACATTTTCGATTGCTTCTGGAAGGTCGTTAATATATATTGTGAAGAGGATAGGACCAAGGACGCTTCCCTGGGGTATCCCACTTGTGACTAATGACCAGCTTGAATTTGCACCGTTTAATGTTACTCTTTGTTTCCTTTCACTCAGGAAATCCTTTATCCAAAAGAGTAAGTTGCCTGTTATACCATAACCTTCAAGTTTTTGGATTAATCTTTTGTGTGGAACTGTGTCGAAGGCCTTTTGGAAATCTAAATATATTGCATCTATTTTATTGTGGTTGTCTAGGTCTTCAGTCCATTTATCCAATACTTCTATAAGTTGTGTGACACAGGAACGGCCTTTTCTAAAGCCATGTTGGTGTTTGGTAAAAAGATTGTTGTTCTCCATATAGTCCATAAGGTTGTCTCTGATAATTTTCTCCATGGTTTTACATAAAATTGATGTGAGGCTAATTGGTCTGTAATTTGCAACATCACTCCTTGCTCCCTTTTTGTGGATTGGTGTAACATTAGCAATTTTCCAGTCGTCTGGTAGTTTCCCTTGGTCCATAGATTTGTTGAATAGTATTGTCACCGGTTTTGCTATATATTTAGATGTTTCCTTTATGAACTTTGGGTGCATTCCATCGGCCCCTTGTGATTTCGATTCTTTGACAGATTTCAGGTGTTTCAATACTACATTTACCTCAAATACTATGTTGTCTAATTTCTTATCTGTTTTTGGGTTAAATGTTGGCATAGTATCATTTTCTGGTTCAATCGTGAAAACACTCTGGAAAAATTTGTTTAGGAGTTCTGCTTTTATGTCATTTCCTGTATGGATTTGGCCTTCTTTATCTATGATACATTGAATATTTTCTTTTATTTTGGTCTTCGATTGGACGTATTTCCAGAATAATTTGTTGTCGTCTTTGCATTTTATTGCTACGTCTTTTTCATACTTCAGATGGGCTTCTCTTACTTTATTGGCTGATAAGGATTTAGCTGATTCGTATAGTTCTTTGTTTTGAGGGCTTCTGCAGTTCATATATTTGTTCCATTTCTTCTTTTTGTCTCTGACCGCCGCGAGGGTTTCCCTGTCGATCCAAGGGGTGTCATACTTTTTTGGTCTAGATTTACACACTGGTATATTATCTTTACAAGTATTTGATGTTTTGTCGGTAAACCTAAGCCATAATTCGTTGATTTCCCCGTTGTCTAGAAGGGATTCCCAGTTGACTGTCGATAAGTCTCTCTCTATTGCTACATAGTCTCCCTTGAAATATTTCAGTCTATTAAAATTATGTACATTATCATGGACAGTTTTGTAGTTAAGCTGGAAGCTTAGTACTTCATGGTCGCTGTTTCCCAGAGGTGCATTATGGTGTATTGTATCTATCATTCCTTCTTCATTGGTGAAAATCAGGTCTAGTAGGCTTGGATTATTATCGTTTCTGTATCTGGTTGTTTTTGTGACATGTTGTGTGAGGAAGGAATCCAGTACAATTTCTAGAAATTTGTTCGATATGTGTTCCTGTCTTGTGTTTGTGGTTTGAAGGTCCCAGTTTATCTCTTTGAAGTTGAAATCCCCCATGTGCAGGATACAATCGAATCTTCTACTGTTTCGGCATAAAATATCTCGTAGTTCTTGGATACATTCGTTTGCGGTGGCATTTGGGCTTCTATATGTACAGGATACGAGTAGATTTTGGCCATGTGGAGATACTACTCCTATTTGTAGGTGTTCGATAAATTGTTTACTGGTACACTCTATTGGGAACGTTTGTAAGTTATCTTTGGTATATATGATGCATCCTCTCCCTGTAAAGACCCTATTACTGAGAGTATATGTGGTATACCCTGGTAATTTCCATGTAGACTCTGGAAGGTCTTCTGCGCTATTTTTAGGGTTTGTCACTGTTATTGCAATTATGTCATATTACTCGGGTTGGAAAAGGTCTGTATGCATGGTAAACTTGAAACGGGTTACTACTATTACTGACTGTTGTCGAGAAATCAACCACTAAAATCTTATTTTTCTCCACCAGGCGAGTGCTTTTTCAGTAACCCCCACCTAAATGGCCAAATAGGCTAACCCAGACAATACTCTATTCAGGAAATTTGCACCATAGTTATAGGCTTTTAGCTGTTGAGTGGTTAGAAGGTACAGGTTCTACAGACTATTATTCCCACTCAGATATAAACATTATCCCAGTTTTATCAAATAGGAATGTTTAAAGGATTAAGACAGTGGTAAGTTGTCTAGATAAATAAACTGAGATAATGTGTGAGTATGTCATTGAAGGGGCTGAATGAATGGCAGAATGTTTAAAAGTTGAGATTATGACATAAAGCTATTGGCTTTAAATAATCTGAATCTCTCACCTTTTATTAAATATAAATTGTGTTATTGTAGTATAACTAATTAAAGATTCCGAAGATGAGGAAATATTCAATGAGTGACTGCACAACACCATAATTGGCGAATGCGATTAGCACATGAGTGAATTGTATGTTTTTTGTGGTCACAACTTGAATATTTTCCATATTTGGAATCTTCATTGAGTTACACTTTATATTACATAGATAAAATACAAATGGAGGGCAGATATACTATTTACCTTGATTACTTTGGAAAACGCGAAGTGATTTTCAGACCTGTCGGACTTCTACTTCCTGTTTGGGGCCTAGTGTGGGCATCTGTGTCTCATGGACACTATCCTTCTTCATTTTCAAAAACCGACGAGGGAGGGAGGCTTCTACTTTATTTTTTTATTGGTCCAAAAAGTAGCTGAGGCAACATTTTACATTGTTAACACAAAAAAAGTAATGAGGCAGGAGATTTTTTGTTTTTATTTTGTGAAATAGCAATAAAAAGGGACAATGATGCTGCCTCGGAACAGATGAGTTAGTGGCCCGAGACGCTAAATATTTTTTTTTTGGTCTTAACAACGTTAGATAATTTTTTAGAAATTCACATTGTGAAATATCAAAATTGAAAAAAATAACTTTAAAACATATATAGTAAGCTGACAACTGTTAGCCATTGTCATGAATTTAACAATTTTCAATGGTAAAAAATTTCATGGTCACATTTCAATCCATAAATTGCTCCTTTTTAGCTCCCTTGTAAAAAAATTTCTAATTTATCAAAGTGTGCGTTTTGACCCCAATATTCTACTTCTAACACCAGTGGCCAAATTTTTTTGTCTGACCAAAAATCCACACAACTATTTGGTTAAAGCTATGAAAAATCTGTCAGATGACAATAAATGTTGAAAATAAAAACAAATGTCAAAATAGGAATTAACTCTTCGATTGATCAACACAAATTGATTTTCAAGAAATTTGTACACTTGTAATAGATCTAATTATTTTAAATTTATTTAACCAAAAGGAGATTTTGCTAAATCTGAACAATTTTAGAAATATATGCAAAACCCTGCAATTTTTACCTTTAATGCTATACATAATCAATTTAGCAATGGTCTTAGACAAAACTGACATTGAAAAAAGGAAATTGTCTAATGACTTTCAATGGATCATGATGCTAGATCTAATGTGATTGCTGACCCGACCCTTCATGCCTTTATTTGATATTTGAACATCTTGTTGTTTGCTTTTTTGCAGTCTTTTACTGGCTATTGGAACTGAATTAATAATTTTTTTTTAAAGAAAGCACTAAAGCATTGAATTTAATTTATGTCTTTGTTTTATGCATGGTTTTGATAATTTGTTGTTTGGCTTTTATCTTTGTGTTCATTGCAATTCTAATTTTGACTTTGTCATATGATAGTTTGAAGGAGGTTTGTTGGGAAACTGGTCTACAAAGCTCATTACATTGCCTTTAAGTCTTTGCAAACTTAACTGATAAGCAAATATATATATATATAAATATCAATGTAACACATTCCTGTTTTGTTTTCCAGAGTGATGACCAAAACTGCACACTAAAATGCTTTGATGAGGTGATCTTTTCCTACAAAGACAAGGAGTGAACTTTCATATTTTTGTTTATATTAATTTTGTATGATATAAATATGTACTGTTTTAAATTTTGTGAATAAACTTCTGTGAGAACATGCTTTTACCATTTAATTGACAGGATTTGGAACCCAGTGTTTGTTATGGTTTAGGCACATGCTTCATTAATGTGCATTTTAATTTGTAAACAAAGGTCTTAAATTCTACCTTGACAAGAACTTTTTTGAACAGTATGTAACAATACCACTTTCCAACGATTCTATACACATCACAATTCTTGGCCTACGATCCGATTCATATCACGATAATGGTCTTTGCTAAATTAATTTAAAAATGCCAAGTTATACTTATTTAGAAGAAAACAGCAATTGTAAATTTGCAGGATTATTATAATTTTCGTGCTTAATTCAGCCCTTTCAATGAATTATGGGTTTTATGTCACAAAATTTGTTGTCATATGATCAGAGATGATATCTCAAATTTTGTGGGAGTTATGGCCCTTTAAACATAGAAATTTGCTGAAATTCTTGATTTATCATCTTGTGGACACAACTCCTCTGAAACTACTGAACAGAATTTAATGAAACTTGGTATGTAATAAGTATAATTTATGTAGTTGTGCATTTTATCACAAATTTTTTATTCGCAAAAATTACGAGCTCAAGGTCAATTTTTATAGTCCAATAGCGGAATGTGTGGGGTATGTTAGCGTGCTCACTAAGGTTCTTTCATTAGATGTGAATTGGAATATATGGTCAGGAAGCTCAGTGGCAGAGCATTCAGTTTTCAACTGAGAGGTCCTAGGTTCAAATCCTGGTTTGCCCATTTATCTGCATCTAATAATGGATAACATATGCAAGTACATGGCTTATGAACCCATATTAGTTATCACTATCAGTAGCAGTTTACTAAAAATTGTAACAACATTTTCATTTATAACCGATTCCGTATTCCAGAGCTTGTGGGGAATATTGTGGCTTCCTTGATAGAGTGTCACGTCAGAAATTTAACGGAAGACATCATGTGCTTGTGGACAAATACAGGATTTCCATCTCTCAGATAAGCGCAAATGTTGGTTTGACTTAGAGGTTAAGTATTGTCATCCTTACCTTATATGACCCACGCTAAATCGATTGTTGGCAATGTGAGGGGTGTACTATAGCAAGCAGGAACTGCTTACTCTTCCGGAGCACCTGAGTTCACTCTCGTTTCGACTTGAGTTCACATTGCTGATTGCAATTTGGTTGTTTTATGTGTTTTTGTTTTGTTGTGATGATTTTGTGTCAGCCGATTTTGGTACACCTTTGCTTCTGTAATGAATTTTGAATTTGGTAACTTGTTTTCATCCAATCGTCTTTTCAGGGTATGTTTCTTGCTGTTGAAGGAAATGGAGAGTTGTATTTCAAAGAATATATAAATATGCAAAGTAATTATTCATTCCTTTGCATATTAATAATCAATATGAACAATATGACTAAATTAACAAAAAAGACATTTTATTAAATAAGATCAATCAATTAAATAACTATTTACATGTATATACAAGTCTGCGAATAGATCAATAAACTGAACTTACCAATTTAGGAACATCCATCTAACAATATATGCAAATACAAAGACAGTTTTACAGATGCAAACAAATCAGTTATTGTACCTCTAAGAAGATAAGCCATTTACTGGCACTTGTATACAAAATTTTTTTTTTATATAATGCTCATAGATGTTTGCTGTACTTCAAAGCATAAATTAATAAAAGATTATTCATTTACAACGGACAACAATTTATGCACAAGAAAATTGAATAAATGTTTACACTCTTCTATATTTTTACAATCATAGCTAATATTTTCATGCTCACAAATCTCTATTAGTACTCAAGTAATATCAACATCTGGCTCATCATAAATATCCGCAACTACACAGCATTCCAAGTAAAAAAATTGAATTGTTTGTTGATCACACTCATTTTTATAGTCGGTTGCGTCTGAAAAAAAACCCAAAACAGCATGACATAAATGTCAGTCTCACATGTACAAGTTGTCTGCAAAATATTTAATTATTTTAGAACATACTGATGATTAGCAAGCATAAATGCTCATCAATTTGAAAACCATGTTGAAAACTGAGAAAGTATAATGGGTTCTTTCATACGTTTTTGTGAAAGACCGGTTGATCTTTCACGAGTGATAGAAATTTTATGTCTTTTTGCGAGTGGAGTGCAGCGGAACGAGCGAAAAGACATAAAAATTTCTATCACGAGTGAATGTTCACACGGACTTTCCCAAAAACGTATGAAAGTACCTATTTCTTCCGTAAACCAACAACTTTCACATCGCTATAACATATAGACTCTCCATTGTTGTAGACTCCATTGTCTCTGACGTCCAATCGGAACACTGGAAACAAGAACGTCATAGAAGAACGTTGTTATGCTTCCATAACAACGTTCTTGTTTCTGGCGTTTTGATTGGATGACGCAGCAAGTACAGATGTGTGCGCGTGAGCTCATCTGTACCAGAAATCGGCCATTTACATAAGAATGTGATATACTTTTTTCTTAGTAATGAAAATTTTGAACTATTTACTTCTCCATGATCTTGCATTAATATTGACAGAGGACTCTTCTTAATGGCAATGCCAATTGTTTTCTCTAGCAAGACTTTTAAAAAAAATCACTGTTCAAACTAACCTTATAAAATTTTGAAAAGGATGTCCTAAAGATGATGTGTGCAATGTTTCAAAGCAGTCCTTTCATTGGTTAAAGAGGAGAAGATTTAATAAATTCAAGTAAAATTGATTAAAAAAATGTTCAAGGAGAATAATTCCTAAACGGTTCATCAGACAATCTTGACCCTAAAGTCATTTTTGTAGCCCTCATAGAGCAGAACAATTAAGCAATGCTAACTTTTTCTCTAGTTCTAATAATTTTTAAGATTTTGAGGCAAAAATGTCAAAAATCATCAATTTTGACAATTAAAGGGCAATAGCTCCTACAAGGAGTCATCATACAACTTTGACCCAATGGAGTGTTTTGTAGAGCTTTAGATGCTGAAGAAGGAGGGTCTGTTCGGTTTTCCTGTTTCTGTTATACTTTTTGAACTATAAGCAAAAAACTGTATTTTGACCCCCCCTGTTCTATTTTTTAGCCATGGCGGCCATGTTGGTTGGTCTGAGGCCATGATTTGGGCAAACTTGGTAGAGGACATTTTACTGATGATGTGTGCAAAGTTTCAAAGCAATCCCTTCAGTGGTTTTGGAGGAGAAGATTTTTTTAGAAAAGTTAACGACGACGACGGACGCCAAGTGATGGCAATAGCTCACCAGGTGAGCTAAAAAAATGGATTATTTCCCTACTGGGGCCCCTTATTTCTTAACCCAATTATGAAATGATCCCAAAAGGGTAGGTGCACATCTTCATTATGTCTGTAATCAATATGCAAAATTTCAGAAAGATGTGGTGTATGGTTTTTGAAATTTAGATTACATAAAACAGGAACCCTATAGCACAACGGATGGACAGATGAATCTGATTCCTAGACCCGCTTTCGCCTTTGGCGCAATTAAAATCATTTCAAGGTCTCTAATTTATTTCGTTTATTTTTTTTTATTTCTATAATATGCAATCGTCTTTTATCTTAAACCATTGTTACAGTGTCGATTAAAAATATGCAGTGAGGCAGTGAATGCCTTGAAAATTTCCTTCTTCTGACTTTTGGTCATCTTTTCAAACAGTTAATATAAGTAACCATTTTCCTTACATGTGGCAAAACATATCATAGTCCTTTAAAAAGTTCAAATGTTAGGACAAGACAAAAGATATAAATAGAGCAAAAACAAACCTTAAAATGGTTAATCCAGGCCAGAAATCAGCTTTTGCTGGTCGCAGCAATCCCCACCATCTTTCAATGCGCTGTAAAATATACAAATATTTTACCGGTTAATGCTACAACCTTTTAATGCCTAAGTATCTTATGAGTTAAAATTTTATTAAGACAGTTAAGTACATGTATGTTTACATTTATACTGAAATCACTGAAATTGTATCCATTGAAGCATTGGTGATAGTACATATTGACGTGATATATACAGTATGATCAATGTCCAAATAACACTTTTAGACACTGCATATTAAAAGAATTTTTTTTAAATCGAAGAATGTGTCCATGGGACACAGATGCCCCCGCTTAATGAAGTCTCAAGCAGGAAGTAGTTGTCTGACAGGTCTGAAAGTCGCTTAGGACATACCACTTGTGATACTGAACCACCCTGCCAAATTTCAAACTGTTCTCATGTATGGTTTCTGAGAAAAGCTTGACGGAAATTCGTATGGACGTACGTACATTCATGAGTAGAATCAGGAACATATATAAAACAGTTTTTAAGAGTTACGGGGTAGAATCAGGAACATATATAATACAGTTTTTAAGAGTTACAGGGTAGAATCACAAACATATATAATACAGTTTTGAAAGGCTACAGGATAAAATTAGGAACATATACTAGTACAAGACAGTATATTTCAATGGTTACGGGCAAGTATCAGAAACATATGTAAATGTATTTTAATACCAGAATAAAGCCAAAAAATATATTTTACCTAATAAATCATGCTTAATATTGTGTCTGAAAAGGTCCTCTTTTGGGGATAATTCAGGAAAAAAGGGCTTGGACATGGTCTTTTTGTGGGAAAATAATAAAAAAAATACTCAAGTTTGGGGAAGAATTAGTACCAAGAAAGAAAATAATGAAACCTTTTCATGCATATTGCAAATTTTATTATTAAAGATATTTAAATATAGAACGATACGTAATTGTAAATTATTTGCAAAATGAAATCTTTCTTTTATTCTTTATTTATAACATATTCATTAGCAAAGAGATACTAAAGGATAAAAAAAATTCTTCCCCGAAAAATCAGGATACAGCCACAGTTTTCTGGGCAACTACATATCAAAGGCTCTTAATATTTGGTATGTAGCTTCATCTCATGGTACTTTATGGTCATGATGGTGTTAAGCGATTTTATACCTGAAACATTTCTAATCCCTGTTTACCGAATATTTTTTGTATGATGCAAGCATCATACATCTTCATGGAAGTCCGCCATTTTAGTTTAATTTTTGGAGTGGTTTATAACGAGGAATCTTACTACCTTCTGTTTCTGTTCAAGGTCAGCTTCAAAACCTAGATGTTTTGTGCTTATCAAAAATTGGTACATGCAAAAAGATTATGATACACAAATCCGTGAAAATAAGCAACTTCATTTTGAAAATCAAACATTTGGAGTTATTGTAATCAATCTGTAGTATAATTTCAATACATTAATAATGAATGTGATTATTTATCATTATGAAATTTTTGCACCAATGGTGTCTCAGCATTACCTGGTTCAAAACAGAGGGACCAAAATTGAAGGATGCACCATCATGACATCATGACAAGCCTCTTGCACTCTTGATACCATTTTCAGTGCCAGGATCTGCTCGAATATGAATACAAAATAAAAGAATTGCTATATAAATCTCGACATCCTTTATTTAAATTTTGCAGAAAGTTATTTAAATTTATACTCCATTAAATGAGAAACAAAATTTAATCACACCCAGTTGTTTGTGAAAGGTTAGTTACAGAACTTTTCAATGTGTTGATCTGTGTCTTAAAAGCTGTTCAATTATACAAGTAACTGCATCCAAATGTAGAATGACACACTTATTAAACTAAACAACTAAACAAAAAAATGTAAAGACAGGTGTCATGATAATACAAAATGTTTGTACATGGCACATTGCTGCTGTAGCTTTGTTATTTATTTTTAATGCCAATGTTAGCTTTGTATTTATATCTGTTATGTATGCTAATCATTTAACACAAACATAAGAAAAATATTAATACTATCTCATTTATTAGATGTATTAAATTTGACAGTTACCCCTCTGTTAGAAATAACACACACAAAAATGCATGTGATGCACAGAATGTACGATGCAACATGCAAAATTGGACCCTTTTTAACACATGACAACACAGTTCTTTTCAAAAATCCTGTGGAGAACCCTGTACTACATATTTTGTCCTTGCTTCATACCAAGTAAGTTTCGTCATACAGTATAAGTGGTTTTTTCGCGGTGATTTAATTTTCGCTATATTCGCGGTTAAAGTTGGAACGTGAAAATAAAAACGTGAGAAATATTAGGACAAATGATATAGTTATTCATTCTGATCACAGACCGCGAATATTATATTACGCCAAAATAAACTCACACAGTTTTTTAACAAAAACGCTAAATTTTCCACACGCTAAAAAAAACCACTTATACTGTATTCTGTTTAGCGGTTTAGGAGTTGTGTTTACAAACTTTGTGAGCATGGTGAGAAACTGTATCAAAAAGCGAATTTTCAAAAAACCAACTATGAAAACAGTGATACATATGTACATGTAGTACATGTATATTAACATGATAAATACAGGGAGTTTTAAATATAACGAACTTAACTAATTACAGGTGAAATTTGCATTTTTGTCTAAATAAGTTATTTCAAAGAAATTTATTTTTATAAAATGTTTGTAAATGAGAGTGAACTCAGCAGACTTGAGTATGTGAAGGAGATGTCCTACAAAGCACTACTAGTACCTACAACCAATCTTATTCAAATATCCAAAACACCTTGTCTCTAGAAATAGTATTAAACAAGAATATGTCCGAAAGACATAATGCCCCATCTCACAACATTTATTTGGAACAGATGGATGAACGAACCAGAACACTATATGCCCCCTACTTTCGTAGATAGGGCATAAAAACACAACCCAGTGGGTCATTTTTGCGAAGTCAGTTACACAAATGCAATACAAATGTATATATGTATTGTAAATGCACAAAAAATGCACATGCATTAAATTAGATCCTATACATGTATATAACCCTCCCCAACTAAAGCTTTGAGAGGCTATAATTTAGTTAAAAAGGAGTTTATTTTGTAAAATATATTTGACCTGCATTTAATTTTATTCCACTACATGTATAACTGAATTCTTCAACAAATGTCAATAAGGCGAACGAACCCTCTAGTAGGACGAACAGATAAATGAGTACGAACACACCCGATTACCGATGGCGATAGGAAAAATGGCCATGGGCATGGGCCAAAAAATGTGGAAAATTGCCTAATTGAAATAAAAAATACCCCCGTGGCCGTGTCACACTATTTTAGAGGCAAGTGCTTGCAACATAATCATGCGATTTTAGTTGTTGATTATCAAATAGTAGTTACCCGTTTCAAGTTTACCACATACAGGTACAGGTCTAGCTCTCCTTCGAGTAAATTACCGGAAGTTTACAATCATGTAACTGTTAAAACAAAGTCGGGTACGTTTTTCCTTTCCGCCAAGATTGTCGCACTGTTGAAACTCGACGATAATAATGATGGGCAGATTAGTTCGTAGAACATGATCGGATTACATTGAAATCAATTTCGCATATTATTTCCGCCAAGATTGTCGACCTCGTGTAGAAGCTCGACGATAATGATGGGTGTTATGATTGTCGTCTCGCAAGAAAAAAAATCGACAATCATAATGTTAGACGTTATGATTGTCGTCTCCGTTAGAAAAAAATTGGACGATCATAATAATGAGTATTATGATTGTCGTCTCCGCTGAATTAAAATTCGACGATCATAATGATGAGTGTTATTATGATTGTCGTCTCCGCTGAGTTAAAAATTCGACGATAATAATGATGAGTGTTATAGATTGTCGTCTCCGCTCAATAAAAAAAATCGACGATCATAATGATGAGTGTATGATTGTCGTCTCCGCTGAAGAAAAAAAATCGACGATCATAATAATTATAGTAAAGATTGTCGTCTCCGCTGAATAAACACAAATCGACGATCATAATTATTGGTGTAAAGATTGTCGTCTCCGCAAATTGACAAAAAATCGGCGACGATAATAATGACCATTTTATATAGAAATTATCATTGTCGTCGACGGGTTCACTGCGGCTTTCCATACAATTTAAATGTTGTTAACAATGCCATGATTACAAATAAAGTGTTAAAACTAAGGAATTGGATGTGGAAGAAATATCAGTTACATGGCAGAGACAAAAAAGTATCCAGCAATCCAGGGACAGTTTTATAGTGGATAATATATATAAAACAAGTGTGTTAATCACTCCCAGGCTGCTCCATTAGGAGCCATGGGACCTCTATGTATCTTTGCCGAGATGAACAAAAACTCATGCGATGTCCTTCATTCCTACCAAGTTCTATAAAATTCTAATCGGTAGTTTTGGAGAGGTTGCAGTTAGGAATTGTTTTATACATATATTTTGAGAAAATTCTCAATTCAGAGATGTATAACTCCTACAGAATTATATTATAATTTCCACGCATATGGTTTCCTTCCTTCCAACAAAGTTGTATGAAATTCTGATCAGTTGTTTAAGAGGAGTTGTGCTCCAAAAGGGACTGACACACCGGAGGACACATCAAAAACATTACACTAGCGGCAGCTTTTATGAGGTATAATAATGACTGAATTGCACCACACTGCCCTCAATAAACATTTAACTGGTGTACAAATAAAAACACTTAGTAACATATCACTTTTATTGACTGACTCAATAATCTTTTTTTACTAGATTAAAATCAAACTTTAATTGAACATTTAAAATCTAATGCCAACAAATATTTTTTTGGATATCATAAATATTTGGATAGAAGATTTATATACAATATCACAATAGGTGTGCCACTAAGACCACACTAACCAGGCCATTCATTTCTAATTTCAGTTTGAACAGATTATAAAGGTTAAATATTGATATAGAATGAGAATATACAATGCTGTTTAAGGAATGTACCTAAACAATAGACATCACACTTTAGTCTTTTAAGTGTACTGGTGTAGCGTTTGTAATTTCTCTTGTAAATGTGTAAAGAAATTTTGTATCCTATGCTGACATGGAAATTGAATTACATGAACTATACTCAGTCTTACCACTTAATAATAAATTCACAGTACTTTGGTAAAAAAATACACAATTCCAATAAAGAGAGAAAGAAACCTTATATGGCAGCATTACATGGGGGGGAGGGGCTCCTATTACAATGCTGCTAAGTGATGCCTTATTGTATTGGTACATTTAATACCTGTTTAGATTGTTGGGAATACATACAATTTATAAACTGACATTAAAAATAAACTCCAGTTAGGATGATCCAACATTAATATATACATGATAGGATTCTATAAGCTCATCATTTACATAAAACTGTGGTCAGAACAAACAAACATGAAACAGACTGTAACAAGAATCACATGACCAACAACTGTCATGGTTACCAAAAGCACATGATCTGTTTTGACCAATCACATTTCTTAATGGGAATTCAAAATGAATACATCAAGTTTGCTACTACAATATAACTATAAAACAACACAAGTTAAACATATTGTAGAAGAAGTCAATGGTTCTTCAAAATATTAACTGTATTATATATTTAGTACAAAGATGATTAAGGGTCTACTCTGATACTTAAACATGCTGCTATACAAACAGCTGAGGTAATTCTATTAAAAAGACAAATAAAGGGCAAAGCCTATAAAACATGATGTGTCAACAGAAAGATGGCACAAATCAAGCTAATCTCATATATGATGCCAAATCTAAAAACTTTGTCTAAAAAATACAACCAAAAATATTGCAGTAATATGAATGGTTTGTGTCATGAAAGAAAACGATTTTTTTTTAAAGTAGATAAATGACTGGACTTTTAATATTTGAATAACTTTGTGAAAACAAATTTACTGTATGAACTTGTCTGAACTTCAGGACAAGCAGATAATAAAACTCTTTTTGCCATTACTGTATAATTGTCAAGTATGAAAGACAAATTGGCCGTATATGCTTTGAAATCTAAAAAATACTAGTATCCAAAGCTAATTAAACAATTAGACAAAAGATATGTAAATAAATTTTCAAAATTGTTCAGCCCCAAAAAATTTGAACTTTTGCACAAAAACTACCATTACCTAATTTGTTCTTTTTACTACCATAGCAACATATTTTTAAATATGGAAAGGCTGACAACACTCAGTATCATGTTATATTAGAAATTTGAACTAGAATGTATTTATCCCAGACTTCTTCAGAAAATGATCTTCAGTTATTTTTTATACTTTTTAAGATATGATGAGCTACAAATATGATATGAAATTTTGCTTATTAAACTATTAAAATGTAATATATATTAACCAAGTTGGTAGATCATAGCACAGATGAGAGATAATATTATTTTTGCACAATATTTAAGTTTCAGGTAAGGAGTTAATCCAAAAAAACTATCCAACATGGTAAATCCAATACTGCCTATGTGTTATATGAAGTGAACATAAAATATTTATAAATAGCTTAAAGTTGAATAGATCTTTATAAAGTACCCTACCGCAAAAAAATGTAAAAAAAGATTGAAGCTAAAATATCAGTATATTAATGGTCTGAAGCAATTTACCTGAGACATAATCATTTTGATTGAAACGAGGTACACAATTTTACTGAATAAATTAGTAAAAAGAGCAAAATTATATATACACATGTTTATAATTAATATCAGATCTTTATCTTATTATGCAAAAATGATTTGTGTGGAGTTGAGCTAATTATTGTTAATGTTTTCTGCTTTCCCATAATTTATTTAAAAAAAATATATTTTTTGTTTAAAAATTTTTAATAAATTAAAATTGTTTCTATGATAAATAAGTACAATTTTTGCTAAAAAAACATTTAATTTTTTAAAAATTGTTTTCATCATTAACAATATGGAACTGATATAAAATAACAATTTCACAATATTTATACTTCTATACAGTGTTGGTAAGGCATTAAATTTAGAATAAAAAAGAATCTTCCAATATATTGCAAATTTTCTTGAAACATCTGTATTGTTTTTAAGAAATAATACTTCAAACACTGATGACAAGAACTAAAATTATTATGTTTATGTACTCAAATACTAAATGTTATTGTAAGTTTAATGTGAATCAGTGTAAGAAATCAGAAATTATTGCAGGGCCAAGAACTGTCAGCAAAAAAATAACAAATATTGCATTGCTATTCCAAGATTTGTACTTGTGAACAAAAATGCTGCAAAACAACGCTCTTTCCTTTACTTGACTCATTCAGCATTTAAACAGTCAAATAAAGGGACTGTCATTTAAATATAACCAACAAAACAGAATACATATTGTTATATTTTGTTTACAATAGTGATGGTCAAAGTGACCAAACATTTAAATGAACATCAATATATACATATATTTACAAAATTATAAATAAATTATACATCATCTGTATATCACCATAGCAACAACATAAACAAATTAAGTTACAATATAATCAGTTTTTGAGGTTATTGATGTAAATGTTTCGAGTATTTTCAGCAGTTTACAATAATGTCTAAAATCGTTTTACTACAGGATTCAATTATCTGTCATTTTACAAGTTGAAGCTAACTAGAATCACTTTAGTTAAAGACACGTCCACTAGTCTACTTTAAAATGTCTATTAAACCAAAATAGGAATTTAACAAAAAATATATTACTCTGATTATTTTCATTACAGACCATAAATCTATAACCCCAATAAAGGAAAGTCTAAGTTCTTCAATAAGAGACAAATTGTCCAACATACATTTTATATAAAAATAAAGCTATCATAGCTAGAGCAGTTTTATATCAACCTCAGCAATATCTGGTTTCTTCCATTTTATAAGTGTCCTTAGAAAGGCTAAGAACACATATACTAAAATATATCTGTCAATGAATTTACTTTAAATTTGCCATATAATTACTTTTTTTATATCACAATTCACTATTCAGAGCTTATTTCTGAGGGGTTAAACATAGAAAATTCTAATTTTTTTAACAGATTGTACAAGAAAAATAATAAAACATCACAATATCAATTGATTAACAAATTAAGTTCATAGAAATTTCATAGTAATGTCTAGCAAATTATGAAGTTCAACAATTACTAGTCAAATTACTAGAATCTGGAATTTATTGTCACAAATTTGCCTCCCTTGATTTAATTTTTATTATTTTAACTGACAAAGAAGTATAGGTATTAGTCAACAGTAAATATTTTAATTGTATAAAATTTATGAATACATAATGGGCAAATTTAATAAAAACAAAATCAACCATTACTGTGATATCCATTCCAAAATTTTAAAAAAAAGTGGATAATGTCTTGAGCTTCCTTAAAGTAAGAATACATAACAGCACTGTTACAGGATTTTTAATTGAAACAAGCAAACAAACATTAACAAATACATAAGCTTTGCATTGTGTTCTGACTAAAGAGGGTGAACAAATAAATGTATAGCACCAACATATGTCAGCAATGATTCCTATCCAGATTATTGTAGATCCTAAATTAGAGGCAGTAAAAAATTTAACAATGTCAAATTTGTAAACTTGAAAATTTGTGGAAAGATCAGGTTTTAACTGGTTGCCTATTGTTCAAGAGGACATAATTATGTTTTATCTGTAATATATAATTAGATTTTTTATCTATTTTTTCTTCTTGAAAAAATCCACTTAAGATCAGGGGCTGAATACATTGGGGATTAGCTAATCCATAGATGTTATTTTGTGGACAACAGATAAATAGAAACATTTAATTCTATTATTTCTGGACAGAAGTGTCACTATTTCTTGTAGACTTACTGAATTTACTTCCCTTGTCTTGGTAACTGCAAATACAGTCAAAACATGTAAACGTCGGAGAGTTCACTAAACAAACTCACATTATGTATTAATACTTCACGTTGTAATCATAATTACCTCCCCTTATTGAGTCAATAATATGTGATTTAATAATGAGTAAACATGCTTTAAATGAGCTAACAAATTCCTCGTTCTACACACTGTCTGTAGTGAGCATAACTGGGGAATCTAGTGTTTATGATTCCTCCGACAGCACAATTCTGTTACTCTGCCAACTCGACCGATAGAATCATGACACATAAGAAGATAGCAGAGATCATTTAAATGTGGGACGACATTCCAGTTTGTTTGTGAAGTGTTCAGAAGTCTGTTGTTCTTCACTGATGAATTTTAAATTTTTCTCAACTCATTTGATGACATTTTAAGTAACAAATATTTTCCATTGGTATAGTTAGAGTACTCATTTTTCAGGAGTTTCCTCCGTTTTCTGTCGTGTTGGAGTACTCATTTTTCAGGAGTTTCCTCTGTTTTCTGTCGTGTTGGAGTACTTGGAGCACTAGGCGAGCTGTTGGCAGAGTGTGGAGATTCAACTTCCTCCTTAATGGGTTCCATTTCTGTTACTTCACTTTCCTAAATTAAAATATACAAAGTAATGAAGAAACCATTAAACATCATGAGATCAAAGCATACATGACAGGAAGGCTGAGGATATTGGCATAACACATAAATTTCTATGCATGCTCTTGTTTTGTCTAGCATAAACTGCAAGTTGTTCTGGAAAATGCTGTAAAGTACCATTAAATTGACAGATTGAATGATTGGTCAATATTTGACATGAGTGGTCAACATTTGACATGACAACAAGTTAACAAACAGAAAATCTATACAAGGTCAAGATTTCTACACAGCCAAATGTCTCCTGCCACTGCATTGTGGAATTGACTAACAGAGGTGGGAAACTAAAATGGAAAATTTTGTTTGTGATACATTTGAAGATTAACTGCAAAAAATTTTTTTCCATCGTTCCATTTTGCACATTGTATAATATTAAATGTGCACAACGGAAATTTTGTTATCCCTCGATGGAGAGCATATTTTTTGTAGTTAATACTTATAAATTCAATTATTAGAAAAAACTGAACAATTAAATTGTTGAACAAATGAAGATCAACATTGCAAGTGTTCTGCTGAGTAATATTATGACGTCAAATCATCTCTATGACAATTATTTTTTTCAATACTCTATTTTCTGATAGATAAAATTTGCTTTCAATATTGTTTAAGTCCCATAAACTCTACCAAATTTGACAAATCAAAATGGTGGTACAGTATGCACATCTAATCATCATAATAATAAATCCTACCAAATATTAAAGCAATCCATCCAGCGGTTACAGAGGAGATGTGTATACAAAATGTATACAAGTGATGGACAAAAAGCTAAAAAAATGTCCCGACTATTCGCGACAGGGGACAATAAAAATGAATAGACCAAAATATGCCACTATATAATTAGAAAAGTAAGCGGTATTGTGTAGAGAATATTCTTTTTGAACCAGCTGCAATGCAGAGTTTTATGACAGCTACAAAAGGGTTTATTACCATTCACGTACGACATAACCTAACACTGTGTGTCCAGATTAACATGAAAACCCCTCATAGAGAGGAAGTTTATTCCTAATCAGCTAACCAGTATGCACTGGACAGCTTCAAACAACCATGGAAGCATGTTTACAATAAAATGCACATGTGTTTGTGGGGTATATTTTACTACTTTACCTGTTTTTCTGGCTTAAGTTCAGAAACACTCTTTTGTAATTCCTCTTCTTTTATTCGAGCTACCCAGAACTCATGATTTTCCTTCATATTTTTTGTTAACAAACAATTCACTTTTCTAGGTTTTCTTTTTATTTTTGGATGATTAATGGATTCTGAAAAAAACCCCACAAATTTGCATTATTCAGATAAGAAAAATGGGAAAAACAACCGAAAAATAAACAGAAAGGTAGTAACCCAAACCAAATAAACACCATTGGTGCACTAAGGTGCTCCGGAGGAGTAAGCAGTGCCTGTCTCTATATAGATTCCAGTTATTGTCATGTCCGGGATACATATGCTAAACATATTAGTTAGTTTATTTTAAGGCAAAAAATTGTAGCTTTAAATACAGTATTTTCTGGACTTAAAAGTGTCACACAGTAAAAATGCAGACATTTTTATATTATCATTTATGTGTTAGTCAACAATGTGTATTGGCCAAGCATGAATTCAGTGGAGCTGTTATTTTTCAATCAGAAAATTTGACTGCACTTAAGGTCACACCTTTTAAATAATTGGTCAAAAATGTAGTGACTCATTTAAATGACAAGTCCACATATAGAGCACTTGATATGACCATTCAAGTCAGCAGGTGAATTAGCAAAACCAAATACAGCCAAACTTTGATTGCTCACACTCCAAGGGTCAACACCAACAAAGAGTGTTAGAGTAATTCAAGAAGCCAGGTCATGTGTTTTTCCGAAATGGTTCACAAGCAAACCAGAATTGATGTTGGTTTATATATTTCAATTAACTCATATTGGATCAATACACTTTAGATATACAAATCTTGTTTTTACATATGTTTTTAAAGTAAAAATGTTACCTGTTTTGTTTTCTTGTTTAATTTTGTGCAGGTTGACAAGAGGCCTAAGTAGGTATTATTGCACTAGGTAACTGAGAAAGTCAATTACTCTATCAGATTTTTGCAATTTCTTATGTATAGAATTAATTTAAGCCATCCAATTTCAGCAAATTTACTGACAAAGTATATCAATATTTATTTATGACAATTAGGTCATAAAGACATGATTAATTATTAGGGATTATATCATTAAAGATCAAACGTGGCATTTTACAGGTATATAGCTTTGATCTTCACACCTTTTATGACCCAAGCCAACAATAAGTTCCAGTTATACGTGGTTTTTACAATAGATTTTTACAATTGGTATGGTTGATTTAGTTCAAGTTTTCGAGGAATAGGTGTTCGAGAAATCAACAAATTTTAACATCAATTATATAGGAGGAATGTTCCATACTTTTAAAGGTGTTTGATAAATCCCGGATGTTCGAGCGATCACAGTTCTAGCCACTGATGTTCCCCTATACTTAGTCCACACTCAGTCACTGTATTTTTTCTGGCCTTAAGTCTATGTGAATTACAGGTCTAACTAGTGATTTCTCATAATGTTACTTATAATAGAACACAAGTGTGGACTGTGGGCACGCTCACAAAGGGATATCCCCCTCTTCGCTTTCAAGTCCAAATATCTCCCCTTAATGATATCCGAGGTCAATAAAAATCCTTCATGAATATCTACATATAATGTACTTCCTTTATGCTAGGTTTCATTAAATTTAATCAAGCGGTTTAGGAGGAGTTGCACATACATATGGGATGTGGACAGACAGACAGGGTGATTCCTATATACCCCCCAACAAAAGGTGGGGTTATAATAAATAAAAATAAAAGTCTTCACCTACAGTTGTGAATACCTTCTCACCATACCTGTATCACAAGGTAGAGTACATACCTGTTTCATGATCCGTTTCATCCTCTGTATCTTTACATGTGCTGTCATTTCTCTCTGTATCAGAATGACCATTATCTAAATATTACACAAATAGATAAATAACAAAAGTTTGCATTTTTCCTTGCATTTTATTCAAATTAAAAAGATTGAGATTATGCCTTTTAAATAAAAATGTTGAATTTACCCCATTTTTTAAAGCATCAATTTGTGAGTACCTTCCAATTTTACTCTTTTTTTTGTTGCTTGGTAGTGTTTATCGCCACATTCAGAAATTTTTTAGCTCGATCGTGGAATCTAGTTTTTTTGGGTTAGGAAGCTGCAGTACCCAGAGAAAACCCAGACCTCCTGTAGGAAAAAACTGACAATCATGTCAATTAACACGGAAGTCGCCCACACCCTGCCCACAGTGACTGGACCCAGCAAACAAAGTGTTGACAGGCACATGAACATTAGTAGATGACTAACTACCATAACCACCAAGGCCCCTCTTACCATCCAAGTCTAAATCACTGTCAGGTTCATCAACCCATGTTCCTGGTAACATTCCAGCCGTTACTAAGGCATTACACAGTGGCGCCACCAAATGGTTTATAAATGTTTCCTGTAATTTAGCTAGCTGTGGATTCTTTCGGTCCATATAAGGTGATATTGGCATACCAAGTCTGGCTTCCTCATCTCCCTACAAATAGTTCAAATCTTCAATATTCTGAATTTTTTTGCATTTAAACTTGATGAAAGTATCATTTTGATTAATATTACCTTAAACAGATATTTAAAACCATTAACAATATACAAATAATGACTTTGATATAGGTCGCGATTAGGATTTATCAGCCAGAAAAAGTCATATTCACCGAGCCACAAGACGAGGTGAATATACATTTTTGAGGGCTAAGAAATCCTGATAACGACTGTATATCTAAGTCAGTAATTGTTTTATTACATGAATAAAATCATCAGCTTCCTTCATCAGAAAAACAGAGGATAGGTACATTTTGTAATTGGTGAAATGCTGGTTACCCTTAATATTTTCTGTTAATTCTGCATTTTGATATTGATTTGCTGATAATCCTGGAATTCCTGTTTCATCACATTGCAAATATTGAAACGAGTATAAACAAGTGTGGACTGTGAGCAAGCTCACAAAGAGATACCCCCCTCCCCCCCCTTTTTCGCTGAAATTTATAGTTATATTAGAACAGTCATGAAAAACAGACTTTAACTGGTCAAAACCAGGTCAATATTGGATTCTGCTTGACTACTGTGCAGCAGAATCATGTAGCAGACAAAAATGTTTAAAATTTTAGTACTGTTGATATTTATCATGACCGGTAAGTTGTATTTGGACCAATCAAAACATGCAAAATTCTATTCATGTAATAACTTCATTGAGTTTCTTCAAAGTATGTCACTTTGATATCACTATCGTTTTGGTTGTATATTATTATAAATTTTATCATGGATAAATTTAACTAAATTTGTATCTTGGATGACATTTTATCTGTATCCTCTTTTAGAAGTACCTTAAAACATTGACATAAGCAAAAATAAAAGATGCCCAAATTATGGTGTGTTTATACAACCCTTTTCTGTACACTGAAACAACATATTGCTGTGTATTTACAAATGAATGAGAGTTCCTTTTATCAGAAAATATTTACCAACATTAAATACTGTTCTTAGTGAAAGGTAGATAATATAGGTTGATAAAATACAACTATATAATGGATGACTATACAAGGAAAAAAATACACATAGGCTCATCTTTGCAGGACTTCTGTGCTTGCCAGCTAAAAAGAACTCAGAAACTGTATGCAATTTTTCACAGGCATTCTGCATTTTCATCACTCCTTCCATACCTGTTCATAAAACTCCTCTGATATTCTTGTTGTCCAATCATGATGAAGTTTCCATGTTTTAGCTGGACCATTGATATCCGCTATTTTTATCACCATCTGCATAGCCAGCAGACGGTCAGTTTCAACAGTCCAATCAATGCCAGGGGCTTCATCATCATTTGCCTACAAATAATGGAAAATGTGTGTCATGATAAAAATAGGCAGATAGAGTATTAAAAGCAAATTGAATGCTGTTTTTTTCAAATAATCTATTTTTTAAATATCTACATGTATAACCAGCTCAATTTCAGCAAACTGAGACATAATTGTATGTCAAACATGAAGTAGATCCATTGTTAAAGGACAATGAGTTTCAGAAAATATGAAATACAGATTTCTTGTGGAAATTTGTTATTTATGTAAATAGGAATGTGTACCATTCAAAATAAACATGACAACAATAAAGTTATTAGAATAAAGAATACCCTAATTTAATATTTTTACAATTCAACTTTACATCTTACCTTTGCGTTAAATTCTGCTAAAATTTCAAAATGCCTTTTCAAGTCTGTAGCTAAGATGAGTTCTATAACAAGGAATCTGAATCGTTTAAATTCTGCTGGTTCTAGGCCAGACAGGAAGTTGAATCTGCTGTCACTAAGGAGTAATCGCCACGCAGCTGCAGCATGGTGGTTTTCTAATACTGACCGATCGTTGTACATGACAGCCTAAACAATGCAAATCCAAAGGACAATGTTACAAAAATTAATATAAAGGAGCTATTTGTACACATTTTAAATCATGTCAATAAACCAAATCTGTTCCAAAACATCATTTAAGACTAATTGTTTTGTTTTCAATATAGGAGACTATGTCTCTTTCAGTATCATTTCAGACATACTGCTGTGGCAAGTTGTGTGAATATCATACTGCCAACCAAGTAATATTCACTGGATGTCTCCAATTTTAAATGACAGATGCCTTGAAATTAACGATCTAGTAATAATAAATGAATTATAAACTAAGCATATTAGTAGAAAAATCTATTTATAGTAATGAACAATTTGTTTCCCACATAAACAACACTGTAATTATTAAACAAGAAAAACATGCTACTAATAGTACTTATTGTCGATCTCTACAGTATTTTTGTAGTAAATAGCCAAGATTTTCTATTTCAGTTTGCTCCGCCTGAAGTCATGTGCAATCTAATTTGTTTCAGATTTGTCTTGTAAATATTTCCTGTTTTTCTTTTTTTCTATAGCATGTATAAATTCATAGTTATGAGAAATCAATTTGTTTTCTTCAGAAAACTTGTCCGAGTTATACTGTATAGAATCAATAGAATCTCACATTGTCACATGTGGTGAGTTTTGTAATGCTAAAAAATAGTCTACAATTTACTGCATGTGCAGTTATACTGACATCAAACATAGTATAAAAATTGTAATACATGTGTTGAATTGGTTTTAAAATTTAAAAGGCAACAAGTCATAATGTATTACTGTACAGGAAAACTTGAACCAGTGGTGTTCACAAAGGACAAAACCACCTGCCTCCGTATTTTATTGACATTGTTTACAATTTTCGTCTCTTGTTAAAAATATCATTATTACAGTCGAACTTCGATGGCTCGAACTAGAAGGGTCCGACAAAAATAGTTCGAGAAATCGGGAGTTCGAGAAACCGGGGCTTGTGATGTCCGGAAATGATTGATGTGCAAACCGAAATCGATATCGGTTTATATATTTCTGTTAATTTCCTGGACATTGGATTAATAAAATTGTGTTTTTTCATTGCATTTCATCTATAAATCTTATTTTTAAGTATGAGTTTTTGTTTTTGTTAAAATTAAAATGTTTACTGTTATTATATTTCTTGCTTAATTTTGTGCTCGAGGATTGATAAGTATTATTGCATTACGTAATTATGTCAATGACCTTGATTCAGATTTGATAGCAATTTATTGGCGCACATTTTAATTAATTATAATTTACTTCAACAAATTTGCCTACAAAGGAGTACACAAATACAAATTGATGACATTAGGTTAATAATTAGGGATTATATCATTAAAGATCAAGCTTGGCATTTTACAGGTATGGCTTCGATCTTTACACCTCTTACGACCAATTAGTCATGCAAGCTGTCAATAATTTTAGTTCGAGTTATTCATGGTTTTTTCAATGGATTTTTAGTATTGGGACTGCTGATTTAGTTCGAGTTTTCGAGAAATCGGTGTTCGAGAAATTGAAGTAATTTTAACATTGATTATATAGGGGGAAAGTTCCGTTCTTTGATTGGTGTTCGAGAAATCCCGGGTGTTCGAGCCATCCGAGTTTGAGCTACTAAAGTTCGACTGTAGTATATTTCAGCAATACATAGATCCATTCAAAAATCAAAATAAAACTTTAACATAAACAGAAACAATACCTGATCATAAAACAAAGCTTCTTATGTGGGTTGTTATTACTAAATGTCATTCTGGTTATTAAAAGAAACAATTAAAACAAAGCAATCTTATAAGACACTTAATAAAACAAACCACAAAGCCCAACACAGTTAAGACGAGGAGGACGGTTCACTTAGGCAACTGGGCAAAACTTAATCAAAATTATTAATTAGGCAAATGATTTGTATAAAACTTGACTGAATTTGACAAATTTGGTAGTAGCACTATTGGTGTCCACTTTTCACATACATTTCAGCATATGTTTCATTCTCTATGGTAAACTTAGGCATTCTTGGATTGAATTGGAATTTGATCATTTTTTATTGGCTTAGAGTTATTTTTTAATAACAAAAGAAATGGTCATATAGCTATTTGTTTGCAACAGTAAACATGCATGGACTAAATTTAATTCTAATATGACATGCTTTAAAGGCTTTGAGGCCACAACTGTGGTAAAACAATGATTTATCTATGAGTAACAAGAGCTGAGAAGGGCCTGTTTTAAATGGCTGTTCCAATTACAAAACTGTAACTCCCACCGGACAGCTATTGCATATGACGTATAAATGTTATAAATAGCGACACACGCTATAATTATCCGTTGCAATATATTGTGTTACATCAATGGAACAGCCAGTTTATGGCGGAGATGATGTTTCTAAAGGTACGAAAATATTATAAATGTACTCTAAAAGTCTTATTAGAATAGAAATAATTCGTCATCGGGATAAAATAATATGACATAAATGGTCAACCCGTGGTAAAACAATGATAAACCACAGCCTCCGTGAATTATTTCTTAATTAGACTGACATGTGGTTGAAGTAAAAAAGAAGTTACATTTATTCTATGACCAATATTGTCTTAAAAAAAATAGAAAGAGCTCATTCCCCAGACCTCCATGGCTAAAGAATCCATAAAAGGAAGCTGATCACGAGTAGTTCACAGGTGTCCAGCTATGCTGCTGTATTCTATGACCCGATCCATTATATCGGCATTTTCCTGTGACTATTGAATTAGCCTTTTTCCATCAACCATTACCCCCTCCCCACTTCAGGTTTCATTCCAACAGTAACTAGATAGCTTTTGGAAAATAGCCAACATATTGCTCAACTGGTGTTAACTAACCAACCAATAAATCCACAAATGTTACATTGCAACCTTTAGGGCCAGGTTTAGTATGTGGTGACAAGTGAGGCGTGGCAGTATATAAAGGGAGACATGTATATAAAAAACAAGTAGACAAGTGGCAGTAGTGGGATAACGCCATTCATGAGAGAATAATCCATAGTGTTGTGTCAGTGACAATATTAATATTTTATTGTCTAATTACAGGATAGTTAGAACACCTATAGTGTTATGTCTGGTTACATTGGCATATTGAGGTTTCTACTGATAATTGCTTCAATTCCCGTCAAACGTGGGCATCAAACGTTACATGTACCATTCTCCAAACAGCTTTATTTCATGTTTTTGTCACTAATGTTTCTTTGCTTTTAAATCCTGAGTTATTTAGTGCAGAATAGGTATATGGTTAATGCAGTTGTCACCATAGAGTGATCTTAAATTCCATGTGATACTTTTAAATAACAATTACCATTCATTACAAATGTATGCAAATTACAACACTAAAAGAATGCATTAAGCATTATCATTAATTTAATACATGCACTGCAATTTAACAGTAACTTATAAAAAAAGACTCTTTTTTCTTTTTTTTTAAATTTATAATCATATAAAAAAGAGTTTACATTCTCAGTACTGATTATTGCATAAGTAAAAAAATTCCTGAAGACCAATCCTTCATAAGTTTACTGCAGAGATCAGAAATTCATCAAAAGTTAGCCTAAAAATAAGGAAATTAAGCAAATGTGAATTTCTTTCACCTACATTTGAAAAGAATAACTTTGGTTGAAATTAATGCAAACATTTCTAAGAACAGATTGTTTACATTGACATTGTATTTGAACAATTTCTTAATATTTTCCCATGAAAAGAAGGAGTTAATTTGAACCCCCTTCAACCACAGATAATTTGTGCCCAGACTGACTGAAATAAGCATAGTAGTTTTCAAGAAAAAATGAAAATGTGAAAAGTTTTCAGTGACCACCACCACAACAACAGACAAATTTTGATCACATGACTCTCAAATGAGCTAAATATTCTCTGGGAACAAGAAACAAGAAAATATTTAATTCTAGATTTGATTAAGATTTATGCAAGATTTTATTCCAATAATTTAGCTTTTTCAACCTTCTTATACTTATATTTGTGGACATTACCTGTGGTGCATTAGTTGCCACCAGGAAGGCATTTGTTCAAGTTGTACTTATATTTGTCGACATTACCTGTGGTGCATTAGGTGCCACCAGGAAGGCATTGTTTGAGTTGTACTTATATTTGTGGACATTACCTGTGGTGCATTAGTTGCCACCAGGAAGGCATGTGTTGGAGTTGTACTTATATTTGTGGACATTACCTGTGGTGCATTAGGTGCCACCAGGAAGGCATGTGTTGGAGTTGTACTTATATTTGTGGACATTACCTGTGGAGCATTAGTTGCCACCAGGAAGGCATTTGTTTGAGTTGTACTTATATATGTGTGGACATTACCTGTGGTGCATTAGGTGCCACCAGGAAGGCATTGTTGGAGTTGTACTTATATTTGTGGACATTACCTGTGGAGCATTGGTTGCCACCAGGAAGGCATTTGTTGGAGTTGTACTTATATTTGTGGACATTACCTGTGGTGCATTAGTTGCCACCAGGAAGGCGTTTGTTCCAGTTGTACTTATATTTGTGGACATTACCTGTGGTGCATTAGTTGCCACCAGGAAGGCATTTGTTCGGCCAGGATGATCATAGTCATGCATGGCTGAAGCAGTATACAGTGCCATCAGTTCCAACGCTGGATAGTTTCCACCCATAATTCCATAGCTGTCATCGGCAGCAAAACTATTTGCTCGATGTGTTAGGTTTGATCTGTAGTATAATGATGTTTCCGATTCTGAAATGAAAGAAACGGTTCAATAATACAATGAATCTGTCAGAAATTGCCATAAGACACATACAATGTACATTGTTTATAAAATTTAAAAAAAGTAAACTACATGAAATTCATATTTAGAAAAAAAATTAATACAAAATAAAAACAGCCATTCTCTTTTTATTGTTGGTAAATACTTTACATGTACTTGTATTAGTATTCTATTATAGCCTAGGACTATTGAACAACAAGTTTCAAACATGGACCAGCACTAAGTAGTGCTAAGTATACCCCCACTGGACCATTTTTCGAAGGAGATAACCGACTGACCTGGAAAGGGGAGGCATGGTACAACTCTGCAAATACAAATTGTCTGTAAAAAATGACTTCCTTGGTAAATAAAAGAAATATATGGTTATCTCGTTAATCTGCTATTTCTGTTGTTTCAAGGAAACATTGAGATTTAAAGAACTTCATTAATTCTGTTTTCCGAGAGCCAACATGTATTAGATAAGAGACACAGTGACACAAAATTCAAACGAATAACAAAAATTAAACTATATTGATACCAGACTACGAGTGTAATAGAACTATATAAATAAAGGCACTCCACAATTCCGTTTTCTGATAGCCAAAACATATGAGCTCAGCGCCTGAGTGACACAAAATTTAACCAGATAACAAAAAGAAAACATCAGACTACGAGTGAAACACAACTACATAAATAAAGGCACTCCACAAGTATACAACCACACCTATCATAATATACACATAAAAAAAAACCATTTACACCTTCAAATTAATATACTCTTTTTAGACAAAATGTAATAAATATTTACACTGATCTTAGACAGCTGCCTGTACAATAAATTGAACCTATTACCATGTGGATATTGTACTGTTTCTTTGCAAATAACCATTCCTCTGTTACAAGTACTGATTGTTTTACATTTGTCATGCATGTTCATTAAAAATTCCCACTTTACCAATTTGTTTCCAGTTTTGCTTCTGAAATTTAATGGCTGTCACATGATATAAAGCTTTCCCACAAAATAAAAAAAAATTGACATTTTACAGATGAAAATTGTGAAAAGGGACTAGTATTTCTACCATTTTGTTCCACATACACAAAATGTTTTTGGTTTTCTTTGCCATAGCAAATCACATGCATGTATACTATAATACCATATAAATAATATACCAATACTATAGAGTAATTGCAAGTAAAATTACGATAGTTTTCTCTGTTGGCCCTATTGACCTTGAGGTCAAAGTTCAAGGTCAAAGGTCATCAACCATGGTATGTGACACATCGTCTTGATATAATCTACCAATCATAACAAATATCAATAGCCTAGCCCAAAAGACAAAAAAGTTCTGGGCCAGACATGATTTTGGGCAGACGGACAGACTGATAACTTTTGGGTGTTCTCCACTAAGTGGCGGGCCCTTATAACAATAGTTTTGTATTATACATAAAAGAAAAAAGAGTTAAAAAGGAAAAGTAAGATGCAAGTCCTAATACAACCAGTACATATGTATCCATTGTATCAAAAACTGCATCATGAATTCTGGGTACTATTAATATTGGCCAATTGGCTTCCATGTCTTGAACATGTGTTGTTTCCTGTTTTAAGCTGTAAATTTGTCTGTAATCTCAACCTTATGTGAACACAAGTCTTAAGGTTATTTAAGGCTAAAAGAGGTCAAAAGAAAGTCAACATCAAAACTGGCAACCAGTCCTGAGATAATTAAAAATAATCTGAAACTATGCATTTAGTCTATACTACTTGACTAGAGTCTACAACAACAGGATGGTGAGTTTGAAACTTTCCACGAAACAAAACTCCAATGTATCAACAAATTCAATTTATTTAAAGACATGTATCATTTCTTACAATGCTGCAATGTAGAAGTAAACCAAAACCTGCCATTGTCCTGCTGTTAACCATTCACTGATCTAGATTACTGCAAGTTCAAAAGGTCAATAGCTAAAGGAAATGTGAACCTGACCCAAAAGTGACATCAATGATAGCTTTGGACCAGTAAATGAGAAACAAATATAGAATTAATCATTTAATGACTAGTTAAGTACGAAAAGGTCGAACCATTTGACCTCCAACAATTACCATCCTACAGACTCAGGACTCACCAATACATTATACACAATTATGGCATTAAGAATTATCTTTCTATAGAAATCATTTTAGGTAAACTAAGTGCAATACCATATTTTCTGTGATATCAGTGCAGTAGCAGGAAGGCTTACAGTGTAATGTTTTCACTAGACCATCCATTAACATAAACAATCTGAGAAGTGCATTGTTAGTTTTTCATTTTTATTAGTTTTTTCTAATATTTCAAAGACACATTTGTTTCCTTGAAATTTATTGAGTACTTGCGAAACAGCAAACCAACAATTTAGGGATGATCTTGAATTGTCTCCTACCATCATCAGGTAAATTCATTCAAGACAATATGTCTTTTGCTTGACAAGTTGACAAAGTTAAATTGCTGTATAGGCAACGACAGAATCCCGGGTGAGATGGACCAAACAATATGATATTATCACCTTCTTGTAAACCAAACTTCCAACTAAATGAGGCTAGTATGGATTACAAGATTATTCCAACTTGACCTACCCTCTAATATAAACCAAATATTGTTGTGTTACGATTATCGACTTATTAAAGGTAAGTCAACTCCACTTAAATGCAAAATGTTTTTTTATTGCAAATTATTCAAAGACTAATAAATATATTTTGTTTTCACTTCATTTTTTACAATGATAGATGTTTAATAATTACATGAATTTGTCTTTAGAGGTTAATATGTTTCGTATTGTGTTTGGAACATTATATTAACCTAATTTGGTCTAAAAATAAACTCTGGTGTTAACAGTTGTGCACTAAACTGCGCAAAGGTTAACTGAATGCCAATATGTTGAAATTATTTTCAGTGAAAACATGATCCCATTGTCAATCCAAGAAGAGGTATAGGTTTCATAATGATTGAGAGTTGAAAATTCAATGTTATAACACAAGGAGCCTCTGGCAAGCTTGTCATGACATTGAAATTACATAAAGAGAGTTTATATAAAGCCAGAGATATGAAGCCCTATACTCTTATGATTCCTGAAGGATTATTTCTCGAGCAGTACAACAGCACCTGCTTGCTCAGAGATTTTCCATGCATTCAATTAGGACATTTGGGGTAAAAAAGTTTGCAAAGACAAAATTACCACAACATAACTAATCAAAATGGGATAAAAGTGATACAAAAGTCTGAAGATTATCAATTTCTTATATCACTTTTTCATATCACAGGGTACAATATTGCAACATACATAATTGTTCGGGAAGATGACAAAACAGCCATATAAGAAAAAAGTTAGAATTACATCAGTCAAGGGCATTGGTAAATATAACTTTCTTGGTTTGATACATCCTTACATTACCCTCAATAAAAGTTGATAATTGTATAAATGGGTATAAATATATACTGATTTTACCATGATGTTAAATGTGGACATAAATGGCAGACACATGGAAAAATTGGTAAGGGCCAATATACGCATATTATACAATAGTTGATAGTATTTTATACAAGTCCTAATATAATACTTCCTTAACTGTACTATTTACTATTAGAACAATGCAAAATCGTTCCCTTAATTGCAAATGAGTGAAAACAAAAATTTGGTGAACACGTTAGGTGACAGAACCAACTGTATTCTGTGCAAGTCACCTTTGTATAACTTTTTTCTCCTATCAAAAGAGACATAAGGCCTCTTACAGAAAATTTTAATAACTGTCCCATGAGTCGTGTTACTCTTGTGATCACAAGTTTTGATAGATATTGTATGACAACATACACTAACTGACAGACAAAACCCTCAGCGATTATTTTCAGGATAAATGTCCAGCAAGCTTTACAAATATTAAGACTTACATTTAATGATACAGAATTTTTTCTTTCTTTGAAAAATATAAATAACAGAATTTTGAATTATCCACTGTAATTTATTTGAACAAATTGTTTTTCTCGTAATGGTAAGTATGAGCCAAGTTATAATTAAAATAAAGACTCATTTTTATACCATTTCTTTGATCTTTACATTGCATGTAATAATATCAGTGATTGACCAAAGTTTGTTGTGCCATCTACCAAAAAATCAGCGAATAACAATTACCAATAACATCAATAGTATTGTACATTCTTTCTTCATTTCCGAGACCAGTTTCCGGAGAAAAGACAATTTTCTGCTTGACCAACAAAGTTGGAGACTTATTGTTCAATCACATCGGATATTTCAATATTTGTCAGACGTTAGTGACTCGAGGACAGAACGGAATTAAATGTTCTAAAGTACAAACACAAATTCATTTCTGTCAACCTCATTAGGATGAGAGGGTGCCTTAGGTGTAGCAGAGAATGGAAAAATTGGCATCGTAAAGAAACCTTAAATAATGGTCAATTACAATATACTGATACAACATTTACAAAAGACAACTTAAACAAAACCCCTACATTTAAACCCTACTTTTATTTGTCAATTTTAAGGGCAATTTTAATCTTGAACAAAATTCTTTGAATGAATTAAAAACAACATTGAATGAAGAGATATTCATGTGCTGTTTGCAGTTTGTATATGTGTAGAGATATTCTGATCTTATTTATTAGTATACTTCCCGCTTAGTGGAGGTATATAGTGATAGAGGTGTCTGTCCATCTGTTACACTTTCATCTTATGGACAACTCCTCCTACACTACTGAATGGTATTTAATGAAACTTGTACAAAATCTTTGTCACATAGTGTCATTGTGCACCTGATATTTGGGTTTACCATAGATTTTTGTTAATCAGATATGCATATAGTGATAAATCATTTGCCATTTTTGTGATGGTCTTATTTCTTCTATGTTATTGCAATGAATTGTTGACTTTTCACTAACATTCCACTAAGACCACCTTTTAAAATAACCATAAATTTTAATACTCAGTTTAAATGTCTAATACTTATATATCATCAGTACCTTACAGGAGAAGAGTCAAGAGTCAAATTTATAAAAGCTTATCCCACACAAACCCCAAGTATCGGTGTTAATCAACAATATGTTTGACCAATATTTATATATATATAATTGTTCAAGATCCTTGATGGGTATCTATTCAGTGTATATCAAATCCATCAAGGACACTATAACACATCATTGTTTAATCAATTGATTTCCAGAATTTCAGCATTTGTTTCTGTCACACATTGAAGTTTTTGTTTGTTTGTTAGTAAACACTTGTGTCAATATTTCTTTGATTAATCCTGAAAATAATCGCTGAGGGTTTTGCCTCTCAGTTAGTGTATGTTGTCATACAATATCTATCAAAACTTGTGATCACCAGAGTAACATGACTCGTGGGACAGTTATTACAATTTTCTGTAAGAGGCCTTATGTCTCTTTTGATGGGAGAAAAAGTTATACAAAGGTTACTTACACAGAATACAGTTGGTTCTGTCACCTAACGTATTCACCAAATTCTTGTTTTCACTCATTTGCAATAAAAAAAAAGATTTTGCATTGTTCCAATAGTAAATAGTACAGTTAAGGAAATATTCTATTAGGACTTGTATAAAATACTATCAACTATTGTATAATATGCGTATATTGGCCCTTACCAATTTTACCATGTGTTGGCCCTTAATGTCCATATTTAACAAAACGGTAAAATCAATCAATCAATCAAATAATATTTGTAAAACATTAGTTTGTATGAATACACAATTTAAATGTGTTCATTAGAACTGGTACTTAAGTATCTGATATTATTCAGGGTAACAGTTGGTTTTATTTTTTTATAAACATGTGAACAGCACTTGGCAATTCTTTCCAGCTGAGACTAACATTTCAACTTGGAGTAATCATTGTTCCATTTTCAATTTAGAACCAAATTAAAAAGCCGCTAGTTAATATGAAAAAGAAGAAAATGTATGTGAAGTATTCATTGCTATATTCTTTCCTTATGTTCAAAGTACTTGTATGTCTACTATAGTAAGTGAAAATATGTTGCAAATTACTATGTGGGTTGGGATCCCTTTAACAAGTTCAACCCTGCAAAAATTGTTTTATGTCACTGATACAATGCCCTCACAATCAGCTCATGATATAAGTCTAATTATTATCCACTGATAATCTGGCATAATTGATCATACTTAAGACAAGGCCAAGTCTTCTACACCTGCTTGCACACAGAAGTAACTTCATACACAATGTGTGTGTATTTTTCTTTGTTTCTGAAATAGCACCATTGCAAATAATCACCAGACACAGATGGACCAGAATTATTACTCTGCTAAATATCCTACGTCCAAGAACTTGTGCTGAGATTACAGAATTGCAAAGCTTTCATTACTGGTAACAATTATACTAGAAGTCACATCTCTGTTGGAGTGCAGATTGTTTACTTGTATGTTTTTTTATTCAACATTGTATCTTTTTATTACAAAATCCATAAGACAAAATTTATCCAAGATAACCTGTCCGCATAGTAAGTCAGACATTTTTGTTTCCAAAGGAACCTTACGTTGTTCACAAAAGATTGTCTGCTTTTGTGACGATCAATGGCATGACAAACAGCAAGACTTTTCCTGTCAGATCCACAAACTACATTGCCCGAAAGGTATCGAAAGACAACAAACAATTACCTGCTCCTAGTTTACAGTTCTTTTCTTATTTAGGTCATAATTTGCTATAGAAAATCGCCCTACCAAAATGTGGAAAATAATTGTTTATTTCAATTTGCACCTTTCTGGATCTACAAAAGAACCATAAGCTGGATCATATTTGGTAATCAGTTTTTATGTGTCACTGAAAAAACCTCTGCCTAAGTGTGCTGACTTTTACTATAGTATGAATTAGATGGAAGGAAAGCAGAAAACAACAAGATGTGATACAAAAATTGTACATTAATATAGAAAGGAACATGTAAGCAGACACATACAAAAACATTTGGAATAAACAAATCAAAACTAAAATCCAGTACCACATAGGATGAAGTTCCTGCTCCAAATTTGGCACCCCTAGTGCCATTTAGTTAAATTATCATATCAAGGCTGTAACATAATGTGAACAACACTTTGACACCAATCGATGCCACTATAAATAAACTGGATGACGTCAGAAAAACTTGTACTACTTGAGCCAAGCCATCTCATTTTTTTTTGCTAGAAATGAGAACTAAATAGAAAATTAAAGAAGAAAAAACACAGTAAAGACACCACAAATTCATCTCCCTTTCAAAGTTATTTACAATGTAACCATTGTGGGAAGCTCTCGGTGAAAATTGAACATCTTCAAACAGTCATTAGGGACATTAAGGCTTGCTCCAAAGTGTCGGAACTGAATTACATATGACACAACGGAATGCTCCAAGTTAACCCATTCTGATCTCGACAGGTCTCCGTTATATTGGATAAAGACAGTGAATGACACATTCCAATAACTTAATGATTGATTTTCCTATCAACTGCACATTGAATGGTTTTGACGAAGAAAAATGTGCTAGCTAATACCAGCTTATGCACTTTATAATAAACATCATGAAACAAGACCACAATCGATAATGTAATTATGTTTGCATTGTGTTTCACACCATGTATGAATAAATGACTTAATATATCTTGATTTTTAGCACCCTATATATATCTCTTATATAATCTGCTCTGAGAAGGTGTCAAGAATACTACAGCATTACTATACATTAGAAATAGCATTATTTTTAGATAATGAAGGAAGATTTTTGTCAGTTCTGACAAGTTACTATGGAAAAAAAAAATTAGTACATCTGATGACCGACAATTAGTACAAAGACTGACAAAAATTCAGAACCTAAAATCACTGGAAATTAATAAGGTGAATATAAGATAAAATGTACAGGAGCTACCTTGTTCATTAAAAGACCTAAAAATATTATTATGGACCTCTATCAATCCAAGCCGGTGACTTTACCTGATTCAGTAGAATACCTACTGTATAAATCTGTGTATAGTCCGCAACCCTTTGTGGAAAAATTCTTGTATTCTTACAACATTAAAATGCCAACCTCCAGTGACAAAAATCAATGGGTTATAAAAAAAATCTCTACCATGTATTTATGTATAATCTGATCCCTTTCTTTCCAACTTAGGTTTAAAAGAAAAATCGAAGAATGACGTGTCCATGGGACACAGATGTCCTGGCTAAATGAAGTCCCAAAATGGAAGTAGTTGTCTGACAGGTCTGAAAGTTGCTTAGGACGTACAACTTGTGATACTGAACTACCCTGCCAAATTTCAAATTGTTCTCATGTACGGTTTCTGAGAAAAGCTTGATGGAAATTTGTACATACGGATGGACGTATTTATGTACAAATGAAGTCCCAAACAGGAAGTAGTTGTCCCACAGGTCTGAAAGTCACTTAGGACATACAACTTGTGATACTGAACAACCCTGCCAAATTTCAAAATGTTCTCATGTACGGTTTTTGAGAAAAGCTTGACGGAAATTCATTTTGGACGTACGGACGGATGGACATGAGTAAAACTTAATGCCCCCCGACATGTCCTTGCGGGGGCATAAAAAGACCACGGACAATACTAGCCTTTCTGTGTTTATTCTAGAAAAAATTACTGTAATGGACTTTTACAAGTATGGATTGGTCAAATATTGAACATAAATAATTCTTTACATGGCACATTTTCTGTAAATTTACCACAATTATAGAAAAGTATATCCCAAACATGAAAAACAGACTGGATCTACCTAAATATCTATAGAACCAGCTTTTACTAAACATGGGCATGAGTATAAAAAGGAAAAGTCAAGCACACTGGAATTATCTGACAATATAGGACTCAATATAGGACGCTAAAAACACACATATGTTGAAATAAGACAATTCAAAACACATGTAGGTCAAGCACAAGTCAAAACCCTAACTATAATTATCTAGAAATTTAATAAAAAACATATGTTATGGACTAGACTCAATCCCAGAAAAGTCAAGTCAAGCACGCTGCAAAAACAGATGCATTAAAGAACCTGTTTCATATCAACTATGGACTTGAGTAAATCCCAGACAGGTCATTACAGGTCTTACCTAATTCACTAGAGGACCCGTTTCTAGTAAACCTATTAACTATGGACTTTGGCAAATCCCAGACAGGTCATTACAGGACTTACCAGATTCACTAGAGGACCCGTTTCTAGTAAACATATCACTGTTATGCACTTGAGTAAATCCAGGGATAGGTTGTGTAGTGAGGTAGTACACTCCATGTAACACATCGGTAGCATGCACTCGATTATGATCTAAAATGAACAAAACAATATTTTACATTAATGTAACACATCGGTAGCATGCACTCGATTATGATCTAAAATGAACAAAACAATATTTTACATTAATGTAACACATCGGTAGCATGCACTCGATTATGATCTAAAATTAACCAAACAACACGTTACCAACAGTTAAGTTATATGATGAGAAACTTCTTATATAATATGTTTGTTTGTTTGAATGGTGTTTTAACGCCACTTTCAGCAATTTTTCAGCTATTTCATGGCGTCCAGTTTTTATTGGGGGAGGAAGCCGGAGTACCCGGAGAGAACCCCCGACCTGCGGTAGGAAAACTGGCAATCCTTGTCAATTAAGATTGGAGTCGAGTACACCCTGCCTGCAGTGAGAATCGAACCCGCAATCTCAGTGTTGACAGACCACGTGATCAATAGTAGACGAACTACCTTGACCACTCGGCCACCGAGGCCCCTCTTATATAATATGTACAATATGAAAAAAAAAAAAAAAAAAGATAAAAAGCCCATTTACTGCACATTTGTCTGTCTGTTGTCTTCAAGCTTCTTACACATGTTCATTATAATAATCATGATGGAAGATTTGTACATACTTGCCAACATATTTGTGGGAGATTTCCTGATAATTTCGGCAAGGGGACTGGGGACCGCTCAAGGTCCAAGTGCATGCTGGGCAAAAGCCCTAGTTGTGGCCCATATTTTTTGGACTGGAGATTAAGACTTCCTTGCTTTAAAGAATGGATTTCTTGTTATAAGCCTTTGAAGGAAAATTCACACTTCTAGTCCAGAAAATAACATTTTGTATTTGTTGGTCAAAATGATATAAAGTCCTATGAAATACCCAGACAAATTATGATGTATTTATAAACCCAAGGCACAGAAACAGAGTTCAATAATTGTACTTTATTTTGAATTCTTGATAAAGAAGCAATCACTGTATTGATATCAAAGATGGGGGGTTCTGTCGATATGGCAACACAGAAAATGTATGGTATGGATCTAATGTATGGTATGTTACCATAGTAACAAGGGTAAACCAAATGTGCTGCTCCTTTACTGACAATATATAAATATACACCGAGATACTATAATATGTTGAAATACTCCTGAAAACTCTTTACAACAATATACACAGAGATACTATAATATGTTGAAATACTCCTGAAAACTCTTTACAAGAAATCATCAAAAGAGTCCTAAATTAACTAACATGGCAAATAGAAATAACTGGTCCTTTACAACTATAACTTGTAATCAAAAACAGAATAACAAATCCATAAACATACTTCCAAAATTTCATTAAATAGCAAATCAAAATTTTATCAAATAATAGAAAAAAAACAGAAATATAGCCTTCTTTCAACACCTTTTAAATGTTCAAAACCATAAATGACATAAAAAAAAACTGAACAGCTCATTTAGGAAGAATGAAATGAAAAATATTCCATTAAAATAGGACTAAAACAATTGGTGAAAATACAAATTTATCCTTTTTTGACATCATGTATTTCGAAACCTTTTAAAGATGCACTATTTGTTGGTACAATAAAAGAATCATACAACCAAGAAATGACAACAAGAAAAAGTGCCTCACTGACACAGATGTCCTGCATTCAACAACCCATGACACAGATGTCCTGCATTCAACAACCCATGACACAGATGTCCTGCATTTAACAACCCACTTTTTCTAACTTTACTCAGGAGTGAAATATCTCACCAGTTTATATTTTTAAAAAAACCTCAAGTGGTATTTAAAAACACAAGTTTTCAGAAAAGGTCAGAATATGAACTTTAACCTTTCAACTCCATTACTCTAATACTACAACGAAATGCTTTATTAACAGCAAGGTTTCTTACCAGATAAATCTATTAAAGCTGAGAGTCAAACATATAGCTATTAATTATTAATTACAACCAGTCATGGGAAGTATACAGCTATCATTGGTTCCAAGGACAAGCACTGTTCCTTCCGAAGGTCAATAGTTTAAGGCAACCCTAGTTTGACGTCAGAGTTTTTGTAATTATTTCAAGTAACAAAGCCTTTCTGCAGTCAATACTGTTATAAAATGAATAAAGGACAGAAAGAATATGAAAGATTTGTTTTATTCCTTTCAATGGCTTCTACCTGAATTCTCATCAATTTTAAAAAGCTTGTTGATGATGATTATTTGTCTAATTGGCTAAACGACAATAGAAAAATCTTTTACATACCAATTCATTTGTGCAGTAATTTTATAACTGACTTCTAACTGGCTAATTTAATTTAGCTTTGTTAAATACAAAATAAAAACCATAAAAAATTTATAAAATAAATAATATATTTTTAACAATATTTTACTTTACTGATGTGTAGCACAGTGGAATATACAACTGTAGTAATGTTAATTGATGAAAATAGGCAAAATATTAAACTGGTACCCAGTTTCAGACCATGACTATTTAATCAGTCTTACAAGGATTTATCCCTCAACATATCCAACAAGCATTAACTAACACAGCTTCCAGATGTCAAATTTTTCTAAACAATCTTGGAATGATTTTCTACAAGTGATCCAGCACTAACCATTTTATCATACCAAAAGTTGTTTTATTGCCATCCGAACCCAAAGGAACCAGAAAACTAAAACATTTGTATGGAAAACTTGGAAAAAAACATTTTTAGAGAATTAAAGGGCTGCTAATAATTAATAATTGCTTAACACAATAAACTATTTGCTGCCTAAACTGTCCGACAGCAGTGTATACTATTTATCCTCCTTAAAATTCCTGAGGCAGTCAAAATATAATCAGAAAAAACACTTTTTTTTAGCCATTCAGTGCATTACCCCTATTGGTTTATCTACCCAGCAGTCATTTATCATTGCAAATTGAATGCTATATAATTATAAATCTTGAACAAAGCAAAACACAGTATTTTCTTAGCCTATAAGAACAGAGACCAAGATTTTGTCATTAAGATGGAAAAATAAATTTCTTCTTTAAGTGAAATCAAATCTCACCACACTGTAATATTTATATCACCTTAGGCCTAAAGTACTGAAAGTAACAGTGGAGGTGTAACCAGTACTTTTACTCAAAGAATTACATAACAAAATTGATATGCACAACGGCACTCAGCAATAACAATTATTATACTTCATGCAAAAATGCTGTCTTTTTATTGGACAGTAACCATGTGTTAATTTCTACTGATTCCGATTTTAGCCCCGCCCATTATAGCAACGGATGTTAATTCCTCGTGCTTTCCTCCCAACGGGTGATATAAAAAAAATTAACACCCGCTCAGACCGGAGATTGCCGAAAATGAAAATTATCACCCGATCCAGCCGAAGTTTACGAGTGATATAAAAATTATCACCCGCTCAGAACGAACATTGCCAACAAGGAAAATGATAAGCCGCATCAGCTGAAATTTACTTGCACGTCGTTTGTCCTTTCGCGCAAACATGTCAGAGGCACAACAAATACATCAAAATGTGCAATAATTATTGGAAAAACAACTAGTAGACAAACAAGCATTTTCTATTAAAAATATAATTCAGTACAGTATCTATATGGTAGTTCACGTTTCTTCTTTAGATAAAAGGCATTCAGTATAATAAAAATCATACTGCCTTTGAACTCAGGTGTTAGGTAGATTATCACATGAAGAAAAAATTATCACCCTCGACTTCGTCTCGGGTGATAATTTTTTCTTCATGTGATAATCTACCATAACACCCTCGTTCAAAGGCAGTATGATTATACTGTACAATCTTTTTTGTACTTTAATTATAATTATTATACTTCATGCAAAAATGCTGTCTTTTTATTGGACAGTAACCATGTGTTAATTTCTACTGATTCTCATTTTAGCCCCGCCCATGATAGCAACGGGTGTTAATTCCTCGTGATTTCCTACCAACGGGTGATATAAAAAAAATTAACACCCGCTTAGACCGGAGATTGCCGAACTGGTAAATTATCACCCGCTCCAGCCGAAGTTTACTAGTAATATAAAAAAATTATCTGAAAGAAAATTGCCAATCTGGAAAATGATCAGCCGCATCAGCTGAAATTTACTTACAGGTCGCGTGTCTTTCCGTGTAAACATGTCAAAGACTCAACAAATACAGGAAAATGGGCAATTATTATTTTGCAAAAGAACTAGCAGACTAACAAGCATTTTCCATTAAAAATATGATTCAGTACAGTATATATGTGGTAGTTTACATTTCTTCATTAGATAATAGGCATTCAGTATAATAAAAATCATACTGCCTTTGAACTTAGGTGTTAGTGTAGATTATCACATGAAGAAAAAATTATCACCCTCGACTCCGTCTCGGGTGATAATTTTTTCTTCATGTGATAATCTACCCTAACACCCTCGTTCAAAGGCAGTATGATTATATTAATCAATCAATCATTGTCTCTGATGGACTAAAAACAAAGAGAACTTGTTTTATAAGTCACATTTTTTTCATTAACTGTTGGAATGTGCCATTTTTTTATATGGATTTATTTTAAGCATTTTATATTATTGATGATAAAAATCAAGGAAAACCCAGAACAAACAGTTTGATTAAACTCTTTTATCCCACATTTCCATAAATATTCAACTACTACATAACTGTTCCATAAAATAAATGTTTCTATGTCATTAGTACATAAGTTGATAGGATATTAAGTAGATTAGAAGAAGAAAATGGATATATTGTCAAACATATAATATGATGTATTTAATGTAAAACGGCTTACTAAAAATATTTAAACAGATCAAAATTAAATTTTTTATAGTGACTGCCAAAATCTTGACTGTTTAAATCTTTACAACACTCATTTCAATACCGCTCTGGAAATTCTCATAATTTATCTGGTCTCTTATTTTTTCCTGCAATGCTTCATGCTTAAGGTACAAGTTATACAGGAACCGGCTTAACTATGACTGCTTACAAAATTTATTTAACTAACAGGACCAGTTTCAATAGCGCAAGCAATTACGATATGCCAAATTAAAATAAATAAGTTATATGCATCTCTGGCAATTCTTTTTTATCATCAATATGAATTAATGTGAACGGCTTATTTTTTCGCAAACGCCAGCTAGGTGTTCTAAGGTCATAATTTTAGTGGGCCAGACCAGATTTTACACACCAAGGGCATCAGACTACCGGTTTAATTTGAAAACTGAAATTAGGCCAAATACTTGTACAAAACAAAAAACTAGCCACAAGATGGTGAATTCTAATTCTGCAACAAGCTGACTGGGATATACTCTTATCTATATATAATTAAAATGTTCACTGGGACAATATACCAAAATTGAAAGAAAAAAAAACTCATAAATGTACAAGTATTCTAACTAGAGTACATTTTAATAAGACAAATTAAAGATTCTTATTGGATTAACTGGAAAGAAACAACAATCTGCAGATTTTACTTTAACATCTAGAAACACAATGTTGAATTATATTTAATTTAAAATAAGAAATTCCCTCATATTCTCCAACTATCCGAAAGCATTTTTAAGCTAAAAAGTAATTAACCTATTTTTTCAACACAGAACACATACTAAATATAATTACAATGCATACTTACATGGCTTATTCCTATAACCTTGCTCTAATGCATGGAAATAGTGTAAAAACTGTGGTATAGGTATCCGGAATGTTTCAAACAACCCAACTTCCATAAATAACTTATACCCAATCTGAAATTGTAAACAATAAATACATTACATATATGTACATGTGAAAATTTTATGTTTAGAGATATGCCACTTTCAGCGATTTTTCAGTATGATCATGGCGTATAGTTTTTATTGCGGAGGAATACTGATAATTAAAAAAGAACTGTAAATGAACATTGACAAAATCTGGATTTTGACAAGGAACCAGAGGCTCTTAAGAGCCTGTATCGCTCACGTGATTTTATAGGCAATAAAAGTTGCATTTCCCTGATGTTAAACAAAGTCCTGTAATTTTCAAAAATCTTTAAAGAGGACCATTCAAACAATATTGCTAAAAAGTTTCCATTGGTTAACAGGTTTTATAGAGAAGATATTTTTTTTAAATGCCCATAGGGTCTTATATTAAACTAAGTAATCTATGTAATGCTGTGGTGGCCTTTTTGATTTTCCTATTGGCATAAAAAACAAACTTCACAGAGGACTATCACATCCAAACAATATTGCTAGTAAGTTTTGTTTCCATTGGTTAATTAGTTTTAGAGAAGAAGCTTTTGAAAAATTTTTCACATAATCCCATATGGTCCTATGTCAAACTAAGTCTTGGGGTGGTGGCCATTTTGATTTTCCAATTGGATTCAGAGAAGAAACCTTTTTTAACTTTTTTCCCATAGGGTCCAATGTTAAACCAAGTCCTGCGGTTGCGGACATTTTGAATTTCGGATTGGGATAAAAAACATGAACTTTATAGAGGACCATCCAAACAATATTGCTGGAAAGTTTTGCTTCAATTGGATAACCGGTTTCAGAGAAGAAGCCTTTTTAACTTTTTTCCCATAGGGTCATATGTTAAACTACGTCCTGAATTGTTGGCCATTTTGAATTTCCAATTGTCATAAAAAACATAAATTTTATAGAGGACCATCCTCACAATATTGCTAGTAAGTTTTGTTTACATTGGTTAACCAGTTTCAGAGAAGACACCTTTTTTAACTTTTCCCCATAGGGTCCTATGTTAAACTAAGTCCTGCGGTAGTGGCCATTTTGATTTTCCAATTGGCATAAAAAAACATAAACTTTATAAAGGACCATCCAAACAATATTGGTAGTAAGTTTTGATTCAATTGGTTAACCGTTTCAGAGAAGAAGCCATTTTTAACTTTTTTCCCTTAGGGTCCAATGTAAAACTAAGTCCTGTGTAGGCGGCCATTTTGAATTTCCAAAGTCATAAAAAACACAAACTTTATAGAGGACCATCCAAACAATATTGCTAGTAAGTTTCTGTTTCCATTGGTTAACTGGTTTCAGAGAAGAAGCCTTTTTAACTTTTTCCCATAGGGTCCTATGTTAAACTAAGTCCTGTGTTGGTGGCCATTTTGAATTTTCAATTGTCATAAAAAACATAAACTTTATAAAGGACCATCCAAACAATATTGCTAGTAAGTCTTGTTTTGATTGGTTAACCGGTTTCAGAGAAGAAGCCCTTTTTAACCTTTTTCCCATAGGGTTCAATGTTAAACTAAGTCCTGCGATGGCGGCCATATTGGTTTTCCAATCCAAATAAAAAACTCAAACTTTGTAAAGGTCCATCCAATGAACATTATGGCCAAGTTTGGTTTCAATTGGCAAAATGGTTTCAGAGAAGAAGATTAAAATGTAAAAAGTTTACAGACGCCGCCGCCGCAGACGACGACGACAACACAGACGGACGCAAAGTGATAACAATAGCTCACATGACCCTTTGGCTCAGGTGAGCTAAAAAGGAGACAAAGAAGAAACCAAAAGTGTTGAGTTCTCCCCAGGAGAACTCAACACCTCCAGCAGGAAAAGGGCAATTTTTGTTGAATAAGGTTAGAGTTAAAAAAAAACACTGCATGAAGTTTGACTCAAATTCACAACACAAGTGTTGATATGCCAATGATCGTTAAGAAATGACTACTCCGCCACCAGGGCAATTAGCATCCAGTATAAATATCATATGAACAATATGTTTGTGGATAATCATTTGCAATTAATAAAACAAAAATGAATCTGAAACATTTTTAAGCAAACTTCTTCACATTAAGTTCACTCCTCAATCCAAATAATTCAAAGCAAGGTGAGAGCTAATACACGTCTCATTTCACAAAATGACTTAGACTAATGACTTGTTGTAATTTTCTGTAAAACATATAACATAAAAGTTTTTTGATATATAAGGGCTACTTGGGGACCACTGGTCCAAAATTGTTAGAAGGTACAAGCGATTATTATGTTACTTAAACCTATCAGTGACACTAGTGACATAAATTTAATGGTAAACTTTAGGTTATGTAGTTTTTAGTCTAACAAATGTCATTTTATAAACATAAATGAATTAGCTAGTAATTTTTTTTTAGTTTAAGATATATAAAAATATAAAAATAAAAAAAATGTTTATTTCAAGAAAAAATAATTTATTGGAGATTAAAACATACCACAGATTTTGTGTTATATTGTGGCAAGTTACAATATTTTTCAAGTTATTTGTTTCAAAATCTAAAATTGTGGACAAAAAAATTGCAAAATCAGTATAATTCTCTGCATTTGTTGGGTAAATCCCATTAGTCATGGAAAAACAATGATCTTTGAACAAAGGAATTGTTTAGTTTACTGCTGGTGGGAAGAAACTGGTGGATAAACGGATCTAATGATACCATGGCAACAATAACTATATTTGTTATAGTTTTTATTCCAGTGTCAGCAATTTTTCAGGTATATTATGGTTTTGCCAATTAAACCTTTCATTCAGGAAATCACTACCTTAAATGAAGACATATAATGACTTGGACATATCTGGCTTCAAATAATTTTTATTCATTTGTGCTGATATGAATTCATTTTCCAAGAATGTTTCCTTCAGCTTAAATTTTATACATGCTTAATATATGGGTTATAATTTTTATCTGAGTGAAGAAAGAAAAAGAGACTGGTGTTGTACTGAAAAAAAACAGACCACCCCTGATGCCTAATGTAAAAACTAATAATTAACATACTAAACTAACAGAATATTTTTGAGATTTTAACAGAAATTACAGAACCAAATCAAACCAAAACAATTTTCATTCAATACTTTTAGCTATCACTTTAAGTTGATATCATATCTAGTAGTTTCTGAACTTTGATTTCAATATGAAATATTGGTTTTACAATACAACATCCTAATAAGATGTGTTACCCTATAGACCCACTATTTCAGTAAATTGAGACAAAATCAATATTGTCACACTGTTTCACTATATTTACTAATTAACATTATGTCCACTATGACCTGTTAGGTTTCCTTAACAGATGAAAACAGCATAAAAGTCGGTCATCTAATCATATGGTTATCATGACTTTTGTGAAAGAAACAAGACATCCAGAAGTACTCAGTCATGGTTGTTTTTTTTACTAATCATATGATTATCATGACTTCTGCATATCAAAAAGTACCCAGTCAGGGTTTATAATTCATAAAATCAAATATTTTGCAAATAAACCATGGCCTTTTCAAAAACAGCTGAAGAATATATAATTTTATAAGCAAATTAAGGTCCATACAAACTTTGTAATTTTTTTAATAAGAACATATTTAAACATGAACTATGGTATTTCTATTATAAAACTAAATATGTCTGTAAAACTGATGAGCATATACATTTATTGAATTAGAAAATCTGTCAGGCTTTATTTATCTATGTGTTAACTGTGATTCTTTACATTCAGATTGAATTTATCTTAAATTTATTCACTAATTTGATTCTGGTGATAAAAAATGTCATTATAAAAAAAAATGTTTTCATGGAGGTTTCATGGCTACATCATGGTGTCCAGTTTTTATTGTCAGAGAAACCCAGAGTATCCAGTTAAAACCCAGACATTCAGCAGGAAAACTGACAATACATGATGAATATTTGTCAATTAAGGTTTAGGTTGAGCACAGCCTGTAACCTGCAACCTAAGCTTTGACAGACCATTTGATCACTT